>JBAPLJ010002093.1:0-349306 GCA_037832345.1 Rhizophora mangle | reverse complement strand
GGATCATGCACTGGCACATCATTCCACCCAGGACAATGGCCATCTAATTCACAAACCCAAACCAATGATTACCCTATTATTAGGTAGCAACAACAACATATCCTTAGTCTCAAATTTATTGAAGTCCATCATGGGAATTATATCTTGTCATTCTGTTTTATTATGAATTGAGTTTGGTGTGAGAAATTGTTGTTCTAAATATTGCCTAACCAAAGACTCTAAATGACATGAAATCTTGGTTAGACATGCATAATCCGATGCAAATGCTTCCATCTCAGTTCATCTCTGATCATTGTCAACATAAACACTACTACCTCAGTTTATCTCCAATCAGTGCAACCCTTACTTTACAACAAATATTCTAATCTCTGTTGTACTCATTTTTGAACATCTTTGTTCACAGTCCTCAGAATTTACCCGTCAACGTAACGAAAATTTTGCAGTCACAAAAAATTCATTGATTTGCATAACTTTATCCTTTCTGAACAAGAAAGCATAAATAACATAATTGATTGCATTAAGGGACTTCTGTGAGGTGGTAGACTAAACCACTTCAACCATACCACCAACCCAGCTAACACATGATACATGTCATTCATGTTGAATTTTCAGACAATGCATTTGACTAAAATGCAACATGTCAAATACAAATTAACTTGATCTACATCATTTACTTAATAACTTGCGGATAGGTGCTAGAACAAGATCCTTTGTTTCTATAAAGGTGGTAATGGAGCTGTCAATATCACAAAATTTCTTCAGCTAAGATTCTCATGTCATTTTGAATACTACAATTGTTAACAGTTTGAAACATTATGTCAATTGTGGGACGAATGCCAACCAATACACTAGTAAAACCAAAGAAATGGGAAAAAAAAAAAAAAAAAAAACATGTTCCAAGTATGATTTTCTGAATATCTCATCTTGGCATGGTTTTTCAAACTCATATGGAAAACAATATACATGATGTTGATTGGTGTAGTAAATTCCAAATAGGCAAGTAGCATGATCAATCCAAGAAAGGGGAAAATATATATTAAGAAAATGCATAAAGAAATATAGGAGTATAATATAAAAGGAAGAACCAAAACCATCAGCAAAGGTATGACTTGACATCTTGCTGTTGTATCATATATTGACCTTTATATATTTCTTTCCTTTTATTAGCTGGATTATATCTTCAAAAGGGGATACTCCATTGAGTGAATCATTCCGACATAAAAAGATAAAAAGACCTGTGTTTACAGGTACCGTCTACACCCGGTTAATGATGCCGGCCTACGTAGCAATGAGAGATGAGTTTCGAAAGCGAGTAGGCAATGCGACGGTGACATCTCTCGGTGGATTCGATACATGCTACTCAGTACCAATCGTTGCACCCACCTTAACATTCATGTTCACCGGCATGAATATGACATTGCCACCAGACAACGTTCTAATCCACAACACCCCGGGTAGTATCACATGCTTGGCCATGGCTGCGTCACCGCCTGGCCTCAACTCGGTGGTGAATGTGATAGCCAACATGCAACAACAAAACCATAGGATCCTTATTGATGTGCCCAATTCAAGGCTTGGAGTGGCCCGTGAGCAATGCACCTGATTTTTGTTGCTTTTCTGTCAAGTAATTGAAAGACTGTACTTCTTTTTGTGTCAATTTCTGGTGGTTTATTCGATCTGGCTTATGACTCTCTAAGGTGTTGTTCGCTAAAGATCAGAAATAAATTGTGTTGCATACCAATGCCATTTTTCATTTGAGGTTTGATAGATGCCTACATAAAAATAAAGGTGCCTATGCTTAAAAGAAAGACCAAAATTATAGGTAACTAATAGTGTTGGTTTGTGCTTTAAGACATGTTGCATCAATTAACTTTACCAATAATGCTTAAATTCCACTTTCAACTACTTTGAGATTCCCATGATGGGTCTATATCAAATTTGCTAAAGGTCTATTTCCATATAACTAAGAGTCAATTTCCACATGACTCTATCTTGAATAGTTATCTTGATAAGAAGTAGATATCTTTTCATAAAAAAAAAAAAAAATTGAGACAAAAGTCTTATTTTGACCTTAATAATTTTTTTATAACAGAATATAATGAATATTTATTCTACATTTGGCTAACTTCTAAGCCATAAAGCATTTGGGTAATTTTGATTAACTCTTAGGCTATATATGCTTTATGGCTTAGAAGGGATTTTAAAGGTGTTTAAGGCGGGATGAGCTATAATCTCATGTTCTTGTGCCTAAAATAGAAAACAAATAATATTAACAATGTTATGTTAATTTGTTAAGAATCTCATGTGGGAGAGCTTTACCCTTGACATTTCTTATTAATTGGTTAAAATACATACATAATCTAGTATATTATAACAATACCAATGGAAAATTATTATTTATGCAAATTTATTTTTTTTACACTCATTTAATTTAATTATTATAATAATATAAATTGTTAAAAATAAATTATTTAAAAAATTATATTATATTTGTCACTATTTTAAAACTACTTATAAACTTGAATAATTGTGCAAAAATTAATTTCATGTTTTCATGTTAAAGTAGTTGCTTATATCTTACAATTTTTATTTGGATTTATTTATGCAGAATACAAGCTTGATAGATAATCATAATACTTTTAAATATTACTAATATTTTATAAGGTTAAAATTAGTTTATTCAATCTTGATGGAATATTTAACAATTAGCATAAGATTTTTCTTAGCAATCTAAACTGTTTATGAACTAGCAATTTTTTTTTTCATTTTTTAGTTGTTTTGAATTAAAGGTCTTTGTGAGAATTTAATAGGCAGAGATTATTACAATTTTATAATTAATAAACACCGTGATTAATGATATAATTTTTTTTACTTAGGAGATAATTATTATTTAATATAATATTTGATAGTTTTTATATTTTATCAAATTTATTGAAAATTTTTCTATTTATTGGAAATGTGCATAGATGTAGCCAACTTCAAGTCTTGCATAAGTCTTGCATTTTTTATGTTTACTTTTGCAAAAAAGGAAAAAAGATATATAATAAATAAATATAGATATACAAAATAGATGATAAAATATGTAAACAACCATTAAAAAATAAAAAAAAATTCACATTGTTTAAAGTTTGTTGCACATTTTATTGGTATGTTGTGCATTGAATATCTTTTTAAGAAAAAAAAGAACAAAAGACATGTAGGATTTGTGCAAGCCCTAGGCTCGCTGCATCAGCCCATTCCTTTGCTCCTTTGCATCAATTTTGTCTTGTCTAGGCAATGCTTGGTTTATTGGAGATGAACATTAGAGATAGATCTCTCAAGAGTCATTATTTTTCAATTGAGTTACGAAGCTCCAACTCATCAAGATCTAGTAATAGTTTTTGTTAGACATGTAAAATGGGTTATGTGATGTCAAGGTATAATTTTTTAAAAAAAAATTCAGCTCTTTTTGGTCATATTAATGTATATTCATTTATTTTTTATATCATATTATACTTAAAAATTTGAATAAGGAGTCTGACACAATCCATAGATCCAAACACATTAGGCACTACTTTATCATCCCTTAATTGTTCTTAAATATTGTTGTACTTAATTTTTGTATTTAATTTTTGTTGTGTTAGATTGGATCCTTAAAAAAAAAAAAAAAACGAAGATCATTTTTTTTATTTTTTAAAAATAAGCAAATTTATAAATAAGTAAATATATAATTTAAATAAAAGACAATTTTTTGTTATTAAATATTTAAACTTAAAATTTAAAATAACAAATTATAAAAGTAAAATATAAATTTTAATTAAAAATAATTAAATTAATTATTTTTTTAAAATTTTTATTAATTATTAATATTATTTATTTCATATGATAAAAGTTTTTAAAATATTATATTAATATTTAATAATATAATAAAAAGTAAAAAAAAAGTTTAAAATAAGTTATATCGTACTAGGGTTAAAAAAGGAGTAAGTAATGTTATGCCTAAGATCATGGGTTGAACATTCTTGGCTTAGCCCAAATCCTAGTAATAAGGCTAAACTTGACATAGCTTTATACTGTTCATTTTCAGCCCATGGGCTGCCAACCCATTTGTCACATCTAATTCTTACTCAAGCGACGTAAGAAATACATGAAGAAATACAATGATTGGCCACCTACCTAATTATTTGGGGACTTACAACATTGAGGATATTTGATTGGATGTTGGGAAAGGGCTACCAACCAAATTTGATTGTGTACAACTTCATTTCCAAAGGTTTGTGCCACGTTAGAAACAATGATGGAGCTCTTCGCTGGAAGAGAGGCTGTAAGCCAGATACGGCGGTTGATAACACGATCATTGCTAGTCTTTGCAAAAATGTGTCACTAGTTGAAGCCCTTGAACTCCTCTTAAGAACATTTGACGAGAGAATTCCACTTGATGTGTTTGCTTACAACACCCTAATTCATCGATTTTGTAATCTGAGAGATTGGGGGAAGTTGCAAGGCTTCTAAATGAAAATGGGAGTAATGTGTGAAACATAAAGAGTTAAAATGTAAAAAAGAAAAAAAATGTGAAAATAAACAAAAACAAATGTGAAAATGTTGGGTAACTAATGCAGTGGCCCAGTGGAAAAATGTTGGTCATTGGGCGTAGAAATAAAGAATTGGTAATGAAAAGATTAGGCGGGTATTAATGAGTGGCAAAAGGTGTTGAAGTCAAACCCAAAGCCTAAATCCATCGGGGCCACAGAACCGGACATGTCTTGGTTGGTGTCAAAAGGTGACACTTGTCCTCTTGTTAAACACAATCGAATGATTAATTACACGTGATAATTGCGTTTCCTTGGTAACTAAATCTTACATACCCGCATAAAGTATCGTTTAAATGTCCAAGACTTTCCAAGACTTTGAAAGTGTTTTAATTTAATTAAAAATAAATATATTTTATTATTTTTAAAAAAATAAAAAAAATTTATATAATTATTTTTAATTTAATAATAAAAATTATTATTTATATTTTCTATAATTTAAATTTGATATTTATTTTTTTTTTTATTTTTTTATAAATTTTTAAAAATAATTAAATTAAAAATTTATAATTAATTTATTAATTTATAATTTAATCATATAATTTATTAATTTAATTATTAATTTTTAAAATTAATAATTTTTTAAAATAAATTAGATTAAATTAAGATACAATTCTTAATTTTATTAGTCTCATTAATCAATCCAATTAAATATTAAAAATTACATATCTATCTATTTTTTATATTGAATAAGCATGAGAACTATAAAATTACATTTAATGTCTCATTTCTCCTATTATTGATGTAACATGTTGTTTAAATAAAAAAAAAAAAAATAAGTTTAAATCGTATATAATTAATTTGTATCTAATTTATCAGTTTATTTGAAAAAAAATTATGATTTAATTGCATATTAAAATTTGGAATAATTATTATTGACATTTTTTAAAACTAATAGTTTAAATGTAAAATTTTTTTTCTCAAATAATTCAACTCAATCCATAAAAATTCTTATTTATTTCTTTATTTTTTTATTTTTGACTTCAATCTTTACCTTTCTCTTTCTCCCTTTTTTTTCTTTCAAATTATTTCATCTTTATTTCTCTTTTCAATCTTTCCATCACTCTCACTCTTGTTCTTTTTCATTTAACTCTTTCTCTCTTTTATTCTTTATTTCCTTTCTTTTTAACTAATTTTCTATTTTCTTCTATATATATATATATATATATATTTTTTTTTTTTTTTTTTTTTTTTTTTTCATCTCTAATCTTTCTTTTTTTTTTTTTTTTTTTTTTTTATTTTCTTCTCTCTCTCTCTCTCTCTCTCTCTCTCTCTCTCTCTTTTCTCTTTTTCATGTCTCTCTCTAATCTTAATTTCATTTTTTCATTTCTTTATTTCTTTTTACCGGTCTCTTTTCTCCTCTTTTAGCTTCTAACCTCTCTTTCTCTCTCTCTCTATATTTACTTTATTGATAAAGTGGTTTGTGAAAAGTATGAAAAATAACTTAATGATTTAAATTCATAAGTTATTTTTCAAAAAAGTAAGTTATTTTTAAGTTGATTAGGAATATGTTTCTCTACTAATTATATATTTTACATGAAATAAAAAACAAATATATATATTTTTTTGTAAAATATTTCATGTCAAATAATAGACCCATAATGTATTGAATGCATTTTAAATATAATTCCATATATTATAATATTAAAATTATTGTTTTAATATATTGAATGTAACATTGATATTTCTAAAATAAAATATATTCATAATTTGAAAAAAGAAATGCTCCCCCTAAGAGTTGTTTCATTTTATACCAGCTTCTAATAGGAGTCTTCCCTTCTCTTTTCCTTTAGTCCTTCATTCATTCTCACTAAGTAATATTTCACGTCAAACAATAGACTCATAATGTATTGAATGTAATATTAATATTTTTGTAATAAGATTTACTCATAATCTAAAGAAAGAAATGCTTCTCTTAGGAGTTGTTTCATTTTATATTAGCTTTTAACATGAGCCTTCCCTTCCCTTCTCTTCTCCTTTGGTCCTTCATTCATTCCAACCAAGCAATATTTCATGTCAAACAATAGACCCATAATGTATTGAATACAACATTGATATTTCTGAAATAAGATATACTCATAATCTAAAGAAAGAAACACTCCCCTTAAGAGTTGTTTCATTTTATACCAACTTCTAACAAGAGCCTTCCCTTCTCTTCTCCTTTGGTCCTTCATTCATTCCCACCCACCAAGCAAAGGCTCCTCCTTTTAGTTGATAAACTACATATCTAACCTCTTGTTCCTTAGGTATCTCCATATAATCAAAAAATCTTTCTACTCTAACTAATCAATTCATAAAACTTTCAATATTTAATTCACCATTAAATATAGGAATGTCTACCTTTAGTTAAAATTCATTTGACATTCAAGGAGGTCAGGCTTGTAATTATTTATACCTAGTATAATTTGGCTATTCACCAAAACCACCATCATTTTTACTAAAGTCTGCTACATGAGCCTGACACATACATAGATTTATTTCTTTATCAAAATCCACCACATAAATTTAACACCTACATGGATTTGCAAGGATGGGTCGAGTAAGAGGCTAACCACAAGCAACATCTCTGATATGATTCCTTTCATCGCACTAATTCCTGTTGGCACCTCTCACATAGAGAGATTTGAGTTGGTTGTTGATGACTTCTAATCCATATTCCAATCAATCAATCCTCTAGCCAAGATTTTGTAATGCTACCTCCTAGTCATGAATAGTTAACTAGATTACTTGGATCCCTTGATTTTTGTTAGTAGAATGATTATTCTTTCCTTCATCTCATGCTGATATCAAAATAGGTGAGACCTATTCTAATATCACTTGATGCAATGTTTTGCGAAAATAAGACTAATACTCAATTAACTTAAGAAAATGATAACTTTTCAAAGAGAAGAATAGAGATAAAATCAATACTTTTAGTAAAATATCTATTTATTTGAATTCTTTAGAATGCTTTAAACCTCACACTTACATATATTCATAGGTAAAATTATTTAATTAACCAAAAAAATAATCTAGTCTAAATAAGGAAATACTTAATAATTACCTAAAAAAATATTCTAAAATACCCAAATAATTCATATACATTCTAAATAATTTAACTAAAATTAATAATTATACTAAAATACTATAAAATAAATAAATAAATAAATAAATAAATTACAAAATAATAATTACAATATATATATATATATATATATATATATATAAAGAATGACCTTTGTGACATGTTATACATCATATATAATTTTTACAATTTTTAAAACTAATGTTGATAAATAATAAAAAAAAAAAAAAAACTTAAATAAAGAGATTAAGAGGGTATTTAGTTTAACTTTTAAGGGGTTGTTGATTGCTGTTCAATTCTGAACAACCAAAGTATGTTTGCTAAATCTTTTTAAGGATTGTTGTTTGCTAAAAACCTTTTCGAAGAGCAGTTGGTCTAAAAGGTAGCTCTAAACTACTTTTTAGGTGAAATTTTTAAATCAAAATATCCTTATAATATTACTCTAAATTTTACAACTACTTTTAAAAAGTAGTGAATTACTTTCTAAGCAACTGATTATATTACCATTAACAAAGAGATAATATATAATGTTAAATTTAAAACGTGAACACCATTAGAAATAATCTATAACTAATAATCATTTTATAATTTAAATACCAATAGGCAAATATTAGTTTAAGTAAATATTATCTATAATTTGATTAGTAGTAATCTACAAATAATAACAATAATCAACAATAGATTGTTATTCTTAGCTTCTTAAACATATAATATAATAGATATATATGCTTCAAGATATCATTGAAGTTAACTTTATTTGTAAAATCACATATGCTACTTATTTATTCATATATAATATAATTTAAACTCAAGGTTGATTATTTAGTGACTTGACAATCATTTTTGGTTTACTGATGGTTACATAAATTTCAATTCCCAATATAAAATTTTCTATAGTGTGAGAAAATAAAATATTGATGATGTGCATGGACAATGAGAATTCAAGGAAATTCATCTAAACTTGCTTAATGTTTTTCTCAAATTTGTTCATAAGTTTTGGAAAGTGCTTTAATTTTTGTAATATCTTTGCACATGTGTTGTCAAAAGCATATGTAAAAAGAATCTTATTCAAAGGTTGAAAGCATGAGAAAGACCCCTCAACGACTAAAATTATATGTGTAATAGGACATTGCATCACAATTATAGGGCCTTTGATATATAAAATTAAGATATACAAATGACATTTGATATATCTAATTAAGTTATAAAAAATGTTAATTAGATGTGTTCGTTAAATATAGTGTTGCACAACAAAATTTATTAAATGTCCATTACATTTATAAACTTTATTTCTAATTAAAGTGTTTCACAAGTAACCCCATTAGATAAAGATTCCAATTTAAAGATAATTGGTTGGATCAAAGTTAAGATAGATGGGGCTACAAGTGGCCTTATTATTAACCAACATTCTTAACAATTTTTGATTATGATTTAAGACTTATTAGTTTTAAGAATACCATAGTTTCACATCTACATACTCTGAGGAAAAACAATGTGCTATTTAACGAACCTAAGCCTTTTTAGCAACTTTATACAAGTCAATATGGAGGTAAGAGGAGCATAATGTTAATATAGAAATTGGAATAAAATAAAAATTACAAATTTTAGCAAATAAAGGAGCCACTAAATTTCCATTAAATTTATTATTAACATGTTGACAAAAAATAACAAAATATTTAATTTTACAGTTATAAGTAAAAAAAATTAAAGAAATATAGTCTCCAAGTATATATATATTTTTAAAATATACAAAAAATTTAAATTTTATGAAATATAAAAATAAATGTCAAATGATATTAAATATTATTTATTTCTTATTCACATTTTTTTTCTATTATAAAATACTTTAAACATTAATCAAGTTTTCTCTCCATTAGATAATACTAAATTCTCAACTAATATTATTTTTGATATTTTTTTAGAAGACTGTATTTTTTATTTCAAATAATAAATTAACTATAATAAGACAAGGGTGCTAAAAAAAGATGATATCGTCCTCCAACACAATTTGCTTGAAAGAATACAAGTCACATGCAATGAGACTGGAAGAGTAAATGGTCTCATGAGAAAATTTCAACTATAAAATCAGGTAAATGATATAGAACAAGTGAAAGTCTTGAGGAAATTTTCAGTCATTTACAAGTGGATGATACAAATAACGTTGTGCCACTTGTAGCCTCTGTTGTACCCACAATTTGGATCCTTCCAAAGCAAAGATGGCCATCTTGCTGTAGAAATTACCTGTGAATGGTTCATCTAGATTCCAGAGGCCACCCCGTAGTCCATTCTCTGTTACAGAATCAGCTCAAGGTGCGACCTTCAGATACATCACAGCCAAGCATTGATACTCCAAGGTGGGATACATAAAAAGCTTTTTCTTCCTGTCCTGATCCATCCAATGCACTATTGAAACTTTTCATGATCTGTTTTTTGTTGCTCTTGTTGTTGATCCTGATTCGTTGTTTTTGATTTGAAGGTCAAGCTTTTTGCTTCTCTTAAATTTAAAAGTATCTCTCTTTGTTTTTAAAATGGGGTCTCCAGTAGTTCTTTTATCTCATTGTCTGCCTTGCCAGGCAAGTATCTGGCAATAGTTGTCTATCTGCATAAAAATAAAAAGAAAATTACAGTTTTGCCACAGCAGCTAGTCGCTCTAACCAAAAAGTGTCCCTTCACTAGCACTTTAGGGGAATTATGAATAGCAACTATAACAATACAGTAACAACCTACAACTAGAACTTAAAAGTGCAATTTGAGAGAGATGCATTACTTGTTAAACCCAGAAAGCGTGCAGCTCAATAATAATTCACTCCTCCAGAGGTGTAATTAGACCCCTTTTTAAGGCCAAGCAGTACAAGCTTAAGGTAATTTACCCAGCTCAGCCCGTAGCTCTTTCAACTATTGTTTAAGCCCGGCAACAACACAGCAGTAACACAGGTTCTTAAATCAAAATCAGAGAAAATAAAATTGCAAAATGATTCATTTTAGATGGTATATGCTGATAATACATACCTTACCAGCGCACCTGGCCATGTAACTCTACCTTCCTTCTCAATACAACTTCACATATTCACTAAGCAACTTATCCTCTTCAGGAATCCAAGGACCCTACCTCCACCCTTGCTCAGAAACCCCCAACTGATCATGGCTACAGTTATTCCACTTTCACTACATTTCACAATAAGACAGCAAGAACATTCAAGCCTTTAACCCTTGTGCATGCAACAAATCCAGTAGAGTATAAACAGTGCCTGCAATAATGTGATAGTCAAATTTGCCAAAAGACCTGCAAAATATTCATGAAAACTGAAATTAAATGTTCATCAAAATTCACCAAAGAGTGAGCATAGGCTTCAGTACTAAAAAATATTGTAGATTGAAAAAGACAATCTAGTTACTCTGATTCGGATATTAGGGATGTGAGCAATCTTAGGCCAGTCCATAGACATCAGTTACTCTTTTCTGGCTTCTGTTGGAAACCAGAGGACTCACCATTTTGGAAGCAATTTCTTTTCACTACGTTAAAGATCAAAAATACCTCAGCATTGATTTACACATAAAATGATTTGTGCCATACTGAGGAAATGAAAAATCGAAATATCACAAGCTGTTAATCTCACAAACCCAACACACGCTTAGATATATGAGAAACTTTAGGGGGATGAAATACATACGAGTGTTTTGCAAGATGATGATGCTAGTTTTGATGATACAATTTGGTAAGGAAAGATGCAATCTCAATTAAAGATACCTTCATTTTTTTGAAAATAAGAAGAAGAAGAAGAAATTTATTCATTTGTAGGAGAAAAACAACACCACAGGCTATTTTTTTAATAGAAACAAAATGGATGAGGATGGAGATAAAAAGAAGAGAGCAGTAGGAGGAGGAACCTGCTGAAATTGGAAAGGAAAGGTGGACAGATTCTTTTGATCAAATCAAAGTTTATAGAAGCCATCCAGCTAGATGTATCTTGGGCCAATCCTCACCTGTATGGGCATCCACTCCAGCAACGATGCCAAATTAAGGAAATCCAGTATGTTGAGCCTCTGCAGGACAATTGAATGCAGAAGAAGCCTCCTTAGGAGATGCACCGACTTTGGAAATGTAAATAGGTAGAGAGGTGAGGCTTCTAAGGCCTTGCCCTTGCCATAGAATAGCATTGTTGTTGTTGCTGTAGCTGTCATCATCATAATTGGACAGATGTAGATCTTTGCAACTTTCAATGTAGAGATGCTTGAGGGAAGTTCAGACAACTCCTAATCCATAAATCCTCCAGAGAAGTAAGGTTTTGCAGCAAATCCACCAGCAGAAAAATCTTTTGGCAGAAGCTCAATTTCAGAAAATCTTCATTTTCACAATCTATATATCTTGTAAGCACTTTATCTTGGAAAATTATTGAATCTAAATTAAGAGATAGAGAAAAAACATACAAACAAATTAATTTGGAAGTAAAATTGAACTGGAATACATCATTGATGATCCTTCTTGTCTTCCTTGAAAAGAACTGAGAGAAGTTGAAATTTCAAAAATCAAACAACAATAGTTCCTGAATTGCACAGATGTCCAAACATAGAGAAAAGTACAAACCTCCGCAAAGTGCAACTTGGTTGCTATAAACATTGTAGATACCACGAAACTGAAATCATGATTCCCCAATTTGGATATCAAGGAAGTGAGCAATCTTGGGCCAATCCTCAAACATCAATTATTCCTTGCCGCCTTCTGTTAAAAACCAGAGGACACAATTTTGGAAGCAATATCTTTTCACTGCACAAAATGATAAACAATAATACTTTGTCATTGATTTGCACCAAAAAGGATTTGTGCTGTACAGAGAGAAAATGAAAAACTAAAATATGAATCTCACACACCCAACATACATCGTCGTGGTGACTGCACTGCCTATCACTATCAGATATACAAACAAATGGATTGGGACGAAACACGAGTGTTTTTCATCTACACCATCCAGACTCGTAGCAGCCATTTGTTGATTATAGAAGGTTTCTTTCTTTTTTTTTTTAACAAAAAAAAAAAAAAAACCCTATCAAAGAGGGAATAAAGAGTTACAAGATTAACAAAGTCTATCAGGTTTTGATGCATGTGAATATCTGTAATGAGTTCAAAGATGATAACACCAAAACTATAGATGTCACTCTTTGTGGTGAACTGGTTTGTGGAAATGTACACTGGGTCTATGTAGCCATAAGTGCCCTTTAGGCCAGGGTTGTGGTCATCAAAGCCCTCTTCCTTTGAAAGTCCAAAATCAGCAACCTTTAAAAATGTAATGATTGCACTAAAGATCAATTTAAAAGATAAGAAAATAAACTCCCCTAAACCTATCCTCTTTGCACACCAAGTTTCATTTGGATAGTGAAATGACAAATGGGGAATGGTGATTAACTTTGAGGTGTTCAGGCTAATTTTTAAGGAGTTATAACTTTTATATCAGATGCAGCAGCTTAGCTTACCTTAGCTCTCAATGAACGATCCAGTAATATGTCGGCAGACCTCAAATCACGATGTATGACCATTGGGACAGCCTGTTCTAAGAGCAGATGTCATTTTAATTGGATGCACATGAAACAAAATGGTGTTTTGCCATGGACAAACAATACATGCAATTAAACTTACTCCTTTAGAAAGATATTCAATCCCATTTGAACAGTCGGGAGCAATGTGGAGCCTTTCCTCCAAACTCCAAGTGGGTTCTATTTGTTCTGTTGCATGTACAGCAGGGTCCGCGCGGTAAGGAAATTGTTTCCAATTTAAATTAGAGGAAGATTCACTGGCCCTAAGCTGAAAGCTAGTCATAAGTTTCTGAAGATGCATTACATTCAGAAAAGGTAATAAAAGGACAACTAATTAACGGTTTTCCTATCTACGTAATCAATTTGGCTTCTAACTGAAAATTAGGAACATTAAACTGTGCATGATGAGTGACATATATATTTCAGTGCTGCTTTGTTCGGGCAAAATGATTAAGCAGGCCCCTCATTGTCAAGAAAAGAAACAGAGAATAATAATAAAAACAATAGTCAGATTGATGGTTAAAGTGAATTCTCTTAAAAAGTGGGAGAACAATGTGATTGCAATGTTTAAGGCAGGTTTCATCAAGGAATGTTTCTTTGAATTAAGTTGAAAGACCACAAACATGGGAAATCTCGTCAGTAATAACAATTCAAATCAATGGGGCTTCTTAACTAACCATATAGAAGGCCTGCCAAGCCTCCATTTCACATGAACTCATAGATCAACATGCATTGTCCTCTATCTGTACAAATATCCTAATAAATTAACTGGATTCCTGTGAAGCAACTTTTGTGGCAGAGATACCTGCTAAAAGACCCAAAAATGGCAAGACAAGGAGCATTAGTGTCTGTAAAAGCTAACTGTTGGCTTTATTATGGGTTATTTACATATGTGATTCCACAATAATCATCGCTAAAGGCTACAAGACCAGCTTCTGTGGACTTCTTAGGGAAGTTACCTTTGTCTGCATCCTTTTGTTCCCTCTTTACTCAAAGTCACCAGTAAGATAAAAAAAAGATAATCACATGAAATATCCTCTGAAGCACCTCCTTGAAGGCCTTGATCTTTCTCAATTTCTGTTATCAAGTTCCTGCACGTAGTCATAATTGAGTAAAGGTGTTCAGCATAACAACCAAATGTAGGAAACAAGAAGCAACAGGTCATATCAAATTCTGAGCAGGCAGAATGTATTCTCTAGTCACCCCAATCTCCATTCCTGGAGAATGTGGTGAAATAAGATGACAAATTGATACTGGTAGCTTGAATTCTCATACTGGAAATATCTCTAATTAAAAAGAAGAAGAAATTTGTTAATTTGTAGGAGAAAAACAGCACCACAGGCTATCTTTTTAATAGAAGCAAAATGGATGAAGATGGAGATAAAAAGAAGAGAGCAGTAGGAGGACGAACCTGCTGAAACTGGAATGGAAAGGTGGACGGATTCTTCTCTGATCAAATCAAAGTTAATAGCAGCAATTCCATTGGATCTATCTCATCGACTTCAATGTTAGGGATGTGGGCAATCTTGGGCCAATCCTCGCCCATGTTGTTTTTGCATCTCTCTGACAGTTGGGAACAATTACGAATGGATAAATATTGTAATGAGGTGAGGTTGGGCATCCACTCCGGCAACGACTCCAAATTAGGGCAATTCCAGATTTCGAGACTCTGCAGGGCAATTGAATGCAGAAGAAGCCTCCTTGGGAGATGCACCAACTTTGGAATATTACAAATCCTAAGAGAGGTGAGGCTTCTAAGGCCTTGCCCTTGGCATAGAATAGCATCGTTGTTGTTGCTGTTGCTGTCATCATCATAATTGGACAGATCTGATAGATTTTCGCAACGCACAATTTCGAGTCTCTTGAGGGAAGTGAGAAGTAGCATTTTCGAATGAGGTAAACAAGTTAATGTCGGGCAACTCCCAATCCCTAACTTCTCCAGAGAAGTGAGGGTTTGCAGCAACTCCACCGGCAGAAAATCTTCTGGCAGATGCTCAATATTATCGATCACCAGCTCTTTCAAAGACGAAGAGCGATTAGATGGAAGAGAAGAAGACGACGGTTCATGTGCTGGAGAAATCGTCTCCTTGAGCATTTGCTCCAATGACTTGAAGCTGCCCGAGGATATTTTCAGCTCTTTCAAGGATGGGGATAACGGTGGCATTGAAGTCAGGTTTGGGCACGATTCAATCCACAGATAAGAAAGACGCTGAAATTGGGGAAGCAAAGATGACGGTGATGATGGCCGCCATCCCTTCAGATTGGGACAGTCCCAGAGACGCAGGGACTCAAGGGAAGGGAAGAAGGAGATCATGCTATTGTTGTTACTGCTGCTGCTGCTACAGATATCTGTTCCTCCTCCTCGTCCTCCGACCACAGAACAAATACTTATATCTATATCTATGTATTCCAGATCAGTTAATCCCACTATCCATATTGTTTTTAGCAGACGGAGTTGATCCAATGCCGGAAGACTTCGACATTTCGGGCAGTCAAACAGAAAAAGCTCGACCAGATTCGTGAGGGAAGAAAGCCAGGTGGCAAAATGTATTCCTCCGTAATGCCACACTCTTAATGATTTCAAATTTGGGTGTGGCCGTAGAGCTTCCAATGACACGTCATCTTCGTTAAAATCAATATCATCGTAACCATCCAATCGCGCCCATCTTAACCACAACTCTTGGAGACGTGGCTTCTCACTCAAATTCGCGGCTGCACAAGTTTCAGCTGCACCAGGGGGAGTAGTAGTACCCTTCTGATTGCCTTTTCCATTCCAACGATGCGGCAAATTCTCAATCGATAGGTCTCCTTCCAACATGTTCAAGTCATGTAATTCACCCAGTCCTCCACTCTTCCGATTCGAGTTTTCACTTGTAGGCAGTACGAATCTCGTTAATCTCTCCAGCGAAGTCAACTCTCCAATCCCACGTGGCATATGAGTCAAATTATCACAAAATTTGATGTCAAGTTTCTTGAGACTGACCAGCTTTTTGATATCCTTCGGCAATTGTCTGAGCTGGCCACATTCTTTTAGTTTGAGAACTTGCAAGTTCTGCAATCTGGTAATTGAATGGGGCAGCATCTTGATCTTGTTATTAGAAGACAAATCAAGATACCTTAACTGCTTCAATTTACCAATGGAATTGGGCACTGTCTCAGTACCCGAACCGACTAGATCCAACTGCCGTAAACGCCGCAAATTACAAAAAATTGCATGGCATTGCCCTTTGCTTATTTTAAGGCAATCTTTAGCTCCAAAATACTTTGGCTTTGGTGCGAGAAATGTCCGCAGACGTTTGGCTTCAAGCACAGATGCTGGAAATTGCCAATTGTCACCGTCTCTCCTTGTGGAACAGTCAACGGAGAGATGTTGAGTTTTCTTACTAACTTCTGAGTTTGAGATTGACATACAGACACTCCCAGCTCCAGCTATTGAGGAAGCAAGATCATGCATTAGGTCATGCATTTTGCAACTTTTTATGTTCCCCAAATGATCTTTAGACACATCTTGAAAGAAAGACCTCTTCAGGAGATCCATGAAACACTCCCAACCACTATCTTCGAGGCACTGAGTTGTATCCGATGACTTAATAAACCCTTGCGCTATCCAAAGGTCAATCAATGTGTCAATATCAATTTCATAATCTTTAGTAAACAATCTACAATAAGTAAAACAGGGTTTTAGATGTGAAGGAAGAACATTATAACTCAACTTAAGGACTGCCATCACACTGGTTTCCCCTTGATCTATCGTCGCCAGTTCCTTACTTCTGAAGGATTCCCATTCGCCTGGAGAACCCATGGCACTTCCAATTGCTATTATTGCTAGTGGAACTCCTTTACACTTTGCAATAATTTCCTTCCCAATTGCTTCGTGCTCTGGTGTTAGTTGCGTGACTTGTTTGAATTCTCCAGCAAACAAAGACCAAGATTTGTCGTCAGGTAAGCCACTCAGTTCATATCGTGCTTCTGGCAGAGGGCTTGCAATCTCTGCAACCTTCTTAGATCGAGTGGTTATTAATATTCGGCTTCCTTTTGAACCACCCATTAACAAATCTCTTAAGGCGCGCCACTTTCGAAAATCTTCATTCCAAATATCATCTAATACAAGTAAATATTTTTTTCCATTAATTTTTTCATGAAGAGATCTTATTAGTGGATCCATCTCGCTTATTTCAGATTTCTTATTAGTCAAAGATTGTAAAATTTTTCAATTATCAGTTGTAGATTGAAATCTTCAGAAACACAGACCCACACTTTCGGATCAAACCGCGACTTTACATCATCATCGTTGTATGTGAACTGAGCCAACGTCGTCTTTCCCAGTCCTCCAATTCCAACTATTGAAATCACAGTCACATTAGTCTCGTAGTTATCTGACAAAAGAAGTTCTTTAATCTCCTTCTTTTCAATTTCTCTACCAACAACTTCGTTAGGGGGAGAGGAGTGTGTTGGCTCTCTTTTCTTAGCCATCACAAACATCGACGTGTCGACAAGACGTTGCTGAAAGTTAAACCGGTGTCCTTCACTCATAACAGCATCTAGTCTCTCCCGAATTGCCTTGATTTTGTGACCCATCTTAAGGCCATATGCAAGCCGGTTTGAACTTGAAAAGAAAAGGCGTACCTCATTTGTCACTCGTCGCCTTAGAACTTCTGTGGAAAAGTCATCCACCAAGTCCTCTGCATCGTACATGACTTCTTTCAGATCACCGAGCCAATCTCTGACTGGGTCATCACCTCGTGCTTGCCGGTCTTCTGCATCAAGGAGCACGCCCTTGACACGGTTAACTTTGGTGTGCAGCAATTCAATCTCATCCTTGACACCCCACCATAGGCCAATCTCTTGACCAGCAAAGGTGACTAATTTTCCAAGGATTCCCTCTGCAACAGTGATCAATTCTGCCATGTCGCTATTGGATGCAAGTTGTAAAGCAAGGAACTTTAGTTGTGTTTGAAGTGGGCGATCTCAGAGGCTTAGGTCCACTAACATGTATACTGAGAATTTTTGGGATAAGGGAAGGTTAGGTTTCAACGATGAAGGTATGTAAACGTAGCATGGTCTTTAATATCGCATCCAAATCCACTAAGCACCATCCAAATGCTCACTAAAAACACCGACATGCATAAATTGCATACGTGCCACTGCGGTCATATTTTTTAATAGATAGTAAGTGTTGACTGGTCAACTTCTTGGAGAAAAGAGAGAAATTATTGAAATGGGAGGCTTCAAGGAACCTATAGGTGGCCCATCGCCATCCTACGAATAATGAAACACTTGCTGTATCCAAAGAGAAAAAAAAAAGAAAAAAAATATATTTTTGCAGAAAGTGAGCATACAATAAAAATATAAAAGTAGGTGTGAAAGTGAAACATATGGGCGGTGGTGGCAGGTGAGAATCATCAACGGAAGTCCATCCAAACTGACCATCACCTCAACCTGACTAGTTGTTGGGTTCTCCCGTTCCCCCACATAATGTTTGGTGAACATAATTTATCAAAAAAATAATAAAAATAGTGTAAACCATAAACTCGAGTGACAGCTTAAATATCTCATCGGTGATTGCAAAGGTTTTTTTTTTACCTTTTTAATTTTTTTAGTTACATATGAGAGTTCACTAAATAATAAATAATAAAAATTTATAATTTAATTTATTTTTTTAAAATAATTAAATTAATTATATATAAATTAATATAATTTTTATTTATTATTTTTTTTTTAAAATATATATTTATATTATAAAAAATAAAAAAAATTAATAATAAATATTTATTAAATTAAATTATAAATTTAATTTAAATTAAATTAAAAAAATTAAAATATTATTAGTAATATAATTATTAAAATAAAAATATATATAATATTATTATTAATTTTTTATTATATATAATAATATATAATATTTTATTTTTTTTTTTTTTTAAATTATGATATTATTTTATTTTATAAAAATTAATAAATAATTCATCATATTTTAAAATTTTTAAAAATTCATTACCTCTTAAAAAACACAAATACAAAAATTTAAAAAATATATTTACTTAATATTAAGAAACTCAATTATATCAGTTAATATCAAATAATAAGAGAAAAGTTTATGAAATGGAGTATTATAATAGTCAATTTTTGGGAGGAGTTCAAGGATACTCTCCAATGCTATTATCTACATCAAGTTGATTCCTAATAATGATAAAACACATTTGAATTATTTTTTTTTTTTTTAAGAAGAATTAGTGATATTTATATGAGAAAATATTTATTGTACAGATAAATTTGATTATAAAAGAGTTAAAATGAGGTGATGATTAAAATTTATAAAATACAAAATACATATTTTTTTTTCAAAAATCAATGTATTTTTGTCAATATTACTTTTTTTTTCATAAAAAAATAGTGTAATTATGGGATATATGTTTGTTTTCATGTTAAAATGTTATAAAATAAAATAATAATCATATACATTTATATCATATAATAAAACTATTCTAAGAGATGCACATATATATTAACTTTCCTTTTTTCAAATGAGAGAAAATAAAATATGAATGGCATACATGGATGACAAGGATTCAAAAAGTTCATCTAAACCTCCTTAAAGTTTTCCACTCATTTGATTAGAAGTTTTAAAAGTTCTTTAATTTTTGCGATACCTTCCTTTGCACATGCATTGTCAAAAGCTTACATAGAAAGAATCTTATTCAAAGGATGAAAGCATGAGAAAGACCTCTTGACAACTAAAGGTATGTGTTTGCACATGCATTGTCAAAAACATATGTAAAAAAAATTTTATTCAAAGATTGAAAGTATAAGAAAGACCCCTCGACAACTAAAGGTATATGTGAAATAAGACATTGCATCATAATTACTATGCCTTTACTATAAGTAGTACTTTCATATTACATTTTTTTATTTTTTAATACTTAAATAAATTAATTTCGAGTATAGGTGTTGTATAAATAAAAATCTCTTGTTAGATTGTTATTATTAAAATTAATTTTGATAATAAAAATATCACAAAAAATAGGATCAAAAGTCTCTTACCAAATGATTTTAATATACAATAAAAATAAAAATTTTTTAAATATAAAAAAATAAAATAAAATATTTAGATTTTTTTATATAGTTATTTATTTCTTAAAAATTATAAATCAAAGATTTAAAATTTTTAATAAACAATATTCAATTAATTATTTAAAAATATTATTTAAGTAAAAGAAATTTACAAAAAAATAAAATAAAATATTACAAATCAAATTATAACAAAATAAAATAACATTTAGTAAAATAAAAATTTTAAATTTTAATTTTCTAAAAAATAAATTTATAAAATAAAAAAATATTTATTTATATATTAAAATTTTTATAATAAATAAAAATTATCTAATTTTAATTATAGTATGTAAAATTTTAATATTATAATTTATATATACTTAAATTATAAAATTTATAAAAATTTATTAAAATAATTTTTTATATAATATGTTATTTTTAATATATAATAAAGAGAAGTTTTGAAATCCACTCAAAGGAAAATTTGAAGAATAGGATAAGAATAACTAGCAAACAATTTTTAATTTTTATTTAGTTAAATTCATTAATTTTTAACATATCTTAGAAGGGGCCACCGTTGCGACTGGGAGCCACCGAAGAAGTAATCCGATGATTTGTTCAGCAAGCAAACTTGTCCTCGAACCTGACCGTGAATCCAAAACAAACACAGTTTTTCAGGCCAAGAGAGCGGGCGGTGGGCGTTTGAGTCAACCGTTCTCGTGTGTGTATCAATAATGTTATGTAATAAAGGGTAGCACGGTGGCAGTGGAATGAGAAAATTTCTTGGAGATGGATTGTTAATCGGTTGGAGTCGATAAAAAATAAAATAAAATGAGAAAAACGCAATTGATCATGGAAGAAAAAAAAAACACAAAAAGAGACCAAACAAAAACATAAGTCAACCAAAGTTTGATAGAGTAAAAGGTAATTGAGTTGCCGAGTAACACATAACATATAGTTTAACTGTCTAAAAAGACCGGCGGCTACTTATGAAAAAGGTAGAGATTTCTTTTTATATATTTATATATTTATATTATTTAATTTTTAAAATATTTTTTTTATATAAATTATTTTTTTTAATTAATTTTAATAATTAAAAAAAAATATAAAAATTTTTAATATATAATATTTAATTAAATATTAAAAAAAAATTATTATTTTTTTTAAAATAATAAAAAAAAAAAAAATATATAAATTTAAATTTTATATATATATATTTAAATTAAAAAATAAAATTATTTTAAAATATTATAAATTAAATTTTTTTAAAAAAAAAATAATATTTAAGAAGATAAAAATTTTTATTTTTTATTTTTTTTTAAAAAAAAATTTATAAAATATAAAAATTATTTATACTAACAAATTTTTTTTAATAAATAAAAAAAATTATTTTTATATATAAATTATAAAAAAATTATAAAAAAATTAAAAAAATTTTTAATATATATAAAAAAAAAAAAATTTTAAAAATGTATTAATATATACAAAAAATTTTTAAAATAAGATAACTTTTTCCTTCTAAAAATAATGTCTGCGGGCTGTTAATTAACTCAACCATAAAATGTATGTCTTGCCCAACATTGGCGCACAACATATTCTTTCTCAATTTTCATTTAACGTTTTTCTTTTTATTCTCGTTTTTTTTTAAAAATAATTTGTGGTTTATTTTTCTAAATATTATTATAAATTATAATAAAAATTTTCAAAAAAAAAATTTTATTTCTTTATTATTATTATTAGTTTTTTTGGGGTCTAGGGTCTCGGTGAGCTGCATTTGTAGAGTTTCAGGGAACAATTACTCGAAATGCTCTGAAAAGTTCTCAACAAGTTGGAAACTCTCTCCTTACCTTTGCTCAATCAACAGCGAAGGCAATGTGAATTTCATTTCTTCTATCTATTTTAGTTTCTTTGTCTATTTTCCTTTTTTGTTTTAGGAATTCTTGTTGCCACAAAATAATACAAAAATCTGCAAAAGCTATGATTTTTATGCCTATGGGTCGGTAAATTTGGTCCCCTTTATTTACGCCAATGGCTTGTGAATTTAAGCAAATTTTGTGTTTTTCAAAGGGTTTTTTTTTTATTTTTTCCTTTTTTGGCATTTTAAGCTAATGAGTGATTCCTTGCATGTTGTTAATGCAAGTGCTAAATCTGGATTTCAGCCCCAACTCCAAGTATAGGATAGCGTTTTTCTTTTTTTTTTTTTTTTTTTTGGGGTATTTTTTTTATTTAAAATATGCTTCTAATCTCATAATTGCATCTATTGTTGTATGTTTGATTCTTTTCTATGATTTCAAATCAAGGTCTGCATCCAGCGGGTGGTGGACAGGTTTGTGTTTATCAGGGACTAGATGGAAGGGGTAGGAAGAAAATGAAAGTATGAAGATTAGGTTAATAGAGTGGACTAAATCAAACCAATTGATGGATTATAAATTATGTTGTTGGTATATAGCATTTTCTTTCTTTTATTTGCTAAGTTGGAACCAACTTACTAAGTGTCAGGTTCATGTCTTGCAATTCCAACAACAGGACCTGAACTCCCAATTGTTCCACTTTTGAGTTTACTTGATGTAGCAATAATAAGAATTAATTGAAATTTCTGTGAATGATAAAAGTAAAAAAAAGAAGAGAGACAGAGGGAGAAATGAGTTGTCAATAGAGGAAATAAGGAATTTGGTTTGAGAGAACATAGGTACATCATAGGTGATATTATTTCCTTAAGAGTAAGTAAGCATAGTTATGTAGCTATTGTTCCCATGTGTTATTGCCATGTTTGATTTTCTCTGTTTAGAGCAAGTAATCATATTTGTGCAGCCATTTTCTGATATGTCTCTGTTTAACTATTACCAAAATCAACTATTTGATTATAATTGGGTTGAAGTTTGCTTTTTGGTCTTAAGCCTAAGCTTATGGTTTGTCAGATTCTAACAAAAGGACCCCTAACTATGAAGGTATGGTGTTTTTTGGTTAGATTAGCTGGGAATATCTCATCTATACATCATTTTTAGCAGTACAAATACTTTGGATGACATGTATTCCATTGCTAGCTCATATTTTTTATTCCCTTTTCTCTACCTTTTTCAGGTTCAGTGGAAGAGAATGAAACTAGTTACAGATCATTCATGTCTAATGAGTACTTACTGCTTACTTTGACATAATTCCAGTTGTTGCCAAAATGATATTTTCTGTTATAGGTATGAAACAATTCCTTTGTTCGTTTATCTTTTTGACTAGGTGCACAGAAGCATGCACCTATGGTTATTTCCACTTTGCAGATGCTTACAAATAATATAGATATTTTATCTTTGTGGAATATATCGCCATTCTTTTTATAGGGACTCCAAGTTAAAAACATGTAGATATGCAACACCTAAACATTTTTGTCCTCTAGAGATTCATATGCTTTAGGTGAATGTTCATGTGACTTCTAAAGCAAATGAAATTGTAGTGGAGATCTTATAATGATCTTTCTCAGAAGAAAGTAAAAGTGTGAATCAGAATGCTTGTATAATGTCTATTGTGTTTTAGGTTTGCATTACATTCATGAATTATTTTATTTCTTATTCTTATTTGTATAACTTGCCAGGATGTTAAAGAGACTGAAGAAATATGGAATTTCTGGAATCTTGTCCTATGGGCTTTTGAATACTGCTTACTACATTCCAACATTCCTCCTTGTATGGTGAGGGAGAATTTTCCAAATTGGCTATATATGTCTCCACCAACAAACATAGATGAGCTTCAGATGTGTTATTAACTCTTGATTTACTTCTACATTTGGTGTGCAACTTAATTGCTGATGGTCAATTATTTGATATAGAAATTTTGTGTAAAGAAATACCAAGTATGGAAAGATGTTGCAAGTTTATTGTGTTCTACTTTTACACCTTGTATTTGTGCTTAAATATTCATATTTGCCAACTTTGGTTGCTACTTCATTTTCATTGATGTATTTCCTTTTACCTTGTTTATATGCATGTTTTGCCCTAGTTATGGCATGCTGGTGTGTTATTCGATAACCTTTCTCTTATGTCACACAAACATTGTCTTAGTGAACCCTCATTTGAACTGATTAACCATTTGTTGATAGGGTCATGGCCACAATTGAGCTGCTCAACCTTTATTTGATAAGGCTATTGTTAGTTATGCTTTTTGTCTATCTTTTATTATTCATTTCTTTTTATTTCAAAACCTTGCAATTAGGAATGTGATTGTGTTGTGTTAGTATTGGTTCCTTTGTGTTATTTTCATTAATGGTGTTGACATCTATTTCTTGGGTTTGTATCCTACAGCCATTAAAGTAAGGTAGCTTTACTTTCTTGATAGGTTTTATGTTTCTCCTGCACCTGGAAAAATGGGTTTTCTTGTTGCTATTGAAAGGTAATAACATCTATCCCAAATGCTGGTGAGACTGAAAAAATGAAATGACAAGATACAATTAAGTTATTTGCTGATTTTTCAAAGTTATGGCCATGGTGTGGGCTGGGAGTCAAGTTACTAAGCTTGCAAGAGCTGGAGGGTGAGCTCCAACTGAATTAAGTCTTCATAATTTTAGGTTTTATGCCTTGCTTAAGAATTTACTTTTTTAAAGCTAGCATAATTTATTCATAATAAATCCTTTAACCAAGGTTGCATAGATTATACTGATAATTCACCAATGCAATTATGAAAGAATAATTTCGATTATTATTATTATTATTATTATTATTATTATTATTATTATTTTCATTATTCTTCTTCTTCTTGTTCTTGTCTTGTCATTCTTCTTATTATTCTTATTATTGTTATTATTATTATTATTATTGTTCTTCTTTTTCTTATTATTATTATTATTGTTATTCTTATTGCGTATTAAGTCAAGTAGAGATGAAGCTTTTGAAAGAAGTATATTGGCTAAGGATTTGGAATGTAGTATAAACAAGGAAAGGCTGCCTCCAGTTTGCTCTAACCTACAACTTAATCTTAGTGAAAGAGAAAAAAAAAAAAAAATTTTTCCTATTACCTTTACAAATGGATCAAATGATAGACTTCTTATAAGAAAGAGTAACTCAACATCAGCCTCATGCAATGCTTGTGATATCACCCAAACAACATGAGATGGTGGTGGTTTTAGATGTCTTTATTAATAAGAGATGGAAAAGGAATAAAGGAATTGGACACAAAAGAACTAAGTTGGTAGTTCTCCATGGAGTAAAAAAAAGCAGTTTTAAGGATAAGTTACTGAAAGAAGGTTTATGAGTTCACCCATCCAAAAAAAAAAAAGCCCAAGAGGGTAAATGACTCTTAACATGTGTGGATGAATTGCTTAATGTAATAACAGGAGGTCCCATACCTCATAATGTAGTAGCCTTATACATTATGACATCTTTAGAGAGGATATGCACTGTATTGGCCAAAAGGAATTGCCATTTAAATGTGTTGCATACATGAATGTTTGTGTGAAGTATAGGTTAGCTAAGAAAGACAAAGTAGATGAATATTTAAGAAATTAAAGGTAACCTTCAAATAGTTATTTAAGAAGTAAAATGTAAGAACAAAGATGAAGAAAATACCTTGAATTGTAGGTTTTCTAGTAAGCATGCTGGATGGAAATTGGTTTTCAAATGTCTAGACTCTTATGACTTTTCTGTAAGGTGTGCTCTGGCATGCAGAAATAATCGCTTCCCTGCTTTGATATCATATCTCTATCTCTTGCACTTGTGGAAATTGGTTTTCATATGTCAAGATAGTTGTATACAGTTAATTTTTTTGTAGCTTGGTTTTCACCTGTCCTCACATTTGGAAATTAGGAATTCTATGTAAGACTTGTTATAGCATATAGTAGGGGTGGCTTCTACTAGCTTGCTTTCCCATTTTCTGTAATAACAAAATTCATTTATTTCTCAAAAAAAATTAGCAAACAACTCATAAAAAATGGGTACATATGGCTCAAAGAATTTAGACTTGTTGTATCCTATTGTATTATGTTGAAATTGTAAAGGACCTTGTTATTAGACTAATTTAAAAGAAACTTTTGGGGGTTAGATCTCTTGTTTATTCTTGGAGCTTATTTGCCAATGAGCCATATGTGTCTCCTTTTCCTTTTTGATAATTGCTATTTCCATTTCTAGCTATTATTGCTTTGCTTTTATGTTGTGATTAGACTCTTCATGTTAAACACATTCAATTTGTTTAGGGTCATTGCACTTGCACCTTTTGTAGACAGGGGACTGTTATGGTTCAGTATAAAATTCAAATTTGATAGTCAAGGGAAAGTATATAATGTGTGAAAGAATTTTTGCTATTGATATCTAGTCAATAAGCTGTATCTAATTAATTAGCTCTTTCCAGGCTTTCGTGGCAATTGTTGGGTTCTGTTTTTGATTGGCAATCATTCTATTTTTTACCGTGACATTGTTGAGCATGTAGTTTGTTTCTAGAGTTGCTTGTGTTGGTTGGAATTGTATCCTCTTGCTGAGGATGGAAAGATGGGCACTTTGTTGATAAATGCTTCATCACTCAAACCATGGGAGACCTATGACCAATTTACAAGGTTCATTTATGTCACTGGTGACTATAAGCTATCATGTAGATGCTACTATGAAGATTGAACTAACCAATCTTCTGAAGCTTTAAAGCTTCTTGTCATGCATTGAATATTTATGTTAGGTCAATTATGTGATATTCTTGGACAAGTAGCTGATAATGGAATTTTTGTGTGAAAGACCAATCACCTAGAGTATAATGCAACTTGGGAGTAGATGGTATTATAAATATAAGCTAGGTCCTAGTAGCTATCTTGGTTGGTTAAATTCATCTTGGATATCATAATGAGAGTTACTTTCTTGGATTTCTTCTTCTTGGCGAAGTAATTTTGTTTTCATTCGTCTGGTGTCAGAATTGATTCTCTAATAGTTTGGTGGCAAATTATATGGTAGATTTTAATTAATTTTAAACTTTAATGTGTAACAAAAAAAAAGATGTGAAACAAGAAAAAGAGTTTAATGAACTTGGTTATGAAGTTGAGGCTCATTTGGGACGAGGATTGCTTCTAATTCAAGGACTTGAAATCTTTTGAATTGACGTTGGGTTTTTTTCTTGCTTAGTATTCATGTGCTGGGCTGAATCAATGTTTGAATTCAATTTCAAGGGTCTAAGGTTCAAATGAGCTGAAAAGGGATGAAATCAAAATTTAATAAAAAAAATGATACATTTCAGCATATAATTACAAGTTTAAACAACGTATAAGATTATTTAATTAAATTTGGAAAAATTTGAAGTACTAAATTAAAGTTCAAATAAAGTTTAGAGACCCAAACAAAGTTATTTAAAAATTTTAACTAAATGTTTCCCAAGTAGTGACTGACTTTTGATCAAATGTTTTAACTCTTAACCAATTTAGTCCATTTTTAAGGGGACGGGTTCTATGACATGGTTGAATTGAAAAAAAAAAGAAAAAAAAAAAAAAGGGAAAAAAAAACATCTCATTGTTTCCCACTTTTCTTTGGCCAAACAAGCTGGTCTAATTGATTTCTATTAAGCATAGGGTGAACTACTAATTTGCCTGGCATTGTAAACAAAACTTTTTTTAAAATGTCTGTACTTATATAAATTTTAAAATTTAATTCTTTGACAAAAATAAAAATCAAGTAGAGTGACCAAAAGTTTTTGTTATGTTAGTCATTAGGGTTAAAGTAATGCAAAATTTTCTTTAAAGAAGAGAAATATGATAAGAAGACATATTGTGATATATAATATTTGAGAAAATAAATATAATCATATTTTTTTAAATTAGTTTAACTTATAAATATATAAAATATAATAATTTTATATTATTTTTTCTCTAAATATCTTATAAAATAAAAAATATAATAAATTAAAATTAATTCATCTTATTTTAAAAATGTACCATTATTTTTTTTTTTTAATTACTACTTATAATATAATATCTAATATAAATTATAATCTACAAAAGTTTAATCATGACATACCTAAAAAAAAAAAAAATAGCATAAAAGAGTCAACTTTAATTATATATCATTTTCGTTTCAAATGATAACAAATAACTTTCGAATTAAAAATTTAAAAATTATTAGATTATAAAATTTTAAATATAATTTCTTATACTGTAAAAAAAATATTATTATTTAAATTGCAAGTTATTTCTAAACTTAAGGGTTTTGTAAGGTAACTAACTCAATAATTGAACATGATATTCCAAAGTTAAGAAGTTATATCCATAAACCTAATAAGAACACTGCTATGCTGTAAATCCAAATATAGATTTTCATCACAAAGTGGTGCTAATTTCACCATCATTAAAGTAAGTTATAACAGAGCTGCTAACAAACAACATATATTCTTCCTTTTACAACATAATTACAAGGAATAGATAGAAATGACTTCATTTTGAAGTTAAGGTTATTGAAAAGCCACAAAACCAAAAAAAAATAATCACGTAGTCTTGTGTGAACTATCAAATCCTCTAAACCCAAAAATTTATAGTTTTGAAACCCTTCCTTAGGAGAACAGAAAGTTGTTTGCTTGGTGGGTAATAACTTGTTTCCACCTTCATCAGTACAAGTGTGAAGACCACAGGCATTGCAAAGAAAAACCACATATGACTCCTATAGATAAAGATTGAAGAAAGAAAAACACAGCCACATGCATCTTTCAATATTTAGATTATGTCAACCACCTTATACAATTTGCTAATAATTAAGGTCACCTAATATACCTTCATTCTCATGAGTTTGGATAAGCATGTTATAGGATATGGGTGAAGCTTATAGCCAACATTATTTATGTAGGACAGATACAGAACTTGTACCTTTATGGTCAAAGAAAAAAAAAAAAGAAAAGCAAGTGTGGAGAAAAAAAAGACAAGAAGCAGGAAAAGATGGAAATAAAAAACTTCATCACCTTTTCCTAGGCTTACAAGTAACTGTGGCTTGGAGAAGTAAAACTAATGAGCAAAGAACAAATAAGTAGACTGATAATGAAAAACTAGATATAGTGAAGGGCATATGCTAATCTTAGGGTAATTTACATTTTTAGTTGCTGAACTTATCACTTATTTTTATTTTTATTAGTTAATTTTAATTTTATTTCAATTTAATTATTTTATCACTATATTAAATAAAAAATTTTAAAATTTACTTTTTAAAAAATATAATTTTATACAATTAATTCCAACAATTAATATATTAATAAAAGTTGAATTAAATTTTCCAATTCGGGAAGAAGTTTAAAGATATTAACAAGTGTTTTGAAAACAAATATTTTTTCTATTTAACAGTCTATCTACCCTAAAAATACCTTAGTCTGAGGTATTATCTAACTATTGATATTTGGTGTGCCACATGACAACAAAATAAAGAATTTTTTTTCAAAAAAAAAAAATAAAGGATAAAAATTTTTATTAAATTTTAAATTAGTTTAAAAATTCACATAAATATTAATAAAAATTTTAAAAATAAAATAATAGAGAAAATCTTTTTAATTTTTTTTCCTTGTTTGTTGCACTTCATTGAGTTTACTATAGGGTAAGTGGGCTATTAAACCAAAAAGATAATTTGTCTTCAGTTATAACATCTTAATTCGAAAAATTTAACCTAATTTTTATTAATATATTAATTAATAGACTTAATTGTATAAATATATATTTTTTTAAAAGTAAATTTTGTAAATTTTTACATAATATAGTGATTAAATTATAATAAAATTAAAACTAAATAATTTAATTATAATAAATTAAAATTGACTGATAAAAATAAAAAAAGTGATAGGTTCAGTGACTAAAATTGTAAATTACCCACTAATCTCATCATCAAACTAGAGATTTGCATAAAAAATGTTTACTCGGACAGGTCTTTGCTGGCCAGAGTAATGGCAGAATTAATTGAGTATGCTTAAAGAAAACTAAAGTTGAGAACTGACAAATTTATTACCTCATAGATGAAGGGCTCTATAATACAGTACTGAAGATATGTTGCCTCAGTCGCTATTGTGCAAAAGAAACGTTCAAAATTACCTATCCATAAAAAGCTGTTGTGAAAAAACAATGAGAATATCAGTAGAAAAAAGATCATAATATTCCTTTTTTCCTTTTTTCTTGCTGCAGATGTAAATAATATCCAAAAAGCAACATGACTAATACATACCACAGAATACTCCGTGCAAAACACATTTCTTTTAATTTAATAACAGAAAGAGGCACACGGCATAATCACAAGTAAAGTAACTCCCTCTGTTTACAAGAGAAGCAAAAAAAAAAAGGATCATGTAGTTAGCATTTAATACAAGGATGCCTTAGAGGAAAGTGGTTCATCACAACAATGGAGTAGAGATCAACCGTTACTTGACTTGTAGGATTGAGGTGTAGAAGCACATATAATGAACGAAACTCTGCTTCATTTTTATAAAATGAAGTGGAATCTCGATTGGCATCATATAGGCTATATAGAGATGTCAATGTCTTTATAAGCTGTTCCATGTTAAGGTAATGCATTGACAAAATACTTGGAGTGTTACCACAATGTTGAAGTTTAAGATGTGATATAACATGAAATTTGACCTGTGAAATGACAATTGAGTTAGAATATTGTCTTCATACCTAAAATAAAAAAAAGCATAGAATTGTTTCACCAGTTTGAACCTCAGATTTAACAAATAGCACCAGCTCCCAACAATTAGTTGCTAGAGCATCAAACTGAGATGAACCTTGGCTTGATCATGCATTTGCAATCACACAATAATACTTCCACAAAAATTTTATTCGAGCAATAACAAAGAAAAAGTAAACTTTTGATTCGCTATATTTTCTAGCTTCTGCCTGTACAATTCCAGTTAAGATGAGTTATCATGTATATGATGAAAGATACATGATGGCTTCTTTGTCTCCGCCACCATAGAACCTACCATTGCTAAACTTAAATTTTCCAGTTTCACATAAGATTTTACACTAGATATGCAAGCACAAATATATACTCTAATTCTGGATGTGGTTATCCACAACTCAAAATTCTTTATTGTTCTGGCTGCATGAATTGCAACGGGAACTTTGAGGTAGTGTATAAAATAAGAGACCAAGTAAGCCCATGAGCTGAGGATCATTTGCAAGAAAATGAGCATCACTACAAAAAATCCAAATTTTAAAATAATACATGCTACAGTTCTCTCAGTGAAGACAGTAAATACAGAAATTCTGGTTCAGAGGTTGAGGACAAAGCAAATACATGAACTAATCAGTAGATCCGATGCATAAATTATGCATGATCTATGAATGTGTGTGTCAGCGATTCATAATGACAGAAAGATTTTCTTGTAAGTAAGTTCCAGAATGATTTCATCTGTGTATAAATTGATTGCAAAATTACCATTATCAGTGTGTCACCATTTGATTGATGGAAATGCCATCAAATATTTTCTTGCATTTGCATTTAAGCCATCTCTTCCACAAGAAAAGATTAATTTCCTAACTGCTATTGAATCTCAACTGCTAGTCTGTAGACACTGTAGTTGTCTACAATGCAAAGATTTACTTACAATGAACTTATCTTAGTTCCTAAAATAAGAATTTGCAGCACTTTGCAAAGCAAAACTATTCAGACATTTGAACTAAGAAGCAAACCATGGCTAAGAGTATTCAGGATGCAAATTTTTATTTAAGAGCTTTTGAAGGAGAAAAACCTTGAGAACAATGTATTTGACAAACTACCTTTTATGTTCATTTTAATCCTTCAGTCATATGTGGTTTTAAAGTTTGATTTGAATATTGCTTCTGTTTGCTCTATATTTAGATTGTGAGCACTTAGACAAAGCTTTATGCATTTATCTATTTGAAGGACCTTGTTTTCTAGAAATAATCTTGCTGGCCCCTGAAGTTTATAAAGTCCTCAAAAGACATCTATCCTGACTCAGTCAATAACTATGCAATTCAAAAGTGAAAGACTAAATTTAATCTCCTCAAACTTGTGGGAGCAGAAATATGCATGGATATAATTTAGTGACAATGTCTCCATGCATTCTTTGTTCTCTACATTTATGGCAACTCAATTTCCATGGGCCCCTAATCTGTAGGCCTTCACCAGGGGAAGAAGGGAAAAAGGATAAAAAGAATCAAAGGAATAGTCAACTACCATAGATCTCTGAAAGATAAAGGCCAAGTAAAGTACACAAAGATCAATTGCATAAACAATTTCCACAAGAGATAATGATGCCTACATGGGGGGAAAATCTAACACAAAAACAATACCATTTTCTCATACATGACGATTGTTCTATGATTGACAATGTTCTGCATGACCAGATCTTGTCTTATAGACCTTGTCCTATCAAAGATGAAGTCATGAGTCACTTCAAAATCATGGTCAGTGGAATCCAGAAAGCTCAAAAGGTAGGTCAAAGTCTCTTCCAATATTGGGAGAGGCCGCACATCGGATGCTTGCACATTCTTGGATGATATAGTTCTACAAAACTGGTGAGAAAATTGAAATGTTAATGACTTTGTGCATCAAATACAAATGCTTTCAACTTTACGGATAACTTCATGATAAATATAGGAGACTCAAAGCTTTGCTTCTATGGCTACCATGCACCACAAAGCATATAAGCTGACACTATAAAGTTTGTGCTGCTATTTCATATCTAATAAAGAGAGAGAGAGAGAGAGAGAGAGAGAGCAGAAATTACAGAATACTTGAAAAGAAGAAGAAGAAGCCACTAAGAAGCAGCAGTAAAAATGCGATCAAAATTACAACACTCTCAAAATAAAGCCAAAACCTCAAGCATGCAACACTGCCAATATCTACTCCATAAGGCAACACAATAGTCAAGTGAAAAGGCATAACAAGTAAGCCTACCTTTTTGATGGCTAATCCAGGAGATGTTTTCCCAGGATGTCCATGTAGTCTCTCAACAGATAAATCTTGTAGCTGTTCTCGTTGGGACCTTTCACCTTCTACAATCACAAAGACGAGAACAGAAACAAATAGAGTCAACATAAAATATCATGTGGTAATGTTCTGTGAAATGAGAAAGTCCATAGGATTTTAAGAGCAGAGATGCCAGCAATCAGATAAAAACCATCACTAAAGTAATGTTTAGTGAAATAGGAAAGCCAATTAGTTAACATATTGCTATGGGTGACTAAGGCTCCTCTTGGTTTTCTTAATTTAATATTTTATGGATCATAAGTAAATTATCCATAATTTCAAGGTCTGGAGCTTTCTGAGGATTGGCAAATCATGAACACAAAAGAGGATGGGACATTTGTCCCAAGTTAATGTATGACCCTACATCTAGAGACTATCACAGAAGTGATGCATCAACCCAAAGATCACCATTAAGTAAGTAGGCAAAGAATCTAGTAATCCACAACATTTATGGTCACAGCAACCCAGGGAAGAAAATGGAACAAACAACCAAAAAACTCACTGTTCTACAGTTTCTTTGCCTTTCACAGAAGCAAAGCATGCATGCTGATGCTCCATGGGATATGTAGTCCTCCACTGAATCTGCATCCAATTTGAGTGTCACCCAGATGTCAATGAATTTCCAAAATACAATTGAACCATTGAAATGCAAAACACCAGCAAAAGCAAATACAGTAAGTCTATAACTGCAACCGAAATATTGTTACCTGTAAACATATACACTTCCTGAGGAAGATATTTACCAATACTCTGTAACTTTGAATTTAATCTATATAAAATGACCCTTTGATGAAGAATTTCACAATAATTTAGCATCCTTTCCATCACAGTGGTGAATGCACATTTAATGTTGTTCGGTCAAAAGTGCACAACTATGTATCAAGCATCTAAAGATATGGATCAATGATGCAATGATGCAATTGATGAAGGGAAGGTAATCTCATCTTCTCAATGGAAAACATGAGCTTTTGGATGATAGGAAATATTACTTTGTCAGTAAAACTATAGATATTTCAGAGAATGTCATCACAATTATTAACTTCCAATAACTATATGCATCAATAAGGGTTATAAATGTTTTGATGTCTGTCATACAATTTCCACAGAGACCTTATTGATCAAGCCAGAGATCCCTGACTTCAAGGCAGAGCAAATTTATGGAAAGAAACAGAGGAGAGAAAGAGAGAGAGGAATTAGAAGAAAATTTCTTAGCAATATCAGCACATCAGAAAGCATGTTAATCGGCTTCTGTTGAAGAAGAAAAGCCTTTTAACTCACAGCAAGTGGCAGATTCACCTGCTCCCTTAGCTGCAACTATGCACTCTTGCCTCTCCCAAAGAGTCACCCCTACCTTAAAGTCAGTAAGAAGAAAAGCCCAAATTGTTCAATACACAAACCTATTGTTATGCCTTGAGAAGCAACCAGAGGTATATGGGGAAAAGGCTTCTTAAGTGCTGACATATACTGGACACCACCTAATGTTGAAATAGGATAAACCTGCACCATTAACACGGTGAAAATAAAACAATTTGTTGTTTGCGGGAATACCCAATTGCAACACGAAAGTACTTCCTCTACCTAGTCCTTAAAAAATTCCTGGTGAAATGGGACACAATCACGTGAAGGCATTGTCATACTAGATTGTATATAATAACCAATAACTTTAAAATTGAGAAGCGTGTTGTAGGTATCAATTAGTGAATGTGTCATTACCCAATTTGAATCTCATCCTCACTCCCACCCTGAACATGATGAAATATGAAAACCTGATAAAACTTACCTTGACAATTTTGGTGCCAAAACCATATGTGGACAATATCTATGAAATGGAAGAGCTCTAGTTATGGCATTTATGTAGCAGAAAATAATACAAGTGATCAAATGCTCAAATGGCAGTGGATAACTGATAAAGTTACTTTAAACTCTTGATTGCTACTGAGGAAGGAAATAAAGGACAAAAGAAATTGTTGGAGAAGGCAAAGAAAAAACAACTTTTCCTTCTTGACTCTCACATGATTTTTCCGAATACATTTCCTATACATAGTGTTAGTACTCCAAAGGCCATGGAAAGAATATTGGATAAATATGGAAGGCCAAGCAGAGAATACAAGAGGTAACATGATCTACAGATAGAATTAGAACTTAGAGAACTTAAGATGAATGAGAGTTCAAGCTAAAATACTTCTTACTTTTGTTGGTGTCATCACCCCAGGTATATATGGAACTTCACCATCTTGGACCTCATCCATAATGTCCTACAAAGAAGAGAAGTATGTTTCATTAGTATCAGCTAAAGAAGTAGCATTGCTGACACAGTTGTTCATACATCGTGAAAACAGGACCCAAAAAAAAAAAAAAAAGAGAGAGAGAAAAGGATTATGAAAGGAAGCAAGAAAGACAAAAATAAAACCCTTTCAAGTTTAATGGCTCAGTTTAATCGAAGAAAGATTTATTTCATACTTGTAATATAAGATGCATACTTTCACCATTGTTGGGCTCATAAGGAATTTGGCTCCTGCGTTCATGGCATTCAAGGCATCCTCAGCACTTAAAACATAGTACTCAACTACAGTCAACAAGTCTTCTAAATTCAATTGTATGGTATATTACATAAACATGTCAACAACACTTTTTTCAACTGAGTAGCCTATTCGACAATTTGCAAAAGAGAATTCCAGAACATGCATCTCTGATGCAAGACCTTATAATAGACAAGTTTTGCTGTGTGCCATGCCGAAGAGAAACTATATTGTATAATTTACTCTCTGAAATTTCATGCAGAGCAAATAATATCATAATTTGGATAATTTTGATGCATTTATATTCAAGCATGAGTAAGATTAATAAGTCTTTCATATAATCATAGAAGAATACAGACAAAAAAATGGAAATGCTTATGTACATGCAAACACAACAAGTTCTGAAGGGTTTTGGCAAGTTCTTGCAACTTGTGCTGACTACATTATGCTTTGGCCAATAAAAACACCAATGTCTTGAAATCCAAAAGGATATAGGAAGAAAGATTACCCCTATGGTCATTACAGGATGATGCTGCACCAGCCTCTTTACAACCTGAGCACAACAGATTCAAGCATATTATGTTTGCTCCAGGGTGGCCAAAATACTCGAGAAGATGAAAGAATGGCATATACAAAACAACCTGAAACACACCTAGGGTGGACATCACAATCTCCAACTGCATATCCAAATAAAGAACATGCGTTATGTTACCATCAACGTTCAGAAGAACATGCATAACGTGAACTGATCAGTGCAGCAAAAAAGAATATTAGTTTGTTTGCTAAAAAGTTCTTTTTATGTGCTTTTTCATTTTTGTGAAGCAGCAAGAAAAATAGTATCTTTGTTGAACCCAACTTATGAAAACTGCAGCATACAAATTACACAGAATTTAAGCAGATATGTCAAAAATTTGTTTGTCGAAGCCCCTGCGGCAATAAGTGAACATAGTATCCCTCAAGATTCTCAACTGAAATGGCAACAAATCATTGATGGTATTTGAATAGAAGACGCAAAATGGCAACACTGCTTTGACAGCTTAAGGCTATCAATCACCTAATCAGTTAGGCTCTCCTATTGAAATCCTACCAATATAACAAGTATGGGGGTAGACACCCTTCCTCTCAAGAAGTGCTCAAGCATTGTAATGGTCATGGAAGCATGGAAACAGAGAAAAAAATAAAAAAGAAAATAATTAAAAAAAGGGACTTACAACAAAAATGCCACCGCTAAGTGCAGCAGTGGCAACTTCATAAGTAATCTCTGCACTAAATCAAAATTCTTTTTTTTAAAAAAAGATTTGTCAAAGGTCAAACACATTAAAATCAATTCACCACAAATCCACAAAACCAAAGCCCAAACACATTACAATAATAATCATTTCAAAAGGACCCAAGAAAAAGAAAAAAGAAAATGAAGTTACAAAAAACCGAAATGCATTAGTTATAAAAATTTTACTTTCTTGCATGTTTTCTCTACGTGTCTTTTACTCATTTTTTTTGTATTTGTACAACTATTTTTGTTTATATGACTTAAATGTTATTAAATTATTTTTTATACCTTTTTAGATTCATTCTTTTTTTTTTTGCCTAACTTTTTTTTTTTTTTTTTTGGTCTATTAGGCATGAGATAGGTGGTAGAAGTTTCCTTTTGGGAAGTTTCTTTAGGTTAATTCTTGGCCAAAAAAAACCTTAGCCCCTCACGAACTACAATTACTCTTGATAAGCAATCAATAAAATGTCTTTTAAGTACAAAAGTGATATTTGTTAGTCTAAAATTAGCTTGATATTATAAATTGTACATATTATATGACATGAAATTCTTGTCCATAGAATAAAAAAAAAGTTTAAAATTTAATCATAAATCAAGAGATGAAAAGGGATAAAACCAACTGTTACTTTGAAGAAAGATACAAATTGGACTTATTTGTCATACATTTAATTAAACAAATCTCAATTTTCATTTCCTATTCACTTTTGTGATGTAATAATGGTACTTTATAGATCTTTTTTTAAAAAAATTTTAATACATGTTTTGTGATTAATTATTTATTTAATAAAAAAAATTTGAGTAGACTCAAAAGTGATAAATTTAAATAAATACATTTAATTTTTATATTATATATATATATATATATGACATGTAATATAAAATATCTTTTATATAGTATAAAATTTAAGTGTATTTATTTCACTATGTTATTTTTGTATCTGCTTACTCAAATCCTTTAATAAGCATGGAGCCATAAGATATATTTTAAGGGCAACAAATATTTATAAAAGGGGAAATTTGAAAAAATCAAAAAATAAAACAAATTTTTTTTTGGGGATATTGGAAAATTATTAAACTTGTCTGCATGTGTGAAAGTGAGTGTGGGACTAAAGCCTTACAAGTTGCTCACATGGTGCTAGAGTATTGCACAACAAACTCAAATTTTATGCTGCAAGTTTCCCTTTTTTTTTTGAAAGTTAGCTAGGGAAGTTACTTTAAATTTCAAATTTGACTTGCTAAGTGGAGTATTAGTGGCTTCTTTTGTAAGTTTTAGGTACAACTTCAAATTAATTTGAATTTGTACCTAAGCTGTCAACTTTGTATTTTAAATTTAAATTGATGTAATCATGTAGGAGTGTACCACTTTAAAATGTTTCACTTATATATATATATGAAGTATGGAAGGATGATGTAAGAGAGAGAAAACCTTTTGATCATCAATTTTAGAGATCCTCCTTTGTTTTCCCCTCTTCTGCTTTATACTAGAAAGTCTTCTGGTTTATTTGATTGCATTGTTGTTGCCAAAATTCCAACAACTGGTATTAGAGTAGGTTACTCCATTAAAGACCTATAAAGAGTGATCTAAAAGAGAGGAAAACACCCAAGAGTATTTCAACCAACATACCTGCAATTTTCTAGAATGGCATTCTCCAGCTTCTCACCCTTACCACCACCAAAATTCAATAAAGATAATTACACTTAGTGGTCAATCATGATGAAAGCATATTTGAAAGCCTTTGATTTGTGGGAGGTCACTGAGAATGGTGCTGATATTTCTCCTTTCCCTACTAATCTAACAATGACATAAATGAAACACCACAGTGAGCAAGTTTTAAGGCAATATAAAGCCTTGACTTGCATTCATTTTGCTATTGCAGAAAATATCTTTAATAGAATCATGGCTTGTGACATAGCCAAAGAGGCTTGATAGAGGTTGAAGGAAGAATTTGGAGGTAGCTTGAAAACTAGAAACATGCAATTGTTGAACCTAAGAAGGGAATTTGAGCTGCTAAAAATGAACAAATCTGAAACTGTTAAGGAGTACAGTGATAATTACTAGAAGTGGTGAACTAAACCAGGGTTCTTAAAGAAGACTTCCCTGATAAGTTGGTTGTTCAAAGAGTCTTGGTTAGCATACCTGAGAGGTTTAAGGCTAAGATTTCATCCTTAGAGAACTTTAAAGATTTGAACACCATCACTTTGGCAAAATTGTTGTATGCCCTCCAAGCTCAAGAGCAGAGGAAACAAATGAGAAAGGAAGATACTGATGAAAGTGCCTTCCAAGATAAGCAAAAATAGAAGAGTACTTAAAAGAGAAAGCAAGGATCAAAGCAAGAAAGGAAGTCTGTAGATGTAAAAGTAGAAGGAACAAAACATTACTCACCATATGAGTATTGTAGTAGGACTAACCATCTGGCTAAGTTCTATTAGAGGAGGCCTGACTTTGTGTGCACTTTTTGTAAGAAAAAGGGGCACTTTGAAAGGATATGCAAGAAAAAGCAAAGTCAGCATCAGCAAGACCTACCAACCAAGACAAAAGCACAAGTGGCAGATGATGACCGACAACTTAAGGAGTAGCTTTTTGTTACTAGCAGTAACACTTCTAAAAAGGCATGTGAGACATGGCTTGTGGATAGCGGCTGTACATACCATATGTCTCCAAACCTTGATGTTTTCAAGACTTAGGATGGCTTCTACAGCTCCAAGGTCAAGGTAGGCAATGGATAGCTTCTACAAGTGAAAGGGAAAGGGACTATTGATGTTTCCACTCATTTAGGTACTAAACTAATAACTGATGTTTTGTTTATATCTAATATCAATCAAAATCTTCTCAGTGTTAGGCAGCTTCTTGAACATAATTACTCTCTTGTTTTCAAAAGCAAAATGTGTATCAATTATAATGCACATGACCTTGAGCTTGCTGTTATTCCAATGAAAAGGAAAAGTTTCTATTTAGACTTGAAAGATGTCTCTCATCAAGCATTACATGCCTTTAGTGATGAATCAATTTTGTGGCATAAAAGATTAGGTCACTTTCATTATGCTGGAATTTAAACCCTTCATAAGAGAAATCTTGTTAAGGGCATGCTAGAAATTTTTGAACCTACCAGTGTGTGTGAGATTTGTCAACTTGGTAAGCAAACTAAGTTCTCTTTTATCACTAAAAGGCCTTAGAGAGCAAATGAGAAGCTTTAACTTGTACACTCAGACTTGTGTGGACCAATGAGCATTAAGTCCATGAAGGGCAACATGTACTTTATCATTTTTATTGATGATTATAATAGATTTTGTTGGGTGTTTTTCCTCAAATCAAAAGTTAAAATTTCATCAATCTTTTTAAATTTTAAGACCTGGATTGAAACTCAATCAGGCTTTAAAATTAAATCTTTAAGGACAGATAATGGTTCTGAGTATACCTCAGAATCATCATTTAAACAAATCTGTTCACATGCAGGCGTTCAAAATCAATAAACAACACCCTATTCACCCCACTGGAATGGGGTGTGTGAAAGGAATAACAAGACTATAATGTCCATGGCCAGGTGCTTGTTAGCTGAGAAAAAATCTTTCCAAAAGGTTTTGGGGAGAGGCAGTGGCCACTTCAGTATACTTGTTGAATAGACTACCTACCAAAGCATTGTCTGACATGACTCCTTTTTTTTTAGCTTGGTTTCAATACTAGCCATCACTTGACCATCTAAAAATTTTTGGCTACCTTTATTTTAATTATGTACCTGAACAAAAAAGAGACAAGTTAGACTTAAGAGCAACTACATCCATTTTTATTGGGTATATAAACACTACTTGCAACTACAAGGTCTATCACATCAACTTTGGAAAGGTTTCAATTTCCAGAAATGTTAAATTTAGTGAAGCTGAGAATTGGAATTGGAGCAGATCACATATTGAAACAACTCAAACTCAATCTAATCATGCACCTAATATGCTTGCCCCAGAAGCTGAGTCATCAGATGATGAAGAAGATCATATAATTAGAGGAACCAGACCCCTCTCTAATATTTATGAAAGGGAAAATGAAGCTACATCAGAACCTACACATTATGAAGAAGCTTTAAATATACCTGCCTAGAAGAAAGCAATGCAGGAGGAGTTGCAATTAATTGAAAAAAATGAGACCTAGATCCTAGTCCTTAAACCAGGAAAAAGGTTTGTCATAGAGGTCAAATGGATCTTCAGGACTAAATACCAGGCCAATCAGTCTACTTGCAAATATAAAGTTAGGTTAGTAGCTAAAGGATACTCACAAGAGTTTGGAATAGACTACTGTGAAACCTTTGCTCCAGTGGCTAGAATGGATACTATTAAATTGCTTATTGTAATTGCAGCTCCTAAAGGATGGAGAATTCACCAATTAGATGTGAAATTTGCCTTCCTTAATGGTTTCCTTCAAGAGGAAATTTTTTTGTGGAGCGCCTTTAAGATTTATGAAAAGAGGGCAGGAAAATAAGGTGTACTTACTTAAGAAGGCCCTCTATGGTTTGAAGCAAGCCCCCAAGGCTTGGTACAACATAATCAATGATTACTTGCTAAAGCTTGGTTTCAAGAAGAGCAAAATAGAAATTACCTTATATGTCAAGGTGCAAGGAGATCAAATACTTTACATTTCACTATATGTTGATGACTTATTAGTTATGGGAAATAATCAAGAACTTGTTCAAAGGTTTAAAGCTAAAATGAAGGAAGTTTTTGACATGACAGATCTTGGTGTCATGTCATACTTCCTAGGATTAGAGCTCAAGCAAATTGATGAAGGAATACATTTGTGTCAGACCAAGTATGCCAAAGACCTCCTCAAAGGGTTTCACATGGCTGATAACAAGAGCACAGGGACACCTTTACTTGCAGGCACCGAGTTACAGAAAGAAGATGGTGCTGAAAAGGTCAATGCTACAAGATACAGGAGTCTAATTTGGTTGTTTGCTGTATTTGTCAGCTACCAAACCTAATATTATGCATGCAACAAGTCTCCTCTCAAGATTTATGCACTCACCAAGTGAACAACATTTCAGAGCTGCTAAACGAGTCTTGAGATATATCCAAGGGTCTGCAAAATTAGGGATTATGTATAGAAAGATAAATCAGCTGTAATTTATTAGATATACAGACAGTGATTGGGCTGAATACTTGGAAGACATGAAAAGTACATCTGGCTTCGTCTTTATCTTTGGTGCTGGAGCTTTTTGCTAGAACTCTAGGAAACAAGTCACCACTGCTCAGTTAATAGCAGAAACAGAATACCTTGCAGCTGTATCTGCAGTCAATCAAGCACTTTGGCTTAGAAAGTTGCTTCTTGATTTGAACCTAGAACAAAAAGAAGCTAAATGTCTCTATTGTGATAACCAAGCCACCATTGCTATCTCAAAAAATCTAGTTTTATATGGAAAAACAAAGAACTTTAAAGTAAAGTTGCACTTTATTAGAAAAGTTTAGAAAAGCAATGAAATCAAGCTTGAATACTGCCCCTTTGAGCATTAACTTGCTGATATTCTCACTGAATGTTTGCTAAAGCAGAGGTTTGAAGTTTTGAGAAGCAGTCTAGGCATGTAATCCTTCAGCACCAAGGAGGAGAATTGAAGCCTTACAAGGTGTTCACATGGTGCTGGAGTATTGCATAGCAAACTCAAATTTTATGCTACAAGTTTCCTTCTTTTTTTTTGAAAGTTAGTTAGGGCAGTTACTTTAAATTTCAAATTTGACTTGCTAAGTGGAGTGTTAGTGGCTTCTTTTGATCATCAATTTTAGAGATCTTCCTTTGTTTTCCCCTCTTCTACTTTATATCAAAAAGTCTTCTGGTTTATTTGATTGTATTGTTGCTGTCAAAATTCCAACAGGGACAATAAATATTTTAGGAGGCAACAAAATATTTTTGCAAGGGCAAGTTTACAAAAATAAAGAAATAAAACTAAGAACCCTTTTAGTTACACTGTCGAATTGTCACTAATAATTTCACAAAACTAAGGTGGCGCTTCTTTTGCTAGGAGACATGGGGAGAAGAGCAATAAACTCTCCGCTCTTCTCATATCTCGGAGATGTTTGAGGTGTTGATGCTAGCGGCCAACTCCACGACGCCACTAGTCGCATGCTTGCAGCGCCGCCCATGTCTCTTCTAGTCCCAACTCTCTTCTTCTTTTTCTTCTTCTTCCGTCTTTTGACGCACAGCCACCAGAAATATTAGGCGGAGCTGCTCTGTTCACCGTTACGTAGGATATGCGGCTTTTGGTTATTTTTATTTTCTAAGTTTAGTCTCAATGGATTCTTTTTTTTTTTTTTCAACTTTTTTGAATAGGACAAAAAAAATAAAAATAAAAAATTATAATACTGAAATAATAAATTTTATGTATAAAAATAATTTTTTTTCTATTACAATAACATATTTATGAATATTTTTTAGAAAAAAAATAATTTCATTGATTTCTTTTGAAATTTTTATTTATAAAAAATTAAATTAAAAACATAAAGGAATTATTTTTTTTAATCAAAATTCACATCACAACCAAATCTCATTTTAGGAAAAAAAGTAAATCTTAAAATGGAGAGATTTTAGATCAAAATAAGTTTTTAATCACAAAAATTTAAAAGTTAACAGTTTAAATAATTTAACTAATTAAATCAATAATACTTTTATTTAATATTAAATATATAAAAAATTTTAATAAAATAAAAACATAAAATAAAATATTTTATAAATTTTTTTATAAATTTTTTTAATTAAATTAAATTAAAAAAAAAATTATAATTAATCCATTAATTTAATTACTAATTTTTCAAATTAATAATTTTGAAAATAAAATATAATTAAATTTTTAATTTTACAAATTTAACTTGTCAATCCGATCTAGTAAACTCAAGGCAATTGGTGTAGGTTGCCAATGTATTAGAGCACTTGTGAGATACACAATGCTTTATAGAAGCAAGGATTTATAGTGATTTTTGCTAACTAATTTTTTTTTTTCTTTTAAGAATCAACTTACCACATTTATTTTGTCATTCTTTTCCACTCTTTGTCATTAGTTCATTGTTAAGTTATTATCTATTAAATCTTTCATGTGACAATCCAGTAAATGATATGTAATAATAATTAGATATTATATCAATAAATTATTATTAATGCAAAATTGTAATTATAATTAATATTTTTAAAAATTAATATTAAAATTTTTCTTAATTTCTATAAATTATGTTTTTTACTAAATATTATTGGAATTTTTAAATTTTTTAAGCTTTACAAAAATAATAACGTTAAAAATTAATAAAAAAAACTCTTCTTTGCAACTTATTCCTCTCTAACATAATGTCTCAATTGATTTTTAGCATTTTTCATCTCCTTTCTCTCTCTCTCTCTCTCTCATGTTTGTAGGCTTCTTCTTGTCATTTGATCTTTCTATATCCTGATTTTTATTAACAAAATCTTTTTGTTTTGGTTAATTTTGCAAGTTAGGTATAGCCTTGTGTTCCATTTGTCTCTTCTTTTGCAAATTGGGTATTGCTTCTAATTTAATTCATTCTTTTCTCTCAAAACTTAATCATTCATCGAGTGATGCCATCATACTTCTTCGGGCCATTTGAGTATACAAGCAAGCAAGGTGATAGTGGAAAGGGTGAGCGAATTAGGTGCAAACACGGAGAAATGGTCTAGTGTACTTCATGTACAAAAAAGAAACCTAAAATGATGATTTTAGTCCAAACTCAAATATTAGCTTTTTCATTACTCCAAAATTTCAATCTAATTTTCTTTATTTATTTGTGGAATTATTTTGAGATAAAAATTTATCTGTTGCCCTAAAATTTCAGTAAGCGATTTTTTTTTTCAATTATGAGATGAGTAATTTTATAATGTTGTTGTCCTTTATTGTAGGTGTGTCCGCAATGAATTTTTATTTGGGAAGACATTGACTTCGATGATTGTGTGAAAGAACTAATTATGCTAAGGAGAAAGCAAATTTGTGCACTCAAGAGAGAAATTAAGAGTTATATTTTTTTTAGAATTCAGTTTAGTGCATTTGCAATGAGAGTAGTAATGATGACTTGATCAATGACAAGGTAATGTTGGCTCGATCGATGACTTGATCAATGACATGATGGGTGTTAAAGATGGAGCTTGCCATCATTAAGTACAAGACTAATTATGAAGTGGAGAACTTTAAAAAGGTATCAATGATTTTCAAAATGGTTGCGATATTGAGTTTGTTGTTTGTCTTATGGTGTTTGTTTAAGATTATGTAAATACTAGCAAAGGCATCTCAAGTCAATGTATTTTGTTCCTATAAAATGAACAGCTTGTATTTGTATTGCTTAATATGTTGAATTTCATATATTAATTGCAAAGTCCTAACTCGATAGAATATTACTTTTCAAATGACGCGTAAAATATAAGAAGCCTTACATTAGTACCCAAAAAAAAAAAAAATCTTATATATTTGTCATTGTTAGATTCCCAAAAGTATAACATAACACTAATCTGTTTGAAAAAAAAAAAAGAAATAGATATGTATCACGTCATGTAGTATCATGAATATGACAAAAAAAAATTTGTAAATGCTGTGAAAGCAAAGCATTAACATGCTCATTCACTTTCTCTAAGGTTAGGATCACTTGATTGAGTAGGCAAATCTTTACTTAAGTCTTTGCATACAAATTAGGATTGAGATGCAATCTAATGTGTTACATTCAAACCCAAAACCTCTAAAGTGTTTCCTTTTACTTGTATATTATATCTTGACAATCTTCTCCTCTTTTGTTATGCTTCCTGCAAATAACAACCATAATATATAAGTGCATTCAAGCTAGATTGACAAATTGAAAATAGTTGAATTCAAGGTGCAGACTTGTTATAGTTGTCCACTTATGATGTTTAGTTGGCCTTGCCATTCAATTTCACCAAGGCAGCTCATAATTAGCAAGATCTATGTGTTTTACTTTTTTCTTGTTAGTAGTACTTAGGGCTTCATGTGACTTCACCCATAAATTTTCATTTAATAATATCAAATTCACATGAATGACATATAAAACAATTAATTAAGATTTTACAACAACATACATTGTACACATGAACTTCCTTGTTTCAATATTATTGTATAAGCCTATTCTTTAATTCCTTATGCAAGACAATTCTTTTGGTAGATTTCTTAAGTTTTCTATTCCCTTTATCCTTTGCTAACTACTTCCCCTTTCCTAGCTACTTTCCCTTTACAAGTTTCGGTGAACTTGATGTTGTAGTTGTCTTCAAGTCATTTCTATTGTCCTTAATGTTGACAATTGTACTTGCACTTACATTAGCTTCTCCTTGATCAGTAGTGCTCCAAGTGTCTCCAACATTGACAACTTTAGTTGCAGTACCTTCATTACCTTTAGTTCTAACCTACATGACAAAGATAATCATTTCAGAAAGACACCAAAAAAACAGAGAGAGAGAGAGAAAGAATGATGTCACAAAAGATTGAATTATATTGGTTATAAAAATTTTACCTTCCTACTTGTTTTCTTATTGTATCTTCTTTACCCATTTTTTTTACACTTTTACTACTATCTTTGTTTAGATAACTTAAATGTTGCTATTCTATTTTTTGATACCTTTTTAGGTTGATTCTTATTTTTTTGCCTAACTTTTTTGAGTCTACTAGGCATGACATGGACGTTAGGTGGTAGAAGTTTTTCTAAGTCACTTCTTAGCCAAAAAAACATAACCTTTCATAAGCTACAATTACTCTTGATAAACAATCAATAAAATGTCTTTTAGGTACAAAAGTGATATTTGTTACTCCAAAGTTAGCTTGACATTTTAAATTGTATATATTATATGGCATGGAATTCTTGTTAATAGTCATTGCCTTTTAGATACAAAAGTGATATTTATGACTTTAAAAAATAAGAGAAAAAGGTTTAAAATTTAATCATAAATCAAGTGATGAAAAGGGATGAAACCAACTATTACCTTGAAGAATGATACAAATTGGACTCATTCATGGCATATTTAGTTAAACAAGTTTCAATTTTCATCTCTTATTCACTTATGGGACCTTTATGGTAGTTTGTGGGTCTTTTCAATTTTGATATATGTTTTGTGATTAGTCGTGTATTTATTAAAGAAAATTTGGGTGGACTCAAAAGTGGTAGATTTAAGTAAATACAATCAATTTTTATATTATATATATATATATACACACACAATATTTAGACTAGATTAATATTTGATATGTAATATAAAATATCTTTTATATAGTATAAAAATTAATTGTATTTATTTAAATCTATTATTTTTGTGTCTTTTTAGGTAGTTAAACCCTTTAATGAGTAAAAATCTACTTTTAATTATAGAGAATAAATAAAAAAGAAAAAAAAATGTTAGGGAGGGGGGTTATTTATTTTTTTAGGTGGTTTTATTTTCTTAACATTAGAATGATTGCAAAGTTTTATAAAAATGGGTTTTCACATGTATGAGAAATCAGCATGGGGCCATAAGAAATATTTTAAGGGCAACAAATATTTATAAAAGGGCAAATTTGCAAAATTTAAGAAATAAAACTGATTTTTTTTAGGGTTATTGGACAATTATTAAATTTGTTTGCATGTGTAAAAGTGAGTGTGTGACAAGAAATATTTTAGGAGGCAACAAAATATTTATGTAAGGGCAAATTTACAAAAATAAAGAAATAAAATTAAGCACTCTATTAGTTATATGTTAGAATTTTCACTAATAATTTTTGTTGTTTGATATTATGATTTTGCTATTTTCTGTATTTTAATCTTATTTGTTATCTACTTATAATTTTTATAAGTATCATTGGCATCAAACTTATACAATTTCATCTCAAATGTTAATCATTTGTAGTAGTTGACTTTGACCAATATTAAATGGCTCACATAACTCTAAAGTATGGTTTTCACCATTATTTTAAAAAAGAAACAATCAAATGTTTTTTCATTTGAATAAAATTATTTACATAACAAGCATGAATAATATATTTTTTGTTTCCAAAAATCATATGACACTATTTGAAAAAGAATTAGAAACTTTACTTTTAACATTTCAAAGTATTTTTTTCAATTATATCTTACTTGTAATTGAATAAAATCTTCTTGGCCTCAATGTTTTTAACCATATCTATAGTCACATAATTGATAATGCTTCCTATGATAAAAGCTAAGAAACCAAAGCATGAATGTATATCCAAAATCAATCCAATAATACTTTCCTTGTGGAAGCATGAGGAAACAATATTATGGTCAAAACACAATTTTAATGAGTATTCTATAATCATTAAATATTTCTTCTCAATCCATCATGATGGATGTAAATCTTATATCAAATGAACATATACACAAAAAGTTTTGCATGGTTTCAATTTTTTTGCTAAGAAATGCGATTTGTTCGAAAACTGGAATATGAACAGAAATATTAATACTATATCTATTACTTTAATATAATCTTACAATAATTAGTTAAAAACTTTATATTTGTATTATTAATTAAAACAATAAAATAACAAATAGTATAAAAAATTTACATAAAAAAAGGAAAATATTTTTTATCAATCCTAATTTTTGATGAAATTTTATTAAGATTTAAAGGAATAATCACAACCTTAGCAAGCAAACAAAGTGCTTGCAAAATTCATTTAAAGTATCTAGAAATGGTTCTTAGACTAAATGAAACTTGGAATCGGTAGTTAAGTTTCTCCTCTTCAAATTTTCACACAAATCCATACAATCTCTCGTGTCATCTCAAACAGATCAACAAAAATATTTGGATGACCATTTAAGATTTCAACCACCTACTTATGGTCATAAAATTTTAAAATTTTTTATAGTATTGGGCTGTTGTGAGACAACAATTAGGTTTGATTTAAGAAATGACCTTTAACCATAACAACATCATCCTCCAAATCTAACACAACAATTCTTCTATATTTTCTTATACTACACTTAACTTAAGAAATCTATAATGTCTTATTATCACAAAAAAATGTACATCTTAATATATGATTAAAGATAATTGCATTTCCATCCAACAATATTTTGTATAATTGTCCTTATAGTTAGTGTTGGAACTAAATTAAACATATTAACTCTAAATAAAATAATTGCTTAAAACCATTATAATCTACATAAATAAGAGTTTAAAACCATGACAAGGTATAACTTATAACATGGTTGCATAAACATGTCTTACATAGTTACATTCAAACACACATACCTAGCTCAAAAAAAAAAAAAAAAAAGAAAAAAGCAAAAAAAATAAACTTTATAGTTCATATCTTTTATATATCTAAGACTTTAATATGTAAGAGTTTAGATATTCAATACCTAATCTCTTCTCCTTGCACTAGATATTTTCAAATACATAATTATAAATTCTTTTTCCTTAAACAATTTAATAGCCTTCACATAAGATAATCCATTTGTTCCTTTTAAGTCATTCAATATGGACATGCATGCTCCAAATACTACTTTAACATGGTTGCATGACTAGTCACCTCTCCATAAGACCCAATAGCATAATATCAAGTTCCACTTATCTTTTTCTCAAATAACTCAAACTTCTTCTTTGAGTTTTCTCCAATTAGGGCCAAAGTGTTTACAAGTATTCTTTGAAGTAATTCATTTTCCTTTCGTCATGTTGTTCTTAAATTGGTCAATCTTAACTTATTTATCCTACTAGAAATTATCAAAATCATTGCCAAGATTCTTAACCTATTCATTGTTGTCATTTTCCTCTTCCTCTTTGCTAAGAGAAGGATTATGAGTTGAAGTGTAAGCATATTTTTCATTTGCTATTGTATTCCCAAAAATAGTACATGATTATTGATAATTCTAACATCCTTTTTTTAGAGTCACTACACATGTTTAATCACCTACAAGAAAAAAATAATGACTCATACTTTATTATATATGATAATATAAATTAAAGTTCAAAAAACTAATATATACTTTTATACAAAATATAGCATTTACTGTAAATATGTTCAAAACTTTTACTTTTGCACTTTTCCTAACACACATTGCGCAGTCCAGCCCATGTTTTTGTTTTAGCTGCGCATTCCCCAACCAGAATCTCGCCTGTAATTGTGACCAAAAGAAAAAAAAAAGAAAAATCCTGCCTGAAATTGGAAGAGTCTCCTTTTCATGGAGTTCAGCAACCCCATCTTCAATGTTCACCTCAGACACCAAAGTAGATAGTGTTGTAGATACACGGATGTACATTTCTACTATCTTTTACCAAATCCATATAGCAGTAAATTTCAAACGGATTACAGTACCAACAAAGTAGTAGTTAAAAGTCTGGAATACTTTAAGCAATGTCGGTAATTTTGAAGCTCAAGCATGTGGCACCATCTGATTCAGATGAAAGCCTTCCCCACTGTTTTGGTGCACATCCACCTTGAACTTCTCTTCAGTGCTTCCCTTCTTGACCTTGAGAAGCATATCAAATTTTGCTAAATCAGCTACCACCTGTGTACAGTTAAAGCATTCTTCGGAAAAACCAAACCAATAAACAAGAAGGAAAATTTAATCCTACTCGCTTTCTTTATATCAGAACATTGCCTTTCTGTCTTTCAATCACTGGTTATACAGACACATCTCACCGTAGGTTACGGTCAAAGAGAATATGACATACTAAATGGATTGTTGTCCAAATATTACAGAAAGAAGACTCTGAACTTGGTAAACAACGACAGTGATAAAGGGGAAGGGAGGGAAGAGGGGGGGCAGTTGTTCAAAGTAGTTGGGCTAACAAACATCAGAAATTAAAATTGCAACCAGCAATATGGAAGAATCTTACATTTCGCCTTGGAATAGTCATCCATAACATCTCAAAACAGTATCATTCCAAATGTTCAACAAAACAAGTAGACACATAAATTGCTTTGTTGGTCGTGAAACATCGCTATTGCCACAGACAGAACCCAGATAAAATTCTTGAACGAAGCATTTAATAATAAAATGACAAATGGATCAAGAAGCTAACCTCAGCCTTTGCCGAATGATCTCCTGAAGTTCATAAGGAAACAATCAGTTCGACCTCTGCTAGATGGTCTTCACAGCATGGCTTGCCGCATCTTGGATTGCAGGATCATGCACTGGCACATCATTCCACCCAAGACCATGGCCATCTAATTCACAAACCCAAACCAATGATTACGCTGTTATTAGGTAGCAACAACAACATATCCTTAGTCTCAAATTTAATTGAAGTCCATCATGTGAATTATATCTTGCCATTCTGTTTTATTATGAATTAAGTTTGGCGTGAGATATTGTTGTTGTAAATATTGCCTAACCAAAGACTCTAAATGATATGAAATCTTGTATCCTAAAGTAATCATAGATTGTCATTGCCCTTTCCTCTTACATCCACATGAATTTGGTTAGACATGCATAATCTGATGCAAACACTACCATCTCAGTTTATCTCTGATCATTGTTAACATAAACACTACTACCTCAGTTTATCTCCAATCAGTGCAACACTTACTTTACAACAAATATTCTCATTCTTTATTAGGCTGTTAGGTTCTTCCTAAAGTGGCCATATCTCATCTCTGATGTACTCATTTTTGGACATGTTTGTTCACATTCTAATGCTAGTTAGACTCACTACCATATAGCTAATTGTTGTTCTGAGAATTTAGCCTTCAACATAACGAAAATTTTGCAGTCACAAAAAATTCATTGTTTTGCTTAACTTTATCCTTTCTGAACAAGAAAGCATAAATAACATAATTGATTGCATTAAGGGACTTCTGTGAGGTGGTAGACTAAACCACTTCAACCATCCCACCAACCCACCTAATACATGATACATGCCATTCATGTTGAATTTTGTAGACAAAGCATTTGACAAAAATGCAACATGTCAAATACAAATTAACTTGATCTACGTCATTCACTTAATAACTTGCGGATAGGTGCCAGAACAAGATCCTTTGTTTCTATAAAGGTGGTAATGGAGCTGTCAATATCACAAAATCTCTTCAGCTAAGATTCTCATGTCATTTTGAATACTACAATTGTTAACAGTTTGAAACATTATGTCAATTGTGGGACAAATGCCAACCAATACACTAGTAAAACCAAAGAAATGGGAAAATAAAAAAATAAAAAAACATGTTCCAAGTATGATTTTCTGGATATCTCATCTTGGCATGGTTTTTCAAACTCATACTCATCCTCCATTCTTCCTAGGAAAACAATATACATGATGTTGATTGGTGTAGTAAATTCCAAATGGGCAAATAGCATGATCACTCCAAGAAAGGGGAAAATATATATTAAGAAAATGCATAAAGAAATATAGGGGTATAATATAAAAGGAAGAACCAATAGTTCTCCCGGGACAAGGAAAACCATCAGCAAAGGTGTGACTTGACATCTTGCTGTTGTATCATATATTGACCTTTATATATTTCTTTCCCTTTATTAGCTGGATTATATCTTCAAAAGGGATACTCCATTGAGTGAATCATTCCGACATAAAAGGATAAAAAGACCTGTGTTTACAGGTATCGTCTAAACCCGGTTAATGATGCCGGCCTACATAGCAATGAGAGATGAGTTTCCAAAGCGAGTAGGCAATGCGACGGTGACATCCCTCGGTGGATTCGATACATGCTACTCAGTACCAATCGTTGCACCCACCATAACATTCATGTTCACCGGCATGAATATGACATTGCCACCAGACAACGTTCTAATCCACAGCACCGCAGGTAGTACCACATGCTTGGCCATGGCCATGTCACCGCCTGGCCTCAACTCGGTGCTGAATGTAATAGCCAACATGCAACAACAAAACCATAGGATCCTTATTGATGTGCCCAATTCAAGGCTTGGAGTGGCCCGTGAGCAATGCACCTGATTTTTGTTGCTTTTCTGTCAAGTAATCGAAAGACTGTACTTCTTTTTGTGTCATTTTCTGGTGGTTTATTCGATCTGGCTTATGACTCTCTAAGGTGTTGTTCGCCAAATATCAGAAATAAATTGTGTTGCATACCAATGCCCTTTTTCATTTGACGTTTGATAGATGACTATATAAAAGTAAAGGTGCCTATGCTTAAAAGAAAGAGAGACCAAAATTATAGGTAACTAATAGTGTTGGTTTGTGCTTTAAGACATGTTGCATCAATTAACTTTACCAATAATGCTTAAATTCCGCTTTCAACTACATTGAGATTCCCATAGTGCGTCTATATCAAATTTGCTAAAGGTCTATTTCCATATAACTAAAAGTCAATTTCCACATGACTCTATCTTGAATAGTTATCTTGATAAGAAGTAGCTATCTTTTCATAAAAAAAAAAAAAAATGAGACAAAAGTCTTATTTTGACCTTAATAATTTTTTTATAACTGAGTATAATGAATATTTATTCTACATTTAGCCAACTTCTAAGCCATCAAGCATTTGGGTAATTTTGATTAACTCCTAGGCTATATATGCTCTATGGCTTAGAAGGGATTTTAAAGGTGTTTAAGGCGGGATGAGCTATAATCTCATGTTCTTGTGCCTAAAATAGAAAACAAATAATATTAACAATGTTATGTTAACTTGTTAAGAATCTCATGTGGGAGAGCTTTACCCTTGACATTTCTTATTAATTGATTAAAATACATACATAATCTAGTATATTATAACAATACCAATGGAAAATTACTATTTATGCAAATTTATTTTTTTTACATTCATTTAATTTAATTATTATAATGATAAAAATTGTTAAAAATAAATTATTTAAAAAATTATTTTATATTTGTCACTATTTTAAAACTACTTATAAACATGAATAATTGTGCAAAAATTAATTTCATGTTTTCATGTTAAGGTAAGTTGCTTATATCTTACAATTTTTATTTGGATTTATTTATGCATAATACAAGCTCGATACATAATCATCATACTTTTAAATATTACTAATATTTTATAAGGCTAAAATTAGTTTATTTAATCTTAATGGAATATTTAACAATTAGCATAAAATTTTTCTTAGCAATCTAAATTGTTTATGAACTAGCAATTTTTTTTTCATTTTTTAGTTGTTTTGAATTAAAAGTCTTTGTGAGAATTTAATAGGCAAAGATTGTTACAATTTCATAATTAATAAACACGGTGATTAATGATATAATTTTTTTTACTTATGAGATAATTATTATTTAATATAATATTTGATAGTTTTTATATTTTATCAAATTGATTGAAAATTTTTCTATTTATTGGGAATGTGCATAGATGTAGCCAACTTCAAGTCTTGCATGAGTCTTGCATTTTTTATTTTTACTTTTGCGAAAAAGGAAAAAAGATATACAATAAATAAATATAGATATACAACATAGATGATAAAATATGTAAACAACCATTAAAAAAATAAGTTTGTTGCACATTTTATTGGTATGTTGTGCATTGAATTTTTTTTAAGAAATAAAAGAACAAAAGACATGTAGGATTCGTGCAAGCCCTAGGCTCGCCACATCAGCCCATTCCTTTGCTCCTTTGCATCAATTTTGTCTTGTCTAGGCAATGATTGGTTTATTAGAGATGAACATTAGAGATAGATCTCTCAAGAGTTATTATTTTTCAATTGAGTTATGAAGCTCCAACTCGTCAAGATCTAGTAATAGTTTTTGTTAGACATGTAAAATGGGTTATGTGATGTCAAGGTAAGGTATAATTTTTTAAAAAAACAATTCAGCTCTTTTTGGTCATATTAATGTATATTCATTTATTTTTTATATTATATTATACTTAAAAATTTGAATAAAGAGTCTGACACAATCCATAGATCTAAACACATTAGGCACTACTTTATCATCTATTAATTGTTCTTAAATATTGTTGTACTTAATTTTTGTGTTTAATTTTTGTTGTGTTAGATTGAATCATTCAAAAAGAAAAAACACGAAGATCATTTTTTTTTTATTTTTTAAAAATAAAAAAATTTATAAATAAGTAAATATATAATTTAAATAAAAGACAATTTTTTGTTATTAAATATTTAAATTTGAAATTTAAAATAAAAAATTATAAAAGTGAAATTTTTAAATATAAATAAAATAAAATATTTTTATATAAAATTTTATTAATAAAATATAAATTTCAATTAAAATTAATTAAATTAGTTAATTTTTTTAATCTTTCATTAATTATTACTATATCAATTTTTTTAATAAATTAATTATTAATATTATTTGTTTCACACTACAAAAATTTTTATAATATTATATTAATATTTAATAATATAATAAAAAGTAAAAACAAGTTTAAAATAAGTTATATTGTGCTAGGGCTAAAAAAGGAGCAAGTAGTGCTGTGCCTAAGATCATGGGCTGAACATTCTTGGCCTAGCCCAAATCCTAGTGATAAGGCTGAACTTGACATAGCTTCATACTGTTCATTTTCAGCCCATGGGCTGCCAACCCATTTGTCACATCTAATTCTTACTAAAGCGACGTAAGAAATATGTGAAGAAATACAATGATTGGCCACCTACCTAATTATTTGGGGACTAACAACATTGAGGATATTTGATTGGATGTTGGGAAAGGGCTACCAACCAAATTGGATTGTGTACAACTTCATTTCCAAAGGTTTGTGCCACGCTAGAAAAAATGATGGAGCTCTTCGCTGGAAGAGAGGCTGTAAGCCAGATACGGCGGTTGATAACACGATCATTGCTAGTCTTTGCAAAAATGTGTCACTAGTTGACGCCCTTGAACTCCTCTTAAGAACATTTGATGAGGGAATTCCACTTGATGTGTTTGCTTACAACTCCCTAATTCATCCATTTTGTAATATGAGAGATTGGGGGAAGTTGCAAGGCTTCTAAATGAAATGGTTGGTTAGAATATCATGCCAAATGTTGGCACTTATAATATTTTGGTCAATACATCTTGCAAAGAAGGATGCTTTTCAATGTTGAGCAAGTACCCCTAATGTGGTAGTATAATTAGTGTTTCGGCTTGTCTCTTCTTGCATTGGTCTAGATTTGAGTCCAGCAGCTGCCAACCATCCGTCATGCATTACTCTAAATTTTTTTTTTATTATTAAAAAATTCATAGATTATATATAATAAAAATAATTTTTTAAATTTTATAAATTTCATAATTTTTAATTAAAATTTTAAATTTTTAATTATATCTTCTGATTAATTTTGATTTAAAAAATTATGATAATTCATTAAAAAAATATTTATATCAATATTATTTTCATATCATATTAATTAATATTTTAAATATTATATAATGTAAAATTTTTAAACTAATTAAAAATTTCAAAGATTAGAGAAATTAAAAAATTTAATAAGTAATTAAGTTATTTAGAATTATTGACTATTTTATATGCATTTATAACTCACTGATGAGGTATTTGAGTTCCATCGCTTTGACTTAAAAAATTGATAAGCTAACAAAACAGCTGCCTTAATTGCCAATTATTATGAAAGGACAGACAAGCACCCATCTTTTGACGGCAAGTAATATTGGAGTTCACACTGGCGAGAATTAGATGGTCTTTGCTTGGGAAACAAAGAAAACCCAAAGTTATGGCACAATGTGAGAAGCATCACGTGGGGTTCGTCCGAATCAAGCTCTGGGATCTGAGGTGGATAACTCATTTAGCTATATGCTAGTTTCAAAATTATCATGCGACTCTCTAATGAAAAGAATTCTTCATGTTATGACTTTTAAGTTATTGAGAATTAATAAAATGATTTTAGGTCTACCTAATATTCCTTGGTTGATGAAGAAAAATCGAAGCTTAGTTCTAGAAGGAATGTTTAAGGTGTTTGACGTAAATTATTTGTCGTGTTAAAAATTGTTTTAACAACAACGATATATACCACTCAATATTATTAAACTCATACTTAGTAAAAAAAGACGTCATTTTAATTGGATGCACATGAAACAAAATGGCATTCTGCCATAGACAAACATTACATTCAATTAAACTTACTCCTTTAGGAAGATATTCAATCCCATGTGAAACGTCAAGAGCAATGAAGAGCCTTTCTTCCCAACTTCAAGTGGGTTCTATTTGTTCTGTTGCCAATTTAAATTAGAGGAAGATTCACTAGCCCTTGAAAACTAGTTATAAGTTTAGGAACACACATTACATTCAGAAAAGGTAAAAAAAGGACAACTAATTAATGGTTTTCCTATATAAGTAACCAATTTGGCATTCCAACTGAAAATTAGGAATGTTAAGAGTGACATACATATTTCAGTGCCAGTTTATTCAGTCACAATGATTAAGTAGGTCCCTCCTTGTCCATAAATGAAACAGAGAAAATAATAAAAACAATAGTCAGGTTGATGGTTAAAGTGAATTCTCTTTAAAAGTGGGAGAACATTGTGATTGCAATGTTCAAGGCAAGTTTCATCAAGGAATGTTTCTTTGAATTAAGTTGAATGCCCACAAACATAGGAAATCTCGCCAGCAATAACAATTCAAATAAATGGGGCTTCTTAACTAGCCATAGAGAAGGCCTGCCAAGCTTCCATTTCACATGAACTCATAGATCAACATGCATTGCCCTTTATCTATACAATATCCTAATAAATTAACTGGATTCCTGTGATGCAGCCTTTCTAGCAGAGATACCTGCTAAAAGACCATGCAAAAATGGCAAGACCAGGAGCATTAGTGACTGTAAAAGCTAATTGTTGGCTTTGTTAAAGGTTATTTACATATGGGCTTCCCGCTTTTTTTTCCACAAATTTGCATTTGCATTGATTTTTATAGAGAATAATTGCTTCCTAGAGTTACAAAATTTGTCTTTGAACCTCATAAATTCAGCAGGCTTTACAATGAACAAAAGGATGTTTTACACGTAGAAACAGCAATGATGCCATCATGACGTATGGTCTAGATGCTGTTTGGGTGCTAAGCTTTGAGTCATTGTTATAGAAGTGCATTAGTAGACCCAAATTTGTCAGTACGAAATAAAAATAAAGTTACAAGAAATTGAGTTTTTGCCAAGGGCCACTAATTTTCCATTGAATTAATTACTAGCACGTGAACAAAGCATATCAAAATATCCAATCTTGTAGTTATAAGTGATAAAACTAAGAAGATACAGTCCTCCTATACATACCAATTTTAAAAATCTGCAAAGAATTTAAATTTTGTGGTTACAAAATTTAAGTGTTAGATAACACTAGACATTATTTATTTTTTTTTCCACATTTTTTTGCAATTAAAAAATGTTTTGAAAGTTTTCTCTATATTAGACAGTATATTAATTTCTCAACTAATGTGATTTTTGATATTTTTCATTAAAATTCTATATTTTTCATTTGAAGTGCAACAAGGTAGGCTATCAATGGTAACCAAGAAAATATTATTAGGCTAAAAGTTAGTAAGAAATTGTAGCTATCAATGGAGAAGCACTTAAAGTCTATATACCATTAGGTGGATCAAAATAATTGGAGAAAACTGAATAACAAAACGATGCAAGTTTTGTTTCTCAATTAGCTAGTATATATGAATGCTTGTGACTTATTATTTGGATGACCATAGCAATTTAACGTTGATGCTTAACATTCAAGCTAAAAGAATGTCTACAAATTTGAGAAAGGCAAGATAAAATATATGTTATTACTTATAAAAAGAGGATCCTGAACCAAAACTTCTCAAGTAAAGAGGAGAACTTTTTTAATAATTACCCACTCACATTAGGAGATTGAGGCTACCAATAGAGAATCAAAAGAGGTTCATATACTAGTGGTAAATGTGGAACCCTTAACCCATATGTCCCAAGATCTTGTTACTAAATTAGAGAGTGATTTCAAATTCATAGGTCATAAAATCTTATTAAATCTATATCTATCATATTCATTGATTTTCTTAGAGTAGACAATCAATTAAATGATTGATCGACATCACTATTTATGTTATTGCTCACATAATAATTCACAAAATAAGTTATTGGGTCATGTTAAATACATTAATTTATTCTAAATATTTGTTCCTGTGACAAGAAAGACATCAATTTCTCATTGTTAACTTAAGGGTGAGTTTCATTTTTTAAGTGGACAGATTTGACATAAGACACATCACAAAAATTATTCTTTAATGTCTTATAAATTATATTGTAATTATTATTATATAATTTATTTACTTATTTTATAATATTTTAATATAATTAAAAATTTTTGTTAAATTATTTATAAAAGTATTTGAACTATTCAAATATTTTAAAATATTTTTATAGTTAATTATAAAATATTTTCTCATTTAGGTTAAAAGTATTTTCTCAATTAATTAGATGGTTTTACCTATAAATATCTATAAACTCAATATGTTAAATTATCATGGTGAATAAATACTTTAATAAAAGTGTCAACTTTATTTCTATTATTTTTTTTGAAAAATATTGTTTTTTTTAGGTTAATCAAGTATTAACATTATTTTTGCTAGATGCTTCATCTTAAACAAATTAATTTGGAAATAAAATTAAACTCGAAAACATCATTGATGATCCTTCTCTTCCTTAAAAGAACTAAAAGAAGTAGCAAGTGAAATTTCTAAAATCAAACCACAACGGTTCCTGAATTGCATAGATGTCAAAACATAGAGAAAAGTACAAACCTGCCCAAAGTGCAAATTGGTTGTTATAAACATGGTAGATAACACGAAACTAAAATTGTGGTTCCTTAATTTGGATATGAGGGACGTGAGCAATATTGGGTCAATCCTCAAACATTAGTTATTCCTTGCTGCCTTCTATCGGAAACCAAAGGACACAATTTTGGACGCAATATCTTTTCACTGCATAAAAGGATAAACAATAATATCTTGTCATTGATTTGCACAAAAAGGGATTTGTGCTGTACCAGGTGAAAACGAAAAATTGAAATATGTATCTCACAAACCTAACATATATCGTTGTTGTGACTACACTGCTATCACTATCAGATATACAAAGAAATGGATTGGGATGAAACGTGAGTGTTTTTTATCTACACCATTTGGACTCATAACAACCTTTTGGTTTAGAAAAAAAAAAAAAAGGTTTGCTATCTTGTGCAACATTTACGTGACAAAATTTGACCAAATTAGGTGGATGCAACAAGTGGCCAACATGACCACATGTAAGACCCAACTCCTATAAAAACCAAAGGTATGAGTGGTGTTGATAAGGAAAGAAAAAAGTTGCCTCACCTATGTGGGCTATGTAAGAAAGCATTTAATGCAAAAGCTACTTACCTACTGAAGTTGTGTTCTTTGAGTATCTTAAATAATAGTATGGTTGGAGAAGAATCGATATTACAATCAACTCAACTGGTTAAAAAGGATGTAATTGTGATACCACTCATGAGATTAGCTATTATTTATAAAATATCTCATATATTGTGTTTTTTTCCTTATGAAAATGTTGTAGTTAAGCCTATAATTATTGGATTTCAAACTCTTTGATGTTTTAGTTTTCTTTTCAAAAGTTACTTTAAATAATGTCTATGGTAGATGGATTAAGTTAAGGGTAAGACACAAGTGTTTACCCAAAGCAACATTAAATTTTAAGGCATCTCTCATCATAGTGGTCTTTTTTTTATGTTTTAGATTAATGCAAATTGTCAACATTATAATGACAACAACTGCAAATGATTTACATATACTTAATTTATTTGCCTATACCTTGTAGTCTAAGAATCAAAACTAGTAGGTCTTTTGTTGACATTCAAAAATGTATATTATGTACATTAATTGTTGATCGATAATACTTGTCTTTATATTTTATGTCAATCAAGAAGTTATGTTGCTTTAATCAAATTAATCTTCTCCATTTAATTGATATGAACATCATACCATGATTTAAAAATGAAGATGTATAATGTCTAGTGCATATAAGAGTGTCATAGTCACCCATTGCATGTATATCATAAAAGCACCAAACAATTGCTCAATTGTTCAATCAAATAAACAAAGACATTAACCCATAACTTGTCCTAATTTACCTATGACATGTGGTTGGCAATTCCCACTCCACAATTTTTCAATTTTCATTTTAGAGAAGTAATTAGTGGCAAGCCTCAATGTTACAAAAGTAAGTAAACAACATGTCTCCTAAGCTTATTAGGTCTATGTCAAGAGTAACTCCTTTTATTGTGTCTTCTTATCAACTTCTCATATTTACCTTTTTTTTTTTTTTGCTTTTTTTTCAAAAAGCAATTGCATTTTATTTGTTTGTAACAGGGGAATGCAAAAACAAAAAAATTGTATCATCCCACAACATTATAGGATTCACTGAGGTCCTTATTGTTCACTTTATTTATTTTGCTAAAAATTTTCATCTTCAATGTACATTCCTAATAGATTGAGCAATTTATAGACTACATTAATGTTGTAACTTCTTAAAATTCTCCGGAGACCATAATGTTGCTCCCCTATGCTTTCATATGTGATTTTATTTAACACGTCCCAAAGAAAGTCAAATTAGAATTTGCTCTTATTTATTTTGTTTTATTTTGTTTTTTGTTCATTATGTTCTAGTTGAGAGTAAGAAAAATAAAACTTGTCAAAGACTATGGTTCTAACTTTTAGTTCTTGGACCATCATGCCTATTGCATAGTTGATTGCCTATATTATAAGGTAGGTGATGACAATAGCTATCTTAAGAGAAATTCAAGAATGCATCGTTTACATAAGCAAGTGTTCCTTTCCATAGCTAGATGGAGATGCAAGATGACAGAATTTGGCCTCACTATAGTGGGAGTCTCAACAATTGGCTTGTTATGCTGCCTTTTGATTTAAGTGCTCTCAATCTTCCCTTATAACTACATCTTATGGTAAAACAAACACTGTTGGTGATGACAAAATCATAACATTTATTTACTTGGTGCATAACTAGCCATTTTATCATCTCTATCCAGTTAGGTTCAATATAACTTAAGGCAACATGCATGCAAACATAGTTATGAATCCAAGTAATCCATTCAAAATTGATAAGGTCAAAGCATCAAAAAAAAATAAAGAAATGAGAATGATATTCTCCTTATCGAGTCTTGATTGCCAAAAATGCCAAATCACATGTATCCCATTATGTGTAAATTGCAGTTATGACTACAATTGTAGCAATAAACTAAGTGAATAATAGGTTCCTAAGACAAGCCAAGTAATAATAAAGTAACTTAAATTCAGTACACACATATTGTTTTGTTGTGAGACATTCAAAGTTAAAATCTCAAATTCATTAAAATTTGGAACCACCATTTGCAATAACTCATGAAAATCTGGTTTAGCATAAAATACTTGTAATATTTACATTTACCTAAAAAAAAAAAAAGAAAAAGAAAGAGACACTTATAATAGTATTTTTTAAAAAAAATATGTCATGACATAATAAAAAATTTTAATTATTACCACTTCTATAACATCTACTTCTCTCTTTGACTTTGACTTTCCCTATAGGTTGTCTAATATTAATGTTCGACATTCTTTCACTTTCAATAAACACAAGTACCAATGCTTCAAGTCTTTATTTATTGGAATAAAAATATGGTCCTAATAATAACACATGTCATGAAATTGGATGCAAAATCAAAGGAAACTAGGAAAGTAGTGAAAAAGGATGAGCAAAAGGTTACTTGCTCAATCGTTGATATGCTTCCCATGTATGAAATTTTTCCTTATTTAAATTGTTTTATGTAAACATGTACCCTTTGAGTATTTCTTGTGACTAGCACTAGTTACTACACAAAATATATGCATTTATTGAAACATTGTAAAAGTAATTTATAAAATTTCTGTAAATGTAGTTGAATTAGTAATTAAATTAATTAATTTTAACATAGATATGACACATACTATGAAATGCGTGACCAAGTAGCAATTCTTCTATTCATTACTCCATGCAATCTCATCTACAATGAGAGCATTGGCAATAACATCCAGGATCTAAAAAAAAAATGTCATTAAGCAAAAATGTCATATATCAATCTTTTATTACTTTAAAATTACAAGTTTACTTGCAATTTAAAATGAATATGTGTATACCATAGATTTGATTATTTTCCTTGGCTACCTAGAAACAAAATCACTCTTTGTGGCACATTGCTTTCCAAAGTCACATATGTTCTCACTATGAGAAGTACACATGCATATTTGTCATTTTGAAAGGCAAAGCAAAAGCAAAGCATTCTATACTATTAAGGAAATCAAAAAGTTTGTATACATACTCATCTGTACCTAAACTAGCATCAAAATAAAAATATCAACAAATCTCCTTCACAATATTAACCAATTGTAACTCCAATTTGATGTTAGTTATACTTTCACTAGTCTCTTATATATATGTTAAAACAAAATTATACAACAAAATGAAAAAAAAAAAAAAAAGGAACAAGTACATTAAAATCTAACTACAAAGAATGAATTTCAAATCAACATAATGAAAAACTATCATTAAGATTACAAACACAAATTATAAGTATAAATTTTTGATAAATACATTTCCAAATAATATGAAAAAAAAAACACAGGAAAAAATCATAAGAAACATGTCTAAAATACTAACGTCTACAACTTTTGACTCCTTTCTTTGATTTTAGTCTCCCACAAACACAACAAGATTCCTTATAAGAGACTTCAAAGTGACAATGAAAACAAAAACATTGTCAAACCTGAGCAATTTGTTTGGTTTTTCATTTGCCCTGGCCCTCTAAACCAATAAAAGGAGAAGAAATTGCTTTTCCTTTTTTCAACTCTTTTAAGGACCAAAGGTTTGACCACTTCAGGAATTCAATCTTTTTCTCATACTTATTCATAATAATGCCAGAACTAGAATTATAAGGTACAATCCTCCAACACTTCAATAAGATATTAAATTAATATGAATATTCAATTGTACGTGAGATACAAGGAATTGTTCATGGTCATTTATGTGCTTTTATCTTTCATTTCTTTTGTACTTGTGGTTGTAATGGGCTCTACTTTCCCTTTTTGCCCTTTCTTTGCAATGACTTATCATTAATGCCCTTATCCTTTTAATTGTCCTTTTCACTTGGCATATCAAGACTATTATCTTATGTGACAACATTGTTCTCACCTTTATCATTTCTATTAACTCCTATAAGAGAAGAGCAATTATGTAAAATATTAAGCTCCACTAATAGAGCTATGTGAACACTCAAGGAAGCAACCTTTGATAGTTTGACTACTCCATTTTTTTTGTTTAAATCCCTTTCTTCTAAATTAAATTTGTCCATAACTATAAGACTATGAAATATGTTTTATTTACCACCTCCTTCATCAACTTTTTTTTTTTTTTTGGAATTCGCAAATGCCTTTACTACATTTCTAGAAACATCAACCAATATTGCTCCATTTCTTTCCATCTTTAACTTGACCATTAACTTATCTTTGAATGTAGTCATCTAAGACATTAACTCATCCTTGAATGTGGTCAACTCAAGTTTTAATTCAGCCTTCAATTTTGTGAACTACAAACAAGCCTGGTTTAATGCCCTTTACTTATAGAATTCCCAATTCAAACATTCCTGATTATTTTTCTAGGAAGCACAAACAATTATCAAATTTCCACTCTGGTTTGGACCAGTCCTCCAAATATTTCTTGAACCCATTTAGGAAGGATTTCAAATTTTTACTAACAAATATACACTCTCAGAAAAGGAGAATGCATTCCCAATACTTCTTCTTTTTTTTTGCTATTATTTCAAACTTCCTTGGTGTTGAATGTGGGATTATCAATTTAGACCCAATGCCATGACAACCACACCATTACTGGGGCAAGCCTACAAAGTCAAATTTTGGCAATAATTCTCTAAAGTTTGCCAACAAAAAGCCTATCCAAGAGGTGTCTTGGATTGGTTTAAACAACATCCCAACAGATCGAACCAAGTTGAAAGTTCAACGTCACAATTTCTTGCCTATAAGGCCTAGACACAAGCCTAATTGGCTAGATCCAAATCGCAAGAGGAATATGTTCGTTCCCAAACTCATTAGGTTTGGAAGAAAATGGGGCTTTTAAGAGTCATTCAAGAAGGGACCCTTATCGGTTCTACCATTACTTTATGGATGTCGAAGGTATCATTAGAAGAACAATCAAAATCTTGGAAAGCATTAATTCCTGATTTCCTATGGTTTGCAAAATCTTATTTATATAATTATTTTGTGGGACCCTTACCAGTTCTACCTTTACTTTATGGATGTCGAAGGTATCATCAAAAGAATAGTCAGAATCTTAGAGAGAGTTTGATTCCTTTGTTAGTGGATGGTTTATCCTGTAGGGGCTGCCACCTTTGAACCAATGCTTGGTGAAATTCATTTGAACTTTTGTCAGAAATTTGGAAAGGTTGCTGTAACTCCCTCTCTTTTGTTATAAAAGGGGGAGCCAACCTAACGAGAAGGATATGTCTTTAAGTTTTTCCTTTTTCTACTTCAGATACTTACTTAAAATTTTCTGAAGAATCCTTTGTTTCAATATCAAAAATAAATAAATTGTAAATTCTTTACAATTTTCTTTCAAACATTTATCTCAAACAATCCAGTATATTGGCTAAAAACCAATAATCCTTCCCAGTAAAGAATTCATTCCTTGGAATGACTTTTGGTGTAAACAACGCCACATATTAGATTACAAGTTTTATCAAAATATTTTCAAATAGTTTTATCAAACAGTTTAACAGCTTCACCTGTAGTAACATTTTGATTGGTGGTAAGCATGTCTACTTTTACTCTACGACCTCAAACACCTAGCCATGACTCTAAGGCTTCTTCCTAAGGGACCCTAAACTGTGATGAGATCCTCATTGAAAATTTTAATAAATCTATTGACAACTTGCAAATTCCCAAACTCGTTGAAAAACAAATATACAAAACCTCCAAATTCAACATCCTCAGGAAAACTGATTACACCATCAAAACTATTAAAAAAGATTGTTGTCTATCTAGATCTATTGATACTATTAGATTGCTTTCTCATGATTCCATCAAACATCATCAAAAGCATTATAATTATCTGCATTTAGGTATGGTACAAATAGGCATCAAACCATTGTCTAGAGGAGGTTTAGATACATTTATTCTTACTACATTAAGAGATTGTTATTTATTAAACTTTGATCATTTTCTTCTTGGCATTATAGAATCTAGCTTATACTCTGGACCTATTTATTTTAACTACTATCCAAATTTTATTGTCTCTTTATATGAAAAAAAAATATTTTGAATGTTTTGACTTTGCAAATCAAAATTTACAATAACCGTTTTACAGAAGGATCTATACATCTAAGTTTGATGTATAGAATCCAACACAAAGCTATGAAATTATCATTTCATTCAAAAACTTTATGTGGAGCAGATGACAAAGGAGAAATGATTCTCTGGCAAACTGATATGCGCATATCCAACCTCCAAACTCCGAAATATATCAAATGGCATGAAGTTGATCATCCTAACACTTGGAAAATTGACAATGCGACCATTCCAAAACCTCTTGTTACTATAGATCTTAATAGAATAACTTAGCACAATGATGGTAGCATCAATGTATCTTTTGCAAGACACTCGACAAGTTCCAAATCTACATCTTTTAAAGATGATGATCTCCAATCATGAGTAGCCAATTACCTGTAAAGGAGTAACTTGGCTAGGCATCCTCCTAGTCATACTAGGACCAACAGTTATGCTTCTAACCTTTCCGGTATTGACTTACAACAATAGGTTCCAAGACCAGCCTACAATGACACGTCACCAAGATCACCAAATTCCCTTAAGGCATCAGTATTACAAGTACAATTTCCTGATGAGTCTGATGTAAACCTTGAGCTCAATATCTTGGAAAAAGACTTCCAAAATAATTTTGAAATAAAAAAAAAAGATATTTTGCAAAAAGAATTTTATTCTGATTGCAATAAAGAAAAGCGAAAGTGATTTTTAAAAAAAATTCAAAATAAAGATAGACTAGCCATCCAACAGGATTATTATGACTGGATGACTAGGGAAAAGAAAATGGTTTTATTTTTTGACTAGTTAGATGAATATTGTTTTCAAATGGAATTTATTTACCCATGGACTTCCTTTACAGAAGAAGATAGATTGCAAGTTCATACTATTATGCAACAATGGGAACTGATGAATGGTTCTAAAATAAAATTAATTCATCCCCCATCATACGAAATACAGTTTAAACATAAAGGATATACTATTTCTACTTCTCCTTTTAAAATCAAAAGAGAACATGAAGATTCTTCCCCAAAAGATTTTCAAAAAATTATTGAGCAAAATAATTATACAAATCCTTGAATGACTCTTAAAAGCCTCATCTTTTTCCAAACCTAATGAGTTGCTTCAACAAACCCAAACTCCTTATGATCTACAAAATATACTTGAACGTACAACCACAAACTAGACCCATCACTATCATTAATCTCAAAGCCAAAATTAACCATCTCAAAACAGAAATTACCCAGATCAAACAACAATAAGATTCTGACCATAATACACTAACATCCCTACTGGATCTAGTAACCAAACAACCTTCAGTTCATCCACTGAAACCAAATTACCTATGCTGGAACCATCTTACAAACAAAACAATGAATTTCTGTTTCTCTTAACAAAAATCACAACCTAAAAATGACTGATTAATATCCAACTAACTATTATTAATTAATTCTCTTTAAAGACTATTGCGTTAGTAGTAACCACCAAAATATTTTGAAAAGGACTATTGCATCTAAAAAGGTTTGGTTCCAACAAAATATTTTTGAAAAGACTACCGAGGGACTAAAGTCTACTAGTAACCACTGATTGATCGTTGACTACAAACTCCCTAAAGTGCATGTTTGCCAATAAGGTATATCCTTAAAAACTTCCTTCATACTTGTCAAAAATCTTAAACAAAAAATTATCCTTGGTGCTCCTTTTTTTAAATCTCATAAAACCATTTAGTGTTGACCATCATGGCATTCATACCCAAATTCTTGGCCAACCAATTACTTTTGGATTCATCCAAAAACCTCAAACCAGAAACATCAATCTCCTAAAAAATATGTCCATTCAAAAGCTTGTTGAAATAAACCTTTTAATCAAAACAAAAGAATCCCATATCCACTACCTAAAAAAAAAAAAAGTGTCTTTTCAACACCTCCAAAACCAATTAGAAACTCCTGTTATTTAAGAACAAATCCAAACACTCTGCCTCCAAATTGAATAAACAATTTGTTCTAACTTTTTGGCATAGACAGAACCACGTTATAACATTACCCTATGCCAAAGATTTTAGTGAAAGAAACATTCCTACCAAAGCTCAACCTATACAAATGAATTCCGAGTTGGTTAAACATTGCAAACAAAAAATTGATAGTCTGCTAGACAAAGGCATTATCAGACCAAATCACTCACCATGGAGCTATGCAGCCTTTTATGTCAACAAGAATGTTGAACTCGAACATGGAGTTCCTCGTCTAGTAATCAATTACAAACCTTTGAATGATGCTCTTGAATGGATCAGGTATCCATTCTAAACCAGAAAGATTTATTACAACGCCTTGTGCATGCTCACATTTTCTTAAAATTTGACATGAAATCTGGATTTTAGCAAATTCAAATTCATGAAAAAGACCGTTATAAAACTGCTTTTACTATTCCATTTGGCCAATATGAATGGAATGTCATGCCATTTGGACTCAAAAACACACCATCTGAATTCCAACACATCATGAATGACATTTACATATCATGTATGCATTTTATCATTGTATATATTGATGATGTACTTGTATTTTAAGAAAATATTGACAACCATATTAAATATCTGCATCATTTCATACATTTGACAAAAAAGGCAGGATTAGCTGTTTCAAAATCTAGGATGGAACTTTTTCAAACAAAAATAAGATTTCTTAGCCACTATATAAGTCAAGGAATTATCACCCCATTCTCCAAAGCTCTTGTCTTTGCAAAAAAATTTCCAAATGAAATCACCAACAAAACCCAGCTTCAAAGATTCCTTAGAAGCCCTCAATTATGTCTTTGACTTCTATCCCAAACTGCACCTTACCCTTAAACCTCTCCATGATAAATTATCCAAAAGGAATGCTTCCAAACCTTAGACTGAGAATCTTACACAACTAGTCCAAACCATTAAATCCCAAGTCAATACTTTACCTTATTTATACCTTGCTAATCCAACCTTACCTAAAATAGTAAAAATCGATGCATCCAATGTTGGATATGGGGGGAATTCTCAAATAGGTAAAAGGCCAATAAGAGCAGTTAGTAAGATTTATCTCCAAACACTGGAATGAGTGTCAAAGGAAGTATTCCACTATTAAACAGGAAATCTTAGCTATTGTTCTTTATATTTCAAAATTCTAAAAACGATTTATTAAATCAAAAGTTTCTTTTATGAATTGATTGCCAAGGAGCAAAATTTGTTTTACAAAAAGATCAAAATCTTGCTTCCAAACAAAATTTTGCCAGATGACAAGCAATTTTAAGCATTTATGATTTTGACATTAAATATATTAAAAGATCTTCTAACAATCTTCCTGATTTTCTTACGAGGGAATTCTTACAAGGAAGCCAAAATGCCTCAAAAAAAGAAGTCCACCAAAATACAAACATGGGCTGATATATGCAGCCACCCTAATTTAACAAACAAAGATTCCCAACCAATAGCCTAACCAAGGAAACAAGCCTCAACTGATTCATCAAAACCATCCAACTTCTCCCAACCTAGTTTTGATAAACTAAGCCCAACTGCAAGAAAAACCCTTAAAGTCCTACTTGATAAACTCAATGAAAACAAATCTACAGCCAAATCCAAACGAAGGCCAACACCACCTTCTTTTCCAGAAGAAGCAAAAGAAAAGGCTCTCCTCAAAGGAAAACAGGTGATCACATTATCATCACCCAAGAGAGAACAACGAGAGAAAAGCTCTTCAGCACAAAAAGAGGTGGTCATGGTTTCATCATCCCCTCTAGATGTAAATTTGATTATATCTCTCACACATTCTTCCTTATTATTTTAAATATTATAAATTTTTCAAAAAATATCAAAAATACAAAAACTAATTTTGTAGGAAGTTAGACCCACACAACATGTCCGTCCTCCTTCCCCATCCTTGTATCTTTAATAGAGAGGTGACATGACACACAACAATAATAATACATCATACGTTCTAAATACATGTAACACACTTTATTAATTAGACATTGGTAATCAATTAAATAAAATTTTAATTGATGATTTTTTTTAATTAAAAGATCAATTATGTTGTACCCATGTCATGTTACTAAAAAATTGAATGAAATACCTCCAATTTAGTTTAAAGGGACATGTAATTTTTGATGATTATTTTGTATTGATGTCAATCATAAAATTGAATTTTGTACATTTTTACAAGTTAGGAAAAATGAAAAGTAGTGAAGATAATAAATAAAATAAGAATGATTTAGAATATGACTTCATATTAACCTTAAAAAATCTCCTTTGCCACATCGTCCGTAGTGTTGACACATTTAGCTCTATCCTGTGTGCAGGTTGGTTATTCCTCATTTTGGGGTATCTTTAATCCAAACTTTAATATATTTATATGGGGTAAGTTATTCCTCTCTTTAGAAAAAAAAAAAAAAAGTTTTTCCATCATATTGTTAAGCCTATCTTCAAATTTCCTCCTTTATTTGTTTATGTTTGAAGATTTCTTTTTTATTTTTTATGATATCTTTGGATATTAATGAATTTTGCATCTACTTCTAACATTGGTCAACTCTAATTAACTCTAAGACAACATTTTAGAAAAAAAGAAATTTGATAATTGTGAATCTTTTTCGACCAAAATAAATAACTATTTGTTCAAATTTTGTTTTTGTTTTTAATTTTTTCTGTAAACCTGAATTTTATGTGCAAAGCTTTTTTATAATAAAATAAAATATTTTTAATTCTTCAGCTGTTAGGTGGCTATTTATTATTGAATATTTCTTTTTCTCAAAATTATGTTCCAAAAATTCAAACTTTGTGCTAGATAATTAGGATTTTTTAATATTAAGAAATTTTTTATTCATATTTGTTTTGAGAAAGCAATTTTTGTTTTTAACTTTTGAAAACATAGATTTCACTTTTGTTTCAAAAAAAATGAATTTTTAAAATTCAAGATAGGTTGTGTCATTGTTTACATGTCAAAAATCAATTTTTGTTTTCAAAAAAAGTCACATCAGCATAAGTTAATTTTGTCTAATTATATATCGAATTGACTAAAATCATAGATCTAAAGCATTTGGGTGTTTAAGCCATCCATTGAGTGAAACTTGGATATTATAAGATATTTAAAAATTTTTTAAGAAAATACAACATAATCTTAAATATTTGAAGTTCAAAAATATTATAAAGCAATAATATTCCATTTTATTTCATTAGAAAACTCCAATATGATTCTCACTTCCAATTTTTTAGATTTTCCATACAAGTCATTTGGTCATTGTCTTTAGGGAAAGTAACCAAATGATGTCCTCCTAGTCAGCCAAAAAAACAAAAGTTAAGTAAATGGTATCATTTTAAAGGAGAAGCATAGCGAGAGAAAAGTAAAAACCATCGTCAAAGTTGATTCTTAAATCTACTTTGATAAAGGTGAGAACCGAGAAGCGTAGGTCCTAGCCAATTGGTCAACTGTTACTTTTGGTGCAAATCTCTTAATTATCTTGGAACTTGGAAAATGATTGTTTTAAATCGTGTATCTGCTGTCACTTTTCTTAAGACAAAATTTGCCTTCACTAATATGCAACAGAGGTTTATGTGAATTTCCTTATAGGCTAAAATGAAGCACATTTAATTGTAGGTTGCACTTACTGAAATCAAATCCTTGAGAAGTTATTATATTTTAAGAATTGCTCTCTAAATATATATATATATATATATTTTTATAGCAATAATATAGACAAATGGATTCTTGTTATGGAAGGTTTATATGAATTTCCTCATAAGCTAAAATGAAGTACACTTGATTATAGGTTACACACTTACTGAAATCAAACCCTTAAGAAGTTATTATATTTTAAGAATTGCTCTCTAAAATGTATATAACATTTCTGCAGCAATAATATAAACAAATGGATTCTTGATATAGAGAAGGAGAAAACCAAGGGAAGAAGGAAAAAATTTTGATAATTTGAACAAATGATGGGTCCGTGGTATTTATAGATATAGTGATGACCCTTTGTCAATAGACACCTTTGGTTTGGTGGTTAACAACTTGATCATTCAATTGAAGGATGGATGCAACTTCTCTTAATTTTCTATTATTTATTATGAAATGACAATTAACACATAATGTCCATTTAGTCCAGCTGTCATAAACTTTTGCATGTAACTCAAAGGTCTTGGTTCAAATCTCAGTAGATAACATTTTTAGTTATTTATTAAAAGTCACATTTATTACCCAACTAACACAACAAACATCTATTTGAGGGTCTAGACCAATGGTTTTGTCCTTTGCCCATCATACACACCTCCTGAGTTCAAATATGAAGAACCATAACTTTTGCTTTCTTTTTATTTTAAAAATTCCAACAATCCCCCGCCATTTTCAAAATATTGAAACATATAATTTGCTTTCTTTTTTTTTTGAAAATTCCAACAATCCCCCACCATTTTCAAAATATTAAAACATATAAAGGATCTCCAGTAAATCTATAATCATATGCATAAGTAAAGGTCTCTTATAGATTGAACCTTTACATAGTGAAAAATGCAATCCAACAGATCTAAATAATATGGTAGACAAGTTTTGAATCAATTATTCTTATTGATAAGTTGTAGAAACAATTCACACATATGACAGTACATATGACAGTACAACATTATACTTCTTTTTTTTTTAATAATTGACACATTAAAGGTCATTGTGTCCATATCCTTTTCATGAATGCTTTAAAGCCAAGCCCTTTAGTTTAATGGAATGGCCTAAATATTTCACATTCATATAGGTAGACTGGGGCCCCCACTATAAGATATCCTTTTAAGTCTGTTAAGAGTGTTAAACACTCATCCTCCCAATTTACTGTGAGAATAAAGCACTATATAACCCTAGGATGGAAATAAAATCAATTATAGTATTTCAATCACATTAATGATGTACTTTGACTTATTAAACTCAAGACTTGACGTTGTATCAAGCGTTGAGTTGAGTTTCTATCATTGGTGATTTGTATTTATGGGGTTGAGACTCATCCCTCTTGATGTCTTATTCACCATGTCTCTTGTTAATTCTTTTGTTAAAGGATTAGTCATGTTTTGACTTGATCTTACAAAATCAATTATGATCACTCCATTTGTGATCAAGTCTCTCACATAGTTATGGTCTAAGTCTAATGTGTTTGGACTTAACATTATATACTTAACTATATGATCTTGCCAATGTTGCAGCACTATCATAATGTATATAAATAGGTGCTAGTAGCTTTTGCCACAAAGGAATCTCATAAAGCAAATTCCTTAACCATTCTACTTCTTTACTTGTTGAAGCTAATGCTACAAATTCTGTAGTAATAATAAAATCTGCTATGCAAGTTTGTTTCTTGGAACCCCAAAAAATTGTGTACCCCCATTAAGTATAAAGATCCATCCATTGGTAGAAGTATGATCCTCTTTATTAGTGATCCAATAGGCATCTAAGTACCCTTTTATAACAAAAGGATGATCAATGTAACTTATACCATAATTTTTTGTTTTCCTTAAGTACTTTAGGATTCTTTTTACTCCATGTCAATGCATTTCACTTGGATTACTTGTGTAACTGCTCATTTTGCCCACTACATAAGTTATATCTGGCCTTGTACATGTCATTACGTACATTAGACATCCTATCACCTTGGCATATTTTAGTTGTGATACTGGACTTCCAACACTCTTGGTGAAATTCATATTGGGATCAAATAGGGTAAAGGCTGACATACAATTTGTATGATTAAATTTATTGATAACCTTTTTAATATAAAGTGATTGAGAAAGCATTACTCTTTTGGTCTCGCAAGATTTTGATTCCAAGGATGACATTTGTCTTACCTATATCCTTCATAATGAAATTGCTAGACAAAAACCTTTTGGTAACTTCAACTTTTTCCAAGTGTGTCCCAAAGATTAACATGTCATCTACATACAAACAAATAATCATACCTTTTCCTTCTTTAAACTTACTATAGACATATTTATCTGATTCATTAATCTTGAATCCATTGGCAAGTATTACCTAATCAAATTTTTTGTGCCATTGCTTAGGTGCTTGTTTTAGTCCATACAAGGACTTAACCAATTTACAGACCTTTTCCTTTTGACTAGGTACAACAAATCCCTCAGGTTGCTCCATATACACTTTTTCTTCTATTTCACCATTTAAGAATGTTGTTTTCACATCCATTTTATGAATTACTAAATTATGAATTAATGCAAGTGCAATGAGTAGCTTGATTGTGAAAATTCTAGCCATTGGTGAATATATGTCAAAATAATCAATACTTTATTTTTGTGTAAAGCCTTTTGCAACCAGCTTAGCCTTAAACTTGTCTATAGTTCCATTGACCTTCATTTTTCTTTGTAAAAATCCATATATATCTAATTGGCTTTTAAAACCCAGTGGGAGGTCTATTAATTTCCAGGTGTTATTACCCATAATGGAATCCATTTCATCATTTATTGCTTCCTTCCAAAACATGGCATCTTGCAATTTCACTACTTCATCAAATGTTTTAGGATCATCTTCAGTATTAAAGCAATATGAAATTTGATTACTCATTAATTCCCTTGTTCCTTCTACTAGGAACATAAAGTAATTAGAACCAAAAGTTTTTACTTTTTTTTCTCTTTTGCTCCTGCAAAGTTCAATGACTTCATCATTTTCATTTCCTTTTGCCAACCCATCATTTTCCTTATTAGGAAATTGTTTTTGTTATGAAATTTTAGGAATAAAGATAAACTTATGTTTGTCAAAAATAGCATCCCTTGATTCTATGAGTGTTTTCATAGGTATAGAGTTATTAGGCTCTATGATCATGAATCGATAGGTCTTGTTATTGTGAGTATATCCTAAAAAGATATATCCTAAAAAGATACACTTAATTCCTCTTTCATCCACTTAATTCCTCCCCAAAAACCATGGCTGAAGCCAAAAAACATGTTGACCAAAAGTTGACATGGCATTAACCATATCCATCAATGTTTAATTTTTACGTTCAGTAATACCATTTTATTGTAGTGTGTAAAGAGCAATTATTTGATGAATACTTTCTAAGGACTCAAAGAATGTAGTGTCATAATATTCTCCTACTTTATCCGATCGTAAACATAAAATAACATATTCACATTGTAATTTAACCTCAGATTTATAGACTTTGAATCTTTCAAGAACTTCATTTTTAGTATGCAATAAGTAAACATGACAATATTTAGAGTAATTATCAATAAATGTCACAAAGTATCTTTTCTCTCTTAGTGTTTGTGTGTTATGCAAATCACATACATCACTATGAATTAATTCTAATATCTTAGAAAATCTTTGAATACTTGTACATGCACTTCTAGTTATTTTTATTAACATACAAAGTGTGCATTTATCTTATAATACATCAAAATGTGGCAAAAATTCTAATTTAACCATATTATACAATTTTCTAAAATTTATATGTCCTAATTCATTATGCCATAAAGAAATATGCTCAATAATATAAGTAGAAATATTAGTATTATTATTAGTAACAATATTGAGTTTGAACATCCCATCATAAGGATAACTCTTTCCCATAAACACACCTCCTTTGGAGAGAATGAAGTTATTAGCCTCAAATATGAGTTTAAACCCATATTTGTTCAATTGACTACTTGAAACCAAATTTTTTCTAACTTCTAGAATATAAAATACATTGGTAAGAGTAATAACTTTCCAATAAGTGAATTGCAATTTTTCTTCCTCAATTCTCATAACAGGAACTATAATAGAAATTTTTTCCATGTACACAACTATACCATTAATTACTAGTTTCAATCCTTTAAAGAGACTTTTGTTCTTACAAACATGATGAGTAGCCCCGAAATCAATCCACCATGTAATGTCATCTTCAATCAAATTGATCTTTATGATCATAGAAACCATCTTCTCATTTATTGCTCTAGAAGAGGCCAGCTTTTCTTTTTGCTTTTTAAGTAAACGACACTCATATTTATAGTGTCCTTTCTTTTGACAAAAGTTACATTTTCCATTTCTCTTATGCTTTTTATGTTGGTTTTTGTCATCATTAGATTGATTCTTCCATTTATGGGAGGACTTACTTGATTGTCCTTCCTCAACTACATGCACTTTTGAAACATGAGAGCCTTGCTTTTTGGTTTCTTCTTGCATGTGAAATTCTTCTTCTATACGAAAATGGTTAGCAAGCTTTTCAAGAGAAATATCCTCTATTTTGTGTTTAAAGCTTCTCTTGAAATCTTTCCATAAAGGAGGCAACTTGTCTATTATTAAAATCACAATAATGGTTTCATCCATATACATCTTGTGTTGTGAGAAGTGATTGAGTATTTTTTCAATCTCAGCAAATTGTTCCATTACTAGTCTATCATCAATTATTTTATAATTATTGAATTTAGAGACAAGAAATTTCTTATTTGTTGTATCCTCTTGTATGTATTTTGTCTTTAATTTCTCTTATAGTTTTTTTGCAGTTTGAAAGTTGTAGACGTCAAATAATAAATCACTCATGACATTTAAGATGTGTACTTTGTATATCTCATCATTGGTTGCCCATTTTTGCCTCTTCTTGGTATCAGCAATAGTCTCATTTTTGGACTATTCTAGTCTTGTTATGTTCAAAACATAAGTCACTTATAGTGATACTGATAGAAAATGAACTTTCTTCTGCCAATGTATGAAATTTTCTCCATCAAACCTTTCTAATTTCACAAAGTTTGAAGACAATTCTTTCAACATTCTGACCATAGTAGAAAATTTTGTTTGGTGCAAATCTTTTGATTATCTTGGAACTTGGAAGATGATTACTTCAAGTCATGTATCCAATGCCACTCTTCTTAAGACAAAATTCACCCTCACTAATATGCAACAAAGGTTTATGCGAATTCCCTCACAAAATAAAATGAAGTACACTTAATTGTAGGTTGCACTTACTGAAATTAAGCTCTCGATAAGTTGTACTTTTAGAATTACTTTTAAAAATATCTATAATATTTCACAGCAATAATATAGACAAACAAATCCTTAATATGGAGATGGAGAAACCAAGAAAAGAAGGAAGAATTTTGATACTTTGAAGAAATAATGAGTTTACGGCATTTATAGATGTGGTGGTGATCCTTTGTCAATTGACATCTTTGATCTAGCGGTTAACAATTCCACCATTCAATTGAAGAGTCATATGTCATTTATTGTAAAAAGACATATAAAACAATTAATTGAAAAATATAACTTTTTTTTACTTTCTCATTTATTATAAAATGATATAAAATAATTAATTGATAACTAACATGTAAAATTTATTAATAAGATATCATTTTAAGTTATTTATTAAAAGTTATATTTATAAATAATTGTTTCAAAATTTAGACTAATAGTTGAATCCTTTGTTTACCCTACACACTTTTTGGGTTCAAATCCCAAGCACCACAACTTTCAATTTCTTTTTATTTTGAAAATTCCAACAACTTTTCAGGTGGTGTGCTTGTTTATGTTTTCCGGCCATTTTTTTTCTCTCTTGGATATTGGTTTGGAAATTTAACAATAATGTTTTCTGGCCTGGCCGGAAGCAGGCCCAAATGGACTCTTGCATGTATGTGCTATCAATTCAATTGCACCCTGCCTTCCGTTCCATTTTGTGTTCAATTAGTTATGCAAATTAAACCCCATATTGGAAGCTCTTCAATTTGTGCCACTAGTAGAACCATATTCCAAGCAAACTGTATATTTTCAAATTTCAGTGATGCAGTAATCTATATAATTTGTTATTTCTTTTCATCATTTTTTTGGTAAATGTATACCAAAGGCCATTATTTATAATATAGAAATTACAATTACTTAAACAGAATTAAATTTTTCCCACCAGACTATATTCTTGCTATGTGCAAAAAAGAAACATTATTGCTGAATACCTTCCTACCTACGGTATCCCAAAAATCTAACATTGGATGAGTTCAGATTACAACTGCATCTTGCAAGATTACACATATCTTTCTAGTTGTAAGAGCAACTCAAGCGGCTTCCCTTGGATAATCAAACACATACGCAATTGTACAAACAATTTTTAAGCTTGGATTCATTTCTTTGGGCTTTGGGGGATTTTCTTCTTGATTTCTTTTTCCTTTTTTTTTCCTTCCCTATTCTTTTATTTTCTTTTCTTTTCTACTTTTAGGTCGAATCATGCATCCAAACAAATTAATGTTCTTCCCCCATCCATCCTAGGCAGATTGTTATTCCCAACTAAGGACTCCTGCATAACAGATGCTAGGTTATTATTTCCTCCTTTTAAAGTATCTATCCTCACATTTTTCTACTCTGTCAATGACCCCTTTTACTGCTATATCAAGTGCATCTCCAAGGGTCGGAGATTTGGACCTGAAATCTGCATATATAACCATTGGTATCGGCCTTATACCCTCCTCTCTTTTTGCCAACATCTCCTCCTTTGAGAACTGAAGCAATGTCTCATCGATTCTGATTTGCCCCTTCTTTTACCAACTCCCCTGGTATTAACACAGAATGTCTTGAATAATTCTCTGGAAATTACCAAACATATTGCAAATACACAGAGCCTGGATCGAAGAACACCGGGATGCAGCCTGCCAACTAGGATTCAAATGTTGATCACCGAGCTAATTAATACCCAGGAGGCTGCAAGCAGAATACCGAGTCCTGAGACACCCTGATCACCTCCATCGGGTTATCACACTTGCTTCAAGGAAAGTTGCTATCTAGTAACTTACAAATACTCCCTGAAGCTAAACAATGGTCGATGATCTCAACACGGATAGAATCATTCCTACCTGGTTGAGGGGTGCCTGAGAAAGAGCAAGAGTATTGCCTTTCCTGTTTTCTTATTCTGTTTTTCCATCGAAGTGTCTCACTCTCACTTGAAGGATGGAAATGTGTGGGGTATGCCAATGCAAATTCGTTTCTCTTAGAAGTTCATTCAATTGACAATATTGTCATGTTCATGGTTTCAGGCAGATTCAACAGCTTACTTCCCCAATATGAATCAGTATCAGATCCCCTCTGAAAATCCCAAGCAATCCTTCGAGTGACAAAGAAATGGTCTCTACCCCACATTCTTTTCTACTCAGGCCATTCTGCCACCCACATCGCCAAATCAAGTCCCAATGCATCTCTAGTCGATGCATTGTGAGTCCAAAGGTATCGACCAACATCAAGGCCTGCATAAAATGGCACGAAAATGGCAGAAGCTAATGAAGAATCGTTAGTCAAGCCCCGTAATTCTTCATTTTGTTACAAAACAAAATTTCTAGAACAAATTGGTTTGTCTGAAACCATCATTTCTCCAATATAACCCCACCAGGATTCTCAACCTAATGACCAAGGCCTGAATGGGCATGAAGATTCTTATGGTGTCACCATTTTGCTGCCATATTTCCATTACTGCAAGTCTGCAGAGATTTCCCTCCATAACTTGAGAGTTGGTTATGGCAGTTAAGGGTTGTTTCAAGAGAGGCTGTCTCTCCTTCTAGAAGTTTTTTCATATTTTGAAATATCATTAGCTTGCAAATCAAGCAAGTCAATCACTATGTAACAGTTTAAATAGTTGATAATTATTTAGATTCAAATTTAAATTTGAAATTTAAGTTATAAAAGTTATACAATTACAACAATTTTTATTTTGAATTTTAAGTTCTTATACTATGTATATAAATTGAATCAATGAGAAGGATCTTCTTCTCTCAATCTCAAGCTCCTTTCCTTACTTCATGTTCCTTGTGTTTCACTTATTTCTGTTTAGTCTAAAAGCAGAAAGTAAACCAAATAGTGTATCAAAGTTTAAAGGTCCTTATGTCAACTAATTTTAGTAAGTTAAAGAGAGTTCAAATACAAAAACACAAAGAAGTCAGTCATCACAGACCCTTACATGGAGTCTGAATCTTTCTCTTCATCAGCAAACCCTATTGTGGCTCAATTTAAGCATCACAGTGAGCAAGTCTTTAAGTAATACAAGGCTTTGACTTGTATTCACTCATTTGTCACATAAACCATCTTTAACAGGATAAGGACATATGACACAGTAAAAGAAGCTTGGGATAGACTAAAAGAGGAATTTAGTGGCAGCTCCAAGACCAGAACCATGCAATTCCTTAATCTCAGGAGAGAGTTTGAGTTCCTGAGAATGAAGGATACTAAAACTGTGAAGGACTATAGTGACAAGTTGCTGAAAGTGGTCAATCAAATAAGAATGTTGGGAGAGAATTTTATAGATAGAAACATAGTCCAAAAGGATGCTTGTGAGCATTCCAGAGAGGTTTGAATCCAAAATCTCATTTCTAGAAGACTCTAAGGATCTCAATTCCATTTCCTTGGGTGCACTTATCAGTGCCCTTCAAGCTTAGGAACAAAGAAGGCTTGTAAGGCAGAGGAAAACACAATTGAAGGAGCTTTCCAAGCTTCCCACAAATAAAAAAGTCAAGACAAAAGGAGAAATGGTGGCCAGCAGGCTGGCAAGGAAGCTGAAACTATCAAAGGCACTCACAAAAACAAAATACTTTAACAAGGGATGGCTTAACCTTAAGGACATAGGAGGTGGTTAGTTTTCAGTTCCAAACAAACCTATTCCCAAATTACAATACTATAATCTTAACCACCTTTTTGTTATTACTATTATTATTATTTTAGTTCTATTTATAATAATATAATCTTGATTTTTTTTATTATGAAGAAAAAATAAAAGGATGAACTACATAAAGACTTGACTCGACAGGGTTAAATGTCATTTACTCCGCTCGCATCAAATCATTTGCAACCCTTGCATGTGTCCATTCCTCTTCCTTTTAGGCCCCTTTGTGTGGATGATAGATGGATTCATTTGGGCCATTTTACTTTAAACTACCCTTGCATGTGTCCATCACTAAAGTAATGTTTTGTGAAATAGGAAAGCCAATTAGTTAACAAATTGTTTTGGGTGACTAAGGCTCCTCTTGGTTTTCTTAATTTAATTTTATGGATCATAAGTAAATCATCCATGATTCCAAGGTCTGGAGCTTTCTGAGGATTGGCAAATCATGAACACACAAAAGAGGATGGAACATTTTTCCCAAGTTAATGTATGACCCTACATTCAGAGACTATCACAGAAGTGATGCATTAACCCAAAGATCACCATCAAGTAAGTAGGCAAAGAATTTAGTAACCCACAACATTTATGGTCACAGCAACCCAGGGAAGAAAATGGAACAAACAACCAAAAAACTCACTGTTCTACAGCTTCTCTGCCTTTCACAGAAGCAGCAAAGCATGCACATTGATGTATGGCATTGAAATCTTTTTGTAACATTGCATATTTACTAAATAAGGCATCTGACAAAACAACAGCTGATGCTCCATGGAATATGTAGTCCGCCACTAAATCTGCATCCAATTTAAGAGTCACCCAGATGTCAATGAATTTCTAGAATACAATTGAATTATTGATACGATGCAAAACACCAGCAAAAGCAGAAATAGTAACACTATAACTGCAACCAAAATATTGTTACCTTCCAACATATATACTTTCTGAGGAAGATATTTACAAATACTCTGTAACTTTGAATTTAATCTATATAAAATGACCCTTTGATGAAGAATTTCACAATAATTTAGCATCCTTTCCATCACAGTGGTGAATGCACATTTAATGTTGTTCGGTCAAAAGTACACAACTATGAATCAAGCATCTAAAGATATGGATCAATGATGCAATGATGCAATTGATGAAGTGAAGGTAATCTCATCTTCTCAATGGAAAACATGAGCTTTTGGATGATAGGAAATATTAAAACTATAGACATTTTAGAGAATGTCATCACAATTATTAACTTCCAGTAACTATATGCATCAATAAGGGTTATAAATGTTTTGATGTCTGTCATACCATTTCCACAGAGACCTTATTAACCAAGCCAAAGATCCCTGACTTCAAGGCAGAGCAAATTTATGGAAAGGAACAGGGGAGAGAAAGAGAGAGAGGAATAAGAAGAAAAAAAATTCAGCAACATCAGCACATCAGAAAGCATGTTAATCAACAACTCTGTGTGAAGAAGTAAAAAGCCTTTTAACTCGCAGCAAGTGGCAGATTCACCTGCTCGCTTAGCTGCAACTATTGCACTCTTGCCTCTCCCAAAGAGTCACCCCTACCTTAAAGTCAGTAAGAAGAAAAGCCTGGATTGTTCAACGCACAAACCTATTGTTATGCCTTGAAAAGCAACCATAGGTATATGAGGGAAAGGCTTCTTCAGTGCTGACATATAATGGACACCACTTAATGCCGAAACAGGATAAACTTGTACCATTAACATGATGAAAATCAAACCATATGTTGTTTGCTGGAATACCCAATTGCAACACGAAAGTACTTCTTCTACCTGGTCCTTAAAAAATTCCCATTGAAATGGGGATGCAATCACATGAAGGCATAGTCAGACCACATTGTATATAATAACCAATAACTTTACAATTGAGAAGCGTGCTGTAGGTATCAATTAGTGAATGTGTCATTACCCAATTTGAATCTCATCCTCACTCCCACCCTGTACATGATGAAATATGAAAACTTGATAAAACTTGCCTTGACAATTTTGGTGCCAGAACCATATGCAGACAATATCAGTGAAACGGAAAAGCTCTGGTTATGGCATTGATGTAGCAGAAAATAATACAAATGATCAAATGTTCAAATGGGGGTGGATAACTAATAAAGTTATTTTAAACTTTTTATTGCTGCTGAGGAAGGAAATAAAGGAGAAAAGAAATTGTTGGAGAAGGCAAAGAAAACAGCTTTTCCTTCTTGACTATCACATGATTTTTCCCAATACATTTCCTTTACATGGTGTAACTACTCCAAAGGCCATGGAAAGAATATTAGATAAAGATGGAAAGCCAAACAGAGAATATAAGAGTTAACATGATCTACACATAGAATTGGAACTTGGGAACTTAAGATGAATGAGAATTCAAGCTCAAAGACTTTTTTCTTCTGTTGGTGTCATCACCTTGGGTATATATAGAACTTCATCATCCTGGACCTCATCCATAATGTCCTAGAGAGAAGTATGTTTCATTAGTATCAGCAAAACAAAACAAGCAGCACTGCTGACACAGTTGTTCATGCATCATGAGAACAGGACAAAAAAAAAAAAAAAAAGAGAGTGAGAAAGGGATTATGAAAGAAAGGAAGAAAGACAAAAATAAAACCCTTTGAAGACTAATGACTCAGTTTTAATTGAAGAAAGATTCATTTCACACTTGGAATATAAGATGCATACTTTCACCATTGCTGGGCTCATAAGGAATTTGGCTCCTGCGTTCATGGCATTCAAGGCATCCTCAGCACTTAAAACAGTACTCACCTACATTCAACAAGTCTTCTGAATTCAACTGTATGGTATATTACATAAACATGTCAACAATATTTTTTTCAACCGAGTAGCCTATTCGACAATTTGCAAAAGAGGATTCCAGAACATGCATCTCTAATGCAAGACCTCACAAGAGATAGGTTTTGCAGTGTTGCCATGCCGAAGAGAAACTATATTGGATAATTTTGTTTCTAAAATTTTGTGCAGAGCAAATAATATCATCATTTTGATAATTTTGATGCATTTATATTCAAGCATGAGTAAGATTAATAAGTCTTTCATATAATCACAGAAGAATACAAACAAAAAGATGAAAATGCATATGTACAAGCAGACATAACAAGTTCTGAGGGTTTTGGCAAGTTCTTGCAACTTGTGCTGACTACATTATGCTTCGGCCAATAAAAACACCAATGTCCTGAAATCCAAAAGGATATAGGAAGAAAGATTACCCCGATGGTCATTGCAGGATGATGCTGCACCAGCCTCTTTACAACCTGAGCACAACAGATTCAAGCATATTATGTCTGCTCCAGGGTGGCCAAAATACTCGAGAAGATGAAAGAATGGCATATACAAAACAACCTGAAACACACCTGGGGTGGACATCACAATCTCCCGCTGCATATCCAAATAAAGAACATGCGTTATGTTACCATCAGTGTTCAGAAGTACACGCATAACGTGAACTGATCAGTGCAGCAAAAAGAATATTAGTTTGTTTGCTAAAAAGTTCTTTTTATGTGCTTTTTCACTTTTGTAAAGCAGCAAGAAAGATAGCATCTTTGGTGAACCCAACTTCTGAAAATTGCAGCATACAAATTACACAGAATTTAAGCAGAGATGTCAAAAATTTGTTTATCGAAGCCCCTGCGGCAATATGTGAACATAGTATCCCTCAAGATTCTCAACTGAAATGGCAACAAATCATTGATGGTATTTGAATAGAAGACGCAAAATGGCAAGACAGCTTTGACAGCTTAGGGCTATCAATCACCTAATCAATTGGGCTCTCCAGCTAAAATCCTACCAATATAACAAGTATGGGGCAGACACCCTTCCTCTCAAGAAGTGCTCAAGCATTGTCATGGTCATGGAAGCACAGAAATAGAGAAAAAAAAAAAAAAAAGAAAATAATTAAAAAAAAAAGAAACTTACAACTGAAATGCCACCGCTAAGTGCAGCAGTTGCAGTTTCATGAGTAATCTGCGAAAGCAAAGCTGCGAAAATGGAAACTAATACTTCACCATTGTTGGGCTCATAAGGAATTTGGCTCCTGCGTTCATGGCATTCAAGGCATCCTCAACACTTAAAACAATACCCACCTACAGTCAACAAGTCTTCTGAATTCAATTGTATGGTATATTACATAAACATGTCAACAACACTTTTTTTTTCAATTGAGTAGCCTATTCGACAATTTGCAAAAGAGAATTCAAGAACATGCATCTCTGATGCAATGTTGCCATGCTGAAAAGAAACTATATTGTATAATTTACTCTCTAAAATTTCATGCAGAGCAAATAATATCATCATTTCCATAATTTTGATGCATTTGTATTCAAGCATGAATAAGATTAATAAATACTTTTCATATAATCATAGAAGAATACAAACAAAAAGATGAAAATGCATATGTACATGTAGACATAACAAGTTCTGAAGGGTTTTGGCAAGTTCTTGCAACTTCTGCTGACTACATTATGCTTTGGCCAATAAAAACACCAATGTTGCGAAATCCAAAAGGATATAGGAAGAAAGATTACCCCTATGGTCATTGCAGGATCATGCTGAACCAGCCTTTTTACAACCTGAGCACAACAGATTCAAGCATATTATGTTTGCTCCAGGGTGGCCAAAATACTCAAGAAGATGAAAGAATGTGGCATATACAAAACAACCTAAAACACACCTGGGGTAGATATCACAATCTCCCGCTGCATATCCAAATAAAGAACATGTGTTATGTTACCATCAGCATTAAGAAGTACATGCATAATGTGAACTGATCAGTGCAGCAAAAAGAATATTAGTTTATTTGCTAAAAAGTTCTTTTTATGTGCTTTTTCATTTTTGTGAAGCAGCAAGAAAAATAGTATCTTTGGTGAACCCAACTTCTGAAAACTGTAGCATACAAATTACACAGAATTTAAGCAGAGATGTTGAAAATTTGTTTGTCGAAGCCGCTGCAGCAATATGTGAACATAGTATCCCTCAAGATTCTCAACTGAAATGGCAACAAAGCATTGATGGTATTTGAATAGAAGACGCAAAATGGCAACACTGCTTTGACAGCTTAGGGCTATCAATCACCTAATCAGTTGGGCTCTCCTGCTGAAATCCTACCAATATAACAAGTATAGGGGCAGACACCCTTCCTCTCAAGAAGTGCTCAAGCATTGTAATGGTCATGGAAGCACAAAAACAGAGAAAAAAGTAAAAAGAAAATAATTAAAAAAAGGGACTTATAACTAAAATGCCACCGCTAAGTGCAGTAGTTGCAGTTTCATGAGCAATCTGCGAAAGCAAAGCTGCGAAAATGGAAACTAATACTTCACCTTGTTATTTTTATCAAAACCTTGTTATTGACCAGGTAAGTCTAGTCACAACAAAAAGTGCCAAAATTGGAAGTTTCGAGCCGTTCCCAGTCTCTGTTTCTAACTTTTAAACCATTCCAAAAAATAAGATATTCACTCAAAAATATTTTGACCCGAAAATAATTGAAATTCAAAGGTAATTATGGGTTTTTTTTTTTTTGATATTGATCAAGTCATTCCTATTGTCCCTAATGTTGACAATTGCACTTGCACTTGCACTTGCACTAACACTAACTCCTTGATCATCAGTAGCACTCCCAGTCTCTCCAACATTGGCAACTTTAGTTGTGGTATCTTCGTTACCTTCAGTTGTACCCTACATTACAAAAATAATCATTTCAAAAGGACCAAAAAAAAGAAAACAAATGAAGTCACAAAAGACTGGAATGCATTAGTTTAGAAATTTTACTTTCTTACATGTTTTCTTAATGTGTCTTTTTTACTTATATTTTTTTGCACTTTTATAATTATCTTTGTTTAGATGACTTAAATGTTGTTAAATTATTTTTTGATACCTTTTTAGATTCATTCTTATTTTTTTTGCCTAACTTTTTTTTGGGTCCATTAGGCATGACATAGGTGGTAGAAGTTTCTTTTTTGGGTCAATTAGGCATGACATAGGAGGTAGAAGTTTCTCTAGGTCAATTCTTGGCACAAAAAACCTTAGCCCCTCACGGACTACAATTACTCTTGATAAGCAATCAATAAAATGTCTTTTAAGTACAAAAGTGATATTTGTTACTCTAAAGTTAGCTTGACGTTATAAATTGCACATATTGTATGACATGGAATTCTTGTCCATAGAATAAGAAAAAAAAGTTTAAAATTTAATCATAAATCAAGAGATGAAAAGGGATGAAACCAACTGTTACTTTGAAAAAAGATACAAATTGGACTTATTTGTAACACATTTAGTTAAACAAATCTCAATTTTCATCTCATATTCACTTTTGTGACGTAATAATGGTACTTTGTGGCTTTTTTTAAAAAAAAAAATTAATACATGTTTTGTAATTATTTATTTATTTAATAAAAAAAAAAAGTGAACTCAAAAGTAATAAATTTAAGTAAATACATTTAATTTATATATCACACACACACACACACATATATGACATGTAATATAAAATATCTTTTATATAGTATAAAAATTAAGTGTATCTACTTCACTCTCTTATTTTTGTGTCTCCTTACACAAATCCTTTAATAAGTATAAATCTACTTTTAATTATAGAGAATAGACAAAAAAGAGAAAAAAAAATTGTCAGGGAGGGGGGTTATGCATTTTTTTAGGTGGTTTGTGTTTTCTTAACGTTAGGAATGATTGCAAAGTTTTATGAGTGGGTTGTCACATTTGTGAGAGACCAGTATGGAGCCATAAGAAATATTTTAAGGGAAAAAAAATATTCATAAAAGGGGAAATTTGCAAAAATCAAGAAATAAAACAAAATTTTTTGGGGTTATTGGACAATTATTAAATCTGTTTGCATATGTGAAAGTAATTATGGAATTAAAGCCTTATAAGGTGCTCAAATGGTGCTAGAGTATTGCACAACAAACTCAAATTTTATGCTACAAGTTTCCCTCTTTTTTTGAAAGTTAGTTAGAACAGTTACTTTAAATTTCAAATTTGACTTGTTAAGTGAAGTGTTAGTGGCTTCTTTTGTAAGTTTTAGGAACAAATTCAAATTAATTTAAATTTGTACCCAAGCTGTCAACTTTGTATTTTAAATTTAAATTAATGTAATCATATAGGAGTGTACTACTTTAAAATGCTTCACTTATATATATTGAAGTATGGAGAGATGATGTAAGATAGAAATCTTTTGATCATCAATTTTAGAGATCCTCCTTTGTTTTCCCCCCTTCTGCTTTATACCAGAAAGTGATATGGTTTATTTGATTGCATTGTTACTACCAAAATTTCAACAATTGGTATCAAAGCAGGTTACATCATTAGAGACCTGTAAAGAGTGATCTAAAAGAGAGGAAAACACCCATGAGCACTTCAACCAACATACTTGCAATTTTCTAGAATGACATTCTCTAGCTTCTCACCCTTACCACCACCAAAATTCAATGGAGATAATTACACTCTGGTTAGTTATGATGAAGGCATATTTGAGAGCCTTTGATCTATGGGAGGTCACTAAGAATGGTGTTAATATTTTTCCTCTCCCTACTAATCTAACAATGACACAAATGAAACACCACAGTGAGCAAGCTTCAAGGTAGTGTAAAGCCTTAACTTGCATTCATTCTACTATTGCAAAAAGTATTTTCAATAGAATCATGGCTTGTGACATAACCAAAGAGGCTTGGCTGAGGTTGAAGGAAGAATTTGGAGGTAGCTTGAAGACCAAAATCATGCAATTGTTGAACCTTAGAAGGGAATTTGAGTTGCTAAAAATGAAGGAGTTTGAAACTGTTAAGGAGGATAGTGATAGATTACTAAAAGTGGTGAACCAAATCAGGATTCTTAGAGAAGACTTTCCTAATAAGTTGGTTTTTCAAAAGGTCTTGGTTAGCATACCTAAGATGTTTGAGGCTAAGATTTCAACTTTAGACGACTTTAAAGATTTGAACACCATCACTTTGGCAGAATTGTTGTATGCCCTCCAAGCTCAAGAGCAGAGGAGATAAATGAGAAAGGAAGATATTGATGAAAGTGTCTTCCAAGTTAAGTGAAAATAGAAGAGTACTCAAAAGAGAAAGTAAAAATCAAAGCAAGAAAGGAAGTTTAAAGATGCAAAAGCAAAAGGAACAAAACACTACTCACCATGTGAGTATTGTAGCAAGACTAACCATTTGGCTAAGTTCTGTTGGAGGAGGTATGACTTTGTGTGCACTTTTTGCAAGAAAAAAGGGCACTCTGAGGGGATTTGCAAGAAAAAGCAAAGTCAGCATCAGCAAGACCTACCAAACAAGATAGAAGCACAAGTGGCAGATGATGACCAGCAACTTGAGGAGCAGTTTTTTGTTGTTAGCAGCAGCACTACTAAAAAGGCATGTCAGACATGGCTTGTGGATAACGGCTGCATGAACCATATGTCTCCAAACCTTGATGTTTTCAAGACTTTGGATGGCTCCTACAACTCCAAGGTCACAATGGGCAATGGACAACTTCTACAAGTGAAAGTGAAAGGGACTACTACTATTTCCACTCACTTAGATACTAAACTAATAACTGATGTTTTGTTTGTGCCTAATATCAATCAAAACCTTCTTAGTGTTGAACAACTTCTTGAACATAATTGCTTTCTTGTTTTCAAAAAAAAAAGGTGTATCATTTATGATGCACATGACCTTGAGCTTGCTGTTGTTCCAATGAAAAGGAAAAGTTTCTATTTAGACTTGAAAGATGTCTCTCATTAAGCATTACCTGCCTTTAGTGATGAATCAATCTTGTGGCATAAAAGATTAGGCCACTTTCATTTTGTTGGAATTCAAACCCTTTATAAGAGAAATCTTGTTAAGGGCATGCTAGAAATTTTTAAACCTACCAGTGTGTGTGAGATTTGTCAACTTGGCAAGCAAACTAAGTTCTTTTTTTTCGCTAAAAGGCCTTGGAGAGCAAGTGAAAAGCTTTAACTTGTACACTCAGACTTGTGTGGACCAATGAGCATTGAGTCCATGAAGGGCAGCAAGTACTTTATCATCTTATTAATGATTATAGTAGATTTTGCTGGGTGTTTTTCCTCAAATCAAAAGTTGAAATTTCACCTATCTTTTCAAATTTTAAAACTTGGATTGAAACTCAATTAGGTCTTAAAATTAAAGTTTTAAGGACAAATAATGGTTTGGAGTATACCTCAGAATCATTTAAACAAATCTATTCACATGCAGGCATTCAAAATCAATATACAACACCCTATTCACCCCAGCAGAATGGGGTGTGTGAAAGGAAAAACAAGATTATAATGTCCATGGCTAGGTGTTTGTTAGCTGAGAAAATTCTTTCCAAAAGGTTTTAGGGAGAGATGGTGGCCACTTAAGTATACTTACTAAATAGACTACCTACCAAAACATTGTTTGAAATGACTCATTTTTAGGCTTGGTTTCAATACCAACCATCACTTAACCATATGAAGATTTTTGGCTACCTCTATTTTATTTATGTACTTGAGTAAAAAAGAGACAAGCTAGACTTAAGAGCAACTACAGCCATTTTTATGGGGTACACAAATACTACTTGCAACTACAAGGTCTATCACATTAACCCTGGAAAGGTCTCAATTTCCAAAAATGTTAAATTTAGTGAAACTGAGCATTAGAATTGGAGCATATCACATATTGAAACAACTCAAACTCAATTTGATCATGCACCTAATATGCTTGCCCTAGAAGCTGAGTCATCAGATGATGATGAAGATCATCCAATTAGAGAAACCAGACCCCTTTCTGATGTTTATGAGAGGGGAAATGAAGCTACATTAGAACCTACAGATTATGATGAAGCTTTAAATGTACCTACTAGAAAGAAAACAATGCAAGAGGAGTTACAATCAATTGAAAAAAATGAGACCTAGACCTTAGTCTCTAAACCAAAAAAAAAAGGTCTGTCATAGGGGTCAAATGGATCTTCAGGACTAAAAACCAGGCTGACGGGCCTATTTGCAAACATAAAGCTAGGCTCATAGCTAAAGGATACTCATAAGAGTTTGGAATAGACTACTATGAAACCTTTGCTCCAGTGGCTAGAATGGATTCTATTAAATTACTTATGTAATTGTAGCTCATAAAGGATGGAGAATTCACCAATTAGATGTGAAATTTGCCTTCCTTAATGGTTTCCTTCAAGAGGAAATTTTTGTGGAGCAGCCTCCAGGATTTATCAAAAAAGGGTAGGAGAATACGGTGTACTTACTTAAGAAGACCCTCTATGATCTGAAGTAAGCCCTTAGGGCTTGGTACAATATAATCAATGATTACTTGCTAAACTGATGAAGGAATACATTTGTGTCAGACCAAGTATGCTAAAGACCTCCTCAAAAGGTTTCACATGGCTGATAACAAGAGCACAGGGACACCATTACCTACAGGCACCAAGTTACAGAAAGAAGATGATGCTGAAAAGGTCAATGCTACAAGATACAAGAGTCTAATTGGTTGTTTGCTGTATCTGTCAGCTACTAGACCTGATCTTTTGCATGCAACAAGTCTCCTCTCAAGATTTATGCACTCACCAAGTGAACAACATTTCAGAGCTGCCAAAAGAGTCTTGAGATATATCCAAGGGTCTGCAGAATTGGAGATTATGTATAGAAGGATAAATCAGCTGCAACTTATTGGATATACAGACAGTAATTGGGCTAGATCCTTGGAAGACATGAAAAGTACATCTGGCTTCGTCTTTACCTTTGGTGCTAGAGCTTTTTGCTAGAATTCTAAGAAATAAGTCACCACTGCTGAGTCAACAGCAGAAGCAGAACTTAATTATTCTTCAACGAGGTTTTTCCGTACAAAGTTGGACAAAATTTCAAGAAAACAAAACAATTTCTAATACCAGCTGGACATTACGGGCCGACAGGCACCAACATCTTTACAAGTATAAAAGAATCCCATTTGGAGGAGATCGAAGTTTATGAAATCTCATGGCTACAGTAAGGGAGTTGATTAGGGAGGCAATCAGCTGTTTTGTGGCCTCGTGATATAGATGGGTGAAATTCTCACATTCCACGCACCGTCTGTCAAACTCCAGCACTAAGTATGGCAGTAGAACAGCTTAATGATACCTGATGCTTCCTACTGAAGAACCACTTTGGAATCTAGTTGAAGATGAATTCATTGAAAACCTTGAGATGATGTTGACCTTTCTCTTTTCTCTACAGCTTACAAGCAATTTATTTGACTCCTCTTTCTGTATGACATCCATATCTATCATAAGTTGTAAAGCTTAAGTTACACAACATTGCACATGTGATGTTTGTTGTTTCTAAGGCAGGCATCGCATTTCATTACAGCACTGACATGCCACAGAAAACAAGATGGACAGAAGATAATAGACCAAAAAAAAAATAAAAATACCAATCAGATGAACATATCATAAACTGAATTTTGGTAAAAAGAAAGCAAAATCTACAATTAATTCAGGGCTGCTAGCAAAAAAGATTTAAAAAATATCATGTGGTAATGTTCTATGAAATGGGAAAGTCTATAGAATTTTAAGAACATATATGCTCACAATCAGATAAAGACTATCACTAAAGTAATGTTTTGTGAAATAGGAAAGCCAATTAGTTAACATATTGTTTTGGGTGACTAAGGCTCCTCTTGGTTTTCTTAATTTAATATTTTATGGATCATAAGTAAATTAACCATAATTCCGAGTTCTGGAGCTTTCTGAGGATTGGCAAATCATGAACACAAAAGAGGATGGAACATTTGTCCCAAGTTAATGTATGACCCTACATCCAGAGACTATCACAGAAGTGATGCTTCAACCCAAAGATCACCATCAAGTAAGTAGGCAAAGAATTTAGTAACCCACAACATTTATGGTCACAGCAACCCAGGGAAGAAAATGGAACAAACAACCAAAAAACTCACTGTTCTACAGCTTCTCTGCCTTTCACAGAAGCAAAGCATGCACATTGATGTATGGCATTGAAATTTTTTGTAACATTGCATCTTTACTAAACAAGGCATCTGACAAAACAACAGCTAATGCTCCATGGGATATGTAGTCCTCCACTGAATCTGCATCCAATTTGAGTGTCACCCAGATGTCAATGAATTTCCAGAATACAATGAACCATTGATATGCTACAAAACACCAGCAAAAGCAGAAACTGTAACTCCATAACTGCCACCGAAATATCGTTACCTGCCAACATATACACTTCCTGAAGAAGATACTTACCAATACTCTGTAACTTTGAATTTAATCTATATAAAATGACCCTTTGATGAAGAATTTCACAATAATTTAGCATCCTTTCCATCACAGTGGTGAATGTACATTTAATGTTGTTTGGTCAAAAGTGCACAACTATGAATCAAGCATCTAAAGATATGGATCAATGATGCAATGATGCAATGATGCAATTGATGAAGTGAAGGTAATCTCATATTCTCAATGGAAAACATTTGCATTTGGATGATAGGAAATATTACTTTGTCAGTAAAACTATAGACATTTCAGAGAATGTCATCACAGTTATTAACTTCCAGTAACTATATGCATCAATAAGGGTTATAAATGTTTTGATGTCTGTCATACCATTTCCAGAGACCTTATTGATCAAGCCACAGATCCCTGACTTCAAGGCATAGCAAATTTATGGAAAGGAACAAGGGAGAGAGAGAGGAATAAGAAGAAAATTTTTCAGCAACATCAGCACATCAGAAAGCATGTTAATCAACCTCTGTTGAAGAAGTAAAGCCTTTTAACTCGCAGCAAGTGGCAGATTCACCTGCTCGCTTAGCTGCAACTATTGCACTCTTGCCTCGCCCAAAGAGTCACCCCTACCTTAAAGTCAGTAAGAAGAAAAGCCTGGATTGTTCAAAGCACAAACCTATTGTTATGCCTTGAGAAGCAACCATAGGTATATGAGGGAAAGGCTTCTTCAGTGTTGACATATACTGGACACCATTTAATGCCGAAACAGGATAAACCTGTAACATTAACATGATGAAAATCAAACCATATGTTGTTTGCTGGAATACCCAAATCAAACCATTATGAAAGGAAGGAAGAAAGACAAAAATAAAACCCTTTCAAGATTAATGACTTAGTTTTAATTAAAGAAAGATTCATTTCATGCTTGGAATATAAGATGCATACTTTCACCATTGCTGGGCTCATAAGGAATTTGGCTCCTGCATTCATGGCATTCAAGGCATCCTCAGCACTTAAAACAGTACCCACCTACAGTTAACAAGTCTTCTGAATTCAATTGTATGGTATATTACATAAACATGTCAACAACACTTTTTTCAACTGAGTAGCCTATTCGACAATTTGCAAAAGAGAATTCCAGAACATGCATCTCTGATGCAATGTTGCCATGCTGAAGAGAAACTATATTGTATAATTTACTCTCTGAAATTTCATGCAGAGCAAATAATATCATCATTTCCATAATTTTGATGCATTTATATTCAAACATGAATAAGATTAATAAGACTTTCATATAATCAGAGAAGAATACAGACAAAAAGATGAAAATGCATATGTACATGCAGACATAACAAGTTCTGAAGGGTTTTGGCAAGTTCTTGCACTTGTGTTGACTACATTATGCTTTGGCCAATAAAAACACCAATGTCGTGAAATCCAAAAGGATATAGGAAGAAAGATTACCCCTATGGTCATTGCAAGATGATGCTGCACCAGCCTCTTTACAACCTGAGCACAACAGATTCAAGCATATTATGTCTGCTCCAGGGTGCCAAAATACTCGAGAAGATGAAAGAATGGCATATACAAAACAACCTGAAACACACCTGGGGTGGATATCACAATCTCTCGTTGCATATCCAAATAAAGAACATGCGTTATGTTACCATCAGTGTTCAGAAGTACATGCATAATGTGAACTGATCAGTGCAGCAAAAAGAATATTAGTTTGTTCGCTAAAAAGTTCTTTTTATGTGCTTTTTCATTTTTGTGAAGCAGCAAGAAAAATAGTATCTTTGGTGAACCCAACTTCTAAAAACTGCAGCATACAAATTACACAGAATTTAAGCAAAGATGTCAAAATTTTGTTTGTTAAAGCCCCTGCAGCAGTATGTGAACATAGTATCCCTCAAGATTCTCAAATGAAATGGCAACAAATCATTGATGGTATTTGAATAGAAGACGCAAAATGGCAACACTGCTTTGACAGCTTAGGGCTATCAATCACCTAATCAGTTGGGCTCTCCTGCTGAAATCCTACCAATATAACAAGTATGGGGGCAGACACCCTTCCTCTCAAGAAGTGCTCAAGCATTGTAATGGTCATGGAAGCACAGAAACAGAGAAAAAGGTAAAAAGTAAATAATTAAAAAAAAGGACTTACAACTAAAATGCCACCGCTAAGTGCAACAGTTGCAGTTTCATGAGCAATTTGCGAAAGCAAAGCTGCGACCGGGTAAGTCTAGTCACAACTGAAAGTGCCAAAATTGGAAGTTTCGAACTGTTCCCAGTCTGCTTTTAACTTTTAAACCATTCCACAAAGTAAGATATTCACTGGAAAATATTTTGACCCAAAATAAGATAATCATGAGTTTTCTTATTTTGATATTGATGTACAGTATTGATCAAGTCAATCCTATTGTCCCTAATGTTGACAATTGCACTTGCATTTACACTAACTCCTCCTTGATGAGTAGCACTCCCAGTCTCTTCAACATTGACAACTTTAGTTGTGGTATCTTCATTACCTTCAGTTGTACCTTACATTATAATGATAATCATTTCAAAAGGACCCAAAAAAAGAAAACAAATGAAGTCACAAAAAACTGAAATGCATTAATTATAGAAGTTTTACTTTCTTGCATGTTTTCTTAATGTGTCTTTTTTACTCATATTTTTTTTGCACTTTTGCAACTATCTTTGTTTAGATGGCTTAAATGTTGTTAGATTATTTTTTGATACCTTTTTAGATTCATTCTTATTTTTTTGCCTAACTTTTTTTTGGGTCCATTAGGCATGACATAGGTGGTATAAGTTTCTTTTTTGGGTCTATTAGGCATGACATAAAAGGTAGAAGTTTCTCTAGGTCAATTCTTGGCACAAAAAACTTTAGCCCCTCACGGACTACAATTACTCTTGATAAGCAATCAATAAAATGTCTTTTAAGTACAAAAATGATATTTGTTACTCTAAAATTAGCTTGATATTATAAATTGTACATATTGTATGACATGGAATTCTTGTCCATAGAATAAGAAAAAAAAGTTTAAACTTTAATCATAAATCAAGAGATGAAAAGGGATGAAACCAATTGTTACTTTGAAAAAAGATACAAATTGGACTTATTTGTAACACATTTAGTTAAACAAATCTTAATTTTCATCTCTTATTCACTTTTGTGACATAATAATGGTACTTTGTGGCTTTTTTTTTTTTAAAAAAATTAATACATGTTTTGTGATTATTTATTTATTTAATAAAGAAAATTTGAGTGGACTCAAAAGTGATAAATTTAAATAAATACATTTAATTTATATATTACACACACAAACACACACACACATATATATATATATATGACATATAATATAAAATATCTTTTATATAGTATAAAAATTAAGTGTATCTACTTCACTCTGTTATTTTTGTGTCTCCTTACACAAATCCTTTAATAAGTATAAATCTACTTTTAATTATAGAGAAAAGACAAAAAAGAGAAAAAAAAAATGTTGGGGAGGGGGGTTATGCATTTTTTTAGGTGGTTGTGTTTTCTTGACATTAGGAATGATTGCAAAGTTTTATGAGTGGGTTGTCACATTTGTAAGAGACCAGCATGGAGCCATAAGAAATATTTTAAGGGCAACAAATATTCATAAAAGGGGAAATTTGCAAAAATCAAGAAATAAAACAAAATTTTTTGGGGTTATTGGACAATTATTAATCTGTTTGCATATGTGAAAGTGATTGTAGGACTGAAGCCTTACAAGGTGCTCACATGATACTAGAGTATTGCACAGTAAACTCAAATTCTATGCTGCAAGTTTCCCTCTTTTTTTGAAAGTTAGTTAGGACAGTTACTTTAAATTTCAAATTTGACTTATTAAGTGGAGTGTTAGTGGCTTCTTTTGTAAGTTTTAGGAACAAATTCAAATTAATTTGAATTTGTACCCAAGCTGTCAACTTTGTATTTTAAATTTAAATTGATGTAATCATGTAGGAGTGTACCACTTTAAAATGCTTCACTTATATATATTGAAGCATGGAGAGATGATGTAAGAGAGAAACCTTTTAATCATCAATTTTAGAGATCCCCCTTGTTTTCCCCTCTTCTGCTTTATACCAGAAAGTGTTATGGTTTATTTGATTGCATTATTACTACCAAAATTCCAACAATTGGTATCAGGGTAGGTTACATCATTAGAGACCTGTAAAGAGTAATCTAAAGGAGAGGAAAACACCCATGAGCACTTTAACCAACATATTTGCAATTTTCTAGAATGACATTCTCTAGCTTCTCACCCTTACCACCACCAAAATTCAATGGAGATAATTACACTCTGGTTAGTTATGATGAAGGCATATTTGAAAGCCTTTGATTTGTGGGAGGTCACTAAGAATGGTGCTAATATTTCTCCTTTTCCTGCTAATCTAACAATGACACAAATGAAACACCACAGTGAGCAAGTTTCAAGGTAGTATAAAGCCTTGACTTGCATTCATTCTACTATTGCACAAAGTATTTTCAATAGAATCATGGCTTGTCACATAGCCCAAAGAGGCTTGGCAGAGGTTGAAGGAAGAATTTGGAGGTAGCTTGAAGACCAGAAACATACAATTGTTGAACCTTAGAAGGGAATTTAAGCTACTAAAAATGAAGGAGTTTGAAACTATTAAGGAGGACAGTGATAGATTACTAAAAGTGGTGAACCAAATCAGGATTCTTGAAGAAGACTTTCTTGATAAGTTGGTTTTTCAAAAAGTCTTGGTTAGCATACCTGAGATGTTTGAGGCTAAGATTTCATCTTTAGAGGACTTTAAAGATTTGAACACCATCACTTTTGCAGAATTATTCTATGTCCTCCAAGCTCAAGAGCAGAGGAGATAAATGAAAAAGGAAGATACTGATGAAAATGTCTTCCAAGTTAAGCGAAAATAAAAGAGTACTCAAAAGAGAAAGTAAGGGATCGAAGTAGGAAAGGAAGTTTGCAGATGCAAAAGCAAAAGGAACAAAACACTACTCACCATGTGAGTATTGTAACAAGACTAACCCATTTGGCAAAGTTCTTTTGGAGAAGGTATGACTTTGTATGCACTTTTTGTAAGAATAAGGGGGCACTCTGAGGGGATTTGCAAGAAAAAGCAAAGTCAGCATCAGCAAGACCTACTAACCAAGATAGAAGCACAAGTGGCAGATGATGACTAGCAACTTAAGGAGCAGTTTTTTGTTGCTAGCAGCAGCATTTCTAAAAAGGCATGTAAGACATGGCTTGTGGATAGCGGCTGCATGAACCATATATCTCCAAACCTTGATGTTTTCAAGACTTTGGATGGCTCCTACAACTCTAAGGTCAAGGTGGGCAATGGACAACTTCTACAAGTGAAAGTGAAAGAGACTGCTGTTATTTCCACTCACTTAGGTACTAAACTAATAACTGATGTTTTGTTTGTGCCTAATATCAATCAAAATCTTCTTAGTGTTGAACAACTTTTTGAACATAATTGCTCTCTTGTTTTCAAAAACAAAATGTGTATCATTTATGATGCACATGACCTTGAACTTGTTGTTGTTCCAATGAAAAGGAAAAGTTTTTATTTAAACTTGAAAGATGTCTCTCATTAAGCATTACTTGCCTTTAGTGATGAATCAATCTTGTGGCATAAAAGATTAGGCCACTTTCATTTTTTTTGGAATTCAAACCCTTCATAGGAGAAATCTTGTTAAGGGCATGCTAGAAATTTTTGAACCTACCAATGTGTGTGAGATTTGTCAACTTAGCAAGCAAACTGAGTTCTCTTTTATCACTAAAAGGCCTTGGAGAGCAAGTGAAAAGCTTTAACTTGTACACTCAGACTTGTGTGGACTAATGAGCATTGAGTCTATGAAGGACAACAAATACTTTATCATTTTTATTGATGATTATAGTAGATTTTGCTGGATGTTTTTTCCTTAAATCAAAAGTTGAAGTTTCATCCATCTTTTCAAATTTTAAGACTTAGATTGAAACTCAATTAGGCCTTAAAATTAAAGTTTTAAGGACAAATAATGGTTCTGAGAGTATATCTCAGAATCATTTAAACAAATCTATTCACATGCAGGCGTTCAAAATCAATATACAACACCCTATTCACCCCAACAAAATGGGGTGTGTGAAAGGAAAAACAAGACTATAATGTCCATGGCTTGGTGTTTGTTAGCTAAGAAAATTCTTTCCAAAAGGTTTTGGGGAGAGGTGGTGGGCACTTAAGTATACTTGCTAAATAAACTACCTACCAAAGCATTATTTGAAATGACTCTTTTTCAGGCTTGGTTTCAATACTAGCCATCACTTGACCATCTGAAGATTTTTGGCTACCTCTGTTTTATTTATGTACCTAAGTAGAAAAGAGACAAGCTAGACTCAAGAGCAACTATAGTCATTTTTATTGGGTGCACTAATACTACTTGCAACTACAAGGTCTATCACATCAACCCTAGAAAAGTTTCAATTTCCAAAAATGTTAAATTCAGTGAAGCTGAGCATTAGAATTGGCGCATATCACATATTGAAACAACTCAAACTCAATTTGATCATGCACCTAATATGCTTGTCCCAGAAGCTGAGTCATCAGATGATGATGAAGATCATCCAATTAGAGAAACCAAACCCCTCTCTGATGCTTATGAGAGGGCAAATGAAGCTACATTAGAACCTATAGATTATGATGAAGCTTTGAATGTACTTACCTAAAAGAAAGCAATGCAAAAGGAGTTACAATCAATTAAAAAAAATGAGACCTAGATCTTAGTCCCTAAACCAAAAAAAAAAAGGTTTGTCATAAGGGTCAAATGGATCTTCAAGATTAAATACTAGGCTGATGGGCCTATTTGCAAACATAAAGGTAGGCTGGTAGCTAAAAAATACTTATAAGAGTTTGGAATAGACTATTGTGAAACCTTTGCTCCAATGGCTAGAATGGATACTATTAAATTACTTATTGTAATTTTAGCTCTTAAAGGATGGAGAATTCACTGATTAGATGTGAAATTTGCCTTCCTTAATGGTTTCCTTCAAGAGGAAATTTTTATGAAATAGCCTCCAGGATTTATCAAAAAAGGGTAGGAGAATAAACTGTACTTACTTAAGAAGGCCCTCTATGGTCTAAAGCAAGCCCCTAGGGCTTGGTACAACATAATTAATGATTACTTGCTAAAGCTTGGTTTCAAGAGGAGCAAAACAGAAATTACTTTATATGTCAAGGTGCAAGGAGATCTAATACTCTACATTTCACTATATGTTGATGACTTATTAGTCATGGGAAGTAATTAGAAACTTGTTTAAAGGTTTAAAGCTAAAATGAAGGAAGTTTTTGACATGACAGATCTTGGTGTCATGTCATACTTCCTAGGATTGGATCTCAAGCAAACTGATGAAGGAATACATTTGTGTTAGACCAAGTATGCCAAAGACCTTCTTAAAAGGTTTCACATGGCTGATAACGAGAGCACAGGGACACCTTTACCTACAAGCACCAAGTTACAGAAAGAAGATGATGTTGAAAAGGTCAATGCTACAAAATACAAGAGTCTAATTGGTTGTTTGATGTATCTGTTAGCTACCAGACCTGATCTTATACATGCAACAAGTCTCCTCTCAAGATTTATGCACTCACCAAGTGAACAACATTTCAAAGTTGCCAAAAGAGTCTTGAAATATATCCAAAGGTCTACAGAATTGGGGATTATGTATAGAAGGATAAATTAGCTACAACTTATTGGATATACAGACAGTGATTGGGCTAGATCCTTGGAAGACATAAAAAGTACATCTGGCTTCGTCTTTACCTTTGGTGCTGGAGCTTTTTGCTGGAATTCTAAGAAATAAATCACCACTGCTGAGTCAACAGCAGAAGCAGAACTTAATTATTCTTCAATGAGGTTTTTCCGTACAAAGTTGGACAAAATTTCAAGAAAACAAAACAATTTCCTATAATACCAGCTGGACATTACGAGCCGACAAGCACCAACATCTTTACAAGTATAAAAGAATCCCATTTGGAGGAGATCGAAGTTTATGAAATCTCATGGCTACAGTAAGGGAGTTGATTAGGGAGGCAATCAGCTGTTTTGTGGCCTCGTGATATAGATGGGTGAAATTCTCACATTCCACGCACCGTCTGTCAAACTCCAGCACTAAGTATGGCAGTAGAACAGCTTAATGATACCTGATGCTTCCTACTGAAGAACCACTTTGGAATCTAGTTGAAGATGAATTCATTGAAAACCTTGAGACGATGTTGCCCTTTCTCTTTTCTCTACAGCTTACAAGCAATTTATTTGACTCTTCTTTCTGTATGACATCCATATCTATCATAAGTTGTAAAGCTTAAGTTACACAACATTGCACATGTGCTGTTTGCTGTTTCTAAGGCAGGCATCGCATTTCATTACAGCACTGACATGCCACAGAAAACAAGAAGGACAGAAGATAATAGACCAAAAAAAAAATAAAAATACCAATCAGATGAACATATCATAAACTGAATTTTGGTAAAAAGAAAGCAAAGTCTACAACAGAACATCAAAACATGACTCCACCCTCATTCTACTTCAGTGCACAATAGAGAAAGTTGCATCGTAAAGCCATGATTCTTCTCTAAAAATATCCAAATTTTGCCTGTACAGTTAGAAATGGTCAAAATACAGTACCATCTCAAATTTGTCTCCTTGCAATTGTGTGCATGAGTACACACATGAGTTGGTATAATTAGAAAAAGAAAAATTTATGATAGAACATATTTGTTCCTTACAAGGTGACATGAGAACATCCAAACCTTAATTGACAAGTAATGATGGTTGAACTGTAAACTTGATTAGCCAAAATTATATATATGAATGACATTGGCAGGTTACTATTATGGGCTGCTAGCAAAAAAGATTTAAAAAATATCATGTGGTAATGTTCTGTGAAATGGGAAAGTCCATAGAATTTTAAGAACAGAGATGCCAGCAATCAGATAAAAACCATCACTAAAGTAATGTTTTGTGAAATAGGAAAGCCAATTAGTTAACATATTATTTTGGGTGACTAAGGCTCCTCTTGGTTTTCTTAATTTAATATTTTATGGATTATAAGTAAATTATCCACAATTCCAAGGTCCAGAGCTTTCTGAGGATTGGCAAATCATGAACACAAAAGAGGATGGAACATTTGTCCCAAGTTAATGTATGACCCTACATCCAGAAACTATCACAGAAGCGATGCATCAACCCAAAGATCACAATCAAGTAAGTAGGCAAAGAATTTAGTAACCCACAACATTTATGGTCACAACAACCCAAGGAAGAAAATGGAACAAACAACCAAAAAACTCACTGTTCTACAGCTTCTCTGCCTTTCACAGAAGCAAAGCATGCACATTGATGTATGGCATTGAAATCTTTTTGTAACATTGCATCTTTACTAAACAAGGCATCTGACAAAACAACAGCTGATGCTCCATGGGATATGTAGTCCTCCACTGTATCTGCATCCAATTTGAGTGTCACCCAAATGTCAATGAATTCCAGAATACAATGAACCATTGATATGCTGCAAAACACCAGCAAAAGTAGAAACAGTAACTCCATAACTGCCACCGAAATATCGTTACCTGCCAACATATACACTTCCTGAAGAAGATACTTACCAATACTCTGTAACTTTGAATTTAATCTATATAAAATGACCCTTTGATGAAGAATTTCACAATAATTTAACATCCTTTCCATCACAGTGGTGAATGCATATGTAATGTTGTTCAGTCAAAAGTACACAACTATGAATCAAGCATCTAAAGATATGGATCAATGATGCAATTGATGAAGTGAAGGAAATCTCATCTTCTCAATGGAAAATATGAGTTTTTGGATGATAGAAAATATTACTTTGTCAATAAAATTATAGACATTTCAGAGAATGTCATCACAATTATTAACTTCCAGTAACTATATGCATCAATAAGGGTTATAAATATTTTGATGTCTATCATACCATTTCCAGAGACCTTATTGATCAAGCCAGAGATCCCTGACTTCAAGGCATAGCAAATTTGTGGAAAGGAACAAGGGAGAGAGAGGGAGGAATAAGAAGAAAATTTCTCAGCAACATCAGCACATCAGAAAGCATGTTAATCAACCTCTGTTGAAGAAGTAAAGCCTTTTAACTCGCAGCAAGTGGCAGATTCACCTGCTCACTTAGCTGCAACTATTACACTCTTGCCTCTCCCAAAGAGTCACCCCTACCCTAAAGTCAGTAATAAGAAAAGCCTGGATTGTTCAATGACAAACCTATTGTTATGCCTTGAGAAGCAACCATAGGTATATGAGGGAAAGGCTTCTTCAATGCTGACATATACTGGACACCATCTAATGCCGAAACAGGATAAACCTGCACCGTTAACACGATGAAAATAAAACAATTTGTTGTTTGCAGGAATACCCAATTGCAACACGAAAGTACTTCCTCTACCTAGTCCTTAAAAAATTCCTGGTGAAATGGGGACACGATCATGTGAAGGCATAATCAGACTAGATTGTATATAATAACCAGTAACTTTAAAATTGAGAAGCATGCTTTAGGTATCGATTAGTGAATGTGTCATTACACAATTTGCACCTCATCCTCACTCCCACCCTGAACATGATGAAATATAAAAACCTAATAAAACTTACCTTGACAATTTTGGTGCCAGAATCATATGCAGACAATATCTGTGAAATGGAAAAGCTCTAGTTATGGCATTGATGTAACAGAAAATAATACAAATGATCAAATGTTCAAATAGCGTTGGATAACTAATAAAGTTACTTTAAACTTTTTATTGCTGCTGAGGAAGGAAATAAAGGAGAAAAGAAATTGTTGGAGAAGGCAAAGAAAACAACTTTTCCTTCTTGACACTCACATGATTTTTCCCAATACATTTCCTTTACATAGTGTAACTACTCCAAAGGCCATGGAAAGAATATTAGATAAAGATGAAAAGCCAAACAGAGAATACAAGAGTTAACATGATCCACACATAAAATTAGAATTTCGGGAACTTAAGATAAATGAGAGTTCAAGCTTAAAGACTTTTTACTTCTGTTGGTGTCATCACTCCAGGTATATATAGAACTTCACCATCCTGGACCTCATCCATAATGTCCTACAGAGAAGTATGTTTCATTAGTATCAGCAAAAGAAGCAGCATTGCTTGACACAGTTGTTCAAGCACCATGAGAACAGGACAAAAAAAAAAAAAAAAAGTGAGTGAGAAAGAAATTATGAAAGGAAGGAAAAAAAAACAAAAATAAAATCCTTTCAAGATTAATGACTCAGTTTTAATTGAAGAAAGATTCATTTCATACTTGGAATATAAGACGCATACTTTCACCATTGCTGGGCTCATAAGGAATTTGGCTCCTGCGTTCATGGCATTTAAGGCATCCTCAGCACTTAAAACAGTACCCACCTATAGTCAACAAGTCTTCTGAATTCAATTGTATGGTATATTATATAAAAACATGTCAACAACACTTTTTTCAATTGAGTAGCCTATTTGACAAATTGCAAAAGAGAATTCTAGAACATGCATCTCTGATGCAAGACCTCATAAGAGACAAGTTTTGCTGTGTTGCCATGCCGAAGAGAAACTATATTGTATAATTTACTCTCTGAAATTTCAAGCAGAGCAAATAATACCACCATTTCCATAATTTTGATGCATTTATATTCAAGCATGAGTAAGATTAATAAGTTTTTCATATAATCACAGAAGAATACAGACAAAAAGATGAAAATGCATATGTACATGTAGACATAACAAGTTCTGAAGGGTTTTGGGAAGTTCTTAAAACTTGTGCTGACTACATTATGCTTTGGCCAATAAAAACACCAATGTCGTGAAATCCAAAAGGATATAGGAAGAAAGATTACCCCTATGGTCATTGCAGGATGATGCTGCACCAGCTTCTTTACAACCTGAGCACAACAGATTCAAGCATATTATGTCTGCTTCAGGGTGGCCAAAGTACTTGAGAGAAGATGAAAGAATGGAATATACAAAACAACCTGAAACACACCTGGGGTGGACATCACAATCTCCAACTGCATATCCAAATAAAGAACATGCATTATGTTACCATCAGCGTTCAGAAGTACATGCATGACATGAACCGATCAGTACTGCAAAAAGAATATTAGTTGTTTGCTAAAAAGTTCTTTTTTATGTTCTTTTTCATTTTTGTGAAGCAGCCAAAAAAATGGTATCTTTGGTGAACCCAACTTATGAAAACTGCAGCATCAACTACAAAATTGGCATAGTACAAATTACACAGAATTTAAGTAGATATGTCGAAAATTTCTTTGTCGAAGCCCCTGTGGCAATATGTGAACATAGTGTCCCTCAAGATTCTCAACTGAAATGGCAACAAATCATTGATGGTATTTGAATAGAAGACGCAAAATGGCAATACTGCTTTGACAACTTAGGGCTATCAATCACCTAATCAGTTGGGCTCTCCTGCTGAAATCCTACCAATATAACAAGTATGGGGCAGACACCCTTCCTCTCCAGAAGTGCTTAAGCATTGTAATGTTCATGGAAGCACAAAAACAGAGAAAAAAAAAAAAAAATAATAATAATTTAAAAAAAAAAAAAGGGACTTACAACTGAAATGCCACCGCTAAGTGCAGCAGTGGCAGCTTCATAAGCAATCTGTGCGCTAAGATTAAATTTTAAAAAAAAAAAAAAATCTGTCAAAGCCCAAACACATTAAAGTCAATTCATCACAAACCCACAAAACCAAAGCTGTAAATATGAAAACTAATACTTCACCTAGAGGCACGAAGGCACGCAATAACGCCAGAATCGAGAATAAGAGATAAGGGGGCGCTTCTTTTGCTAGGAGGCATGGAGACATGGGGAGAAGAGCAATAAACTCTTCCGCTCTCCTCACATCTCGGAGATGTTTGAGGTGTTAATGCTAGCGGCCAACTCGACGCCGCCAACAGCCGCATGCTCGCAGCGCCGCCCATATCTCTTCAAGTCCCAACCCTCTTCTTCTTCCGCCTTTTCACAGTAGGATATGCAACTTTCGGTTTATATTTATTTTCTAAGTTTGGAAAAATAAAATTAGTAAATGTTATTGAGCAAAGTTTTTGTAATCAAATCGCTACTTCAATTTAAAAATTAATTAATTTATAATATAATTAATTTAATTAAATTATTATAATTATATTTAATATAAAAAAAATATAAAAAAAAAAAATAATAATATAATTTTTTTTTTTTTTAAAAAATAAAATATTAAAAAAAAATATTTTTTTTTTTTTTTTTAAAATTTTAAATTAATCTAATTAAAAAATATAATTAATTTATTAATTTATTATATAACATAATAATTTATTAATTTTTAAAAATTAATAATTTTTAAATCAATCAAATTAAATTAAAATTTAATTTTTTCAGTTTTATCAATCTGATTACTTGCTCTGATCTAATTTTTGAAATCTTGTTATTGACCTGATTATTTGCTCTAATCTAATTTTCAAAACCTTGTTATCAAACTTAAAAGTGCCAACATTCAAAGTTTTGAACCATTTCCACAATTTGCTTTTAACTTTTAAACCATTCCAAAAAATAAGATATTCACTGAAAAATATTTTAATTCAAAAATAATTGAAATTCAAAGATAATCATGAGTTTCCTTATTTTGATATCAATCCTATTGCCCCTAATGTTGACAATTGCACTTGCACTTACACTAACTCCTCCTTGATTAGTAGCACTCCCAGTCTCTCTAATATTGACAACTTTAGTTGTGATATCTTCATTACTTTTAGTTGTACCCTACATTACAATGATAATCATTTTAAAAGGACCCAAAAAAAAAAAAAAAAAAAAAAAAAGTTACAAAAAACTAAAATGCATTGGTCATATAAATTTTATTTTTTTTGCATGTTTTTTAAATGTGTCTTTTTTACTCAATATTTTTTGCCCTTTTACTACTATCTTTGTTTAAATGACTTAAATGTTATTAGATTATTTTTGATACCTTTTTAGATTCTTTCTTATTTTTTTTTTGCCTAACTTTTTTGGGTCTGTTAGGCATGACATAGGTGATAGAAGTTTCTTTAAGTCAATTATTGGCCAAAAAAACCTTAGCCCCTCATGGACTACAATTACTCTTGATAAACAATCAATAAAATGTCTTTTAAGTACAAAAGTGATATTTGTTACTCTAAAGTTAGCTTGACATTATAAATTGCACATATTATATGACATGAAATTCTTGTCCATAAAATAAGAAAAAAAAAGTTTAAAATTTAATCATAAGTCAATAGATGAGAAGGGACAAAAAACCACCTGTTACTTTGAAGAAAGATACAAATTAGACTTATTTGTAGCACATTTAGTTAAACAAATCTCAATTTTCATCTCTTATTCACTTTTGTGACTTAATAATGGTAGTTTGTGACTATTTTTATCAAAATTCATAGCATGACCAAATCTCATTTCAAGAAAAGAGTAAAATTTTAAAGTGGAGAGAAATTTAGTTCAAAATAAATTTTTAAGAACTAAATTAGAAAATTTTAAAGTTAAAAATTTAATTAATTAAATCAATAATATTTTTGTTTAATATTAAATATATAAAAAAAAAATAATGAACATGAATTTTATTTTTTTTAAAAAATTAAAATATTAAATAAATATTTTAAAAATATTTTTATAAATTTTTTTAAATTAATCAAATTAAAAAATTGTAACTAATCCATCAATTTAATCACTAATTTTTAAAATTAAACAAACTATAATTTAATTTTTAATTTTACAAATTTGATTTGCTAGTCCGATCCAATAGACTCAAGGTAATTGGTGTAGGCTGCCAAAGTTCATTTATTTCAACATTGTATTAGAGCACTTGGTGAGATACACAATGCTTCATAAAAGCAAGGATTTATAGTGATTTTTGCTAACTAATTTTTTTTTTTTTTTAAGAATTAACTTACCATATTTATTTTCTCATTCTTTTCCACTCTTTGTGATTAGTTCATTATTAAATTATTATCTATTAAATCTTTCATGTGACAATCCATTAAATGATATGTCATTATAGTTTGATGTTATATCAATAAATTATTGTTGATGCGTAATTGTAATTATAATTAATATTTTTAAAAATTAATATTAAAATTTATCTAATTTTTATAAATTATGTTTTTACTAAATATTATTAGAATTAAATTTTTTTTAAGCTTTACAAAAATAATAACTTTAAAAATTGATTAAAAAAAAACCCTTCTTTGCAATTTATTCCTCTCTAACATAATGTCTCAATTAATTTCTAGCATTTTTCATCACCTCTCTCTCTCTCTCTCTCTCTCTCTCTCACACACACACACACACACACCTTTTAGGCTCCTTTTTGTCATTTGATCTTTCTATATCTTGATTTTTTTTACAAAAAATCTTTTTGTTTTGGTTAATTTTGCAAGTTAAGTATAGCTTTGCATTCCATTTGTCTCTCTTTTTTTTTCAAATTGGGTATCACTTCTAATTTAATTCATTCCTTCCTCTCAAAACTTAATCATTCGTTGAGTGATGCCATCATACTTCTTCGAGCCATCTAAGTATACAAGCAAGCAAGGTGATAATGGAAAGGGTGAGCGAATTAGGTACAAAAAAAAAAACCTAAAATGATGGTCCAAACCCAAATATTAGGTTTTGCATTACTCAAAAACTTTTTTTGGGTCTATTAGGCATGACATAGGTGGTAGAAGTTTCTCTAAGTCAATTCTTGGCCAAAAAAAAACCTTAGCCCCTTACGGACTACAATTACTCTTGATAAGCAATCAATAAAATGTCTTTTAAGTAAAAAAGTGATATTTGTTACTTTAAAGTTAACTTGATATTATAAATTGCACATATTGTATAACATGGAATTCTTGTCCATAAAATAAGAAAAAAGAGTTTAAAATTGAATCATAAATTAAGAGATGAAAAGGGACAAAACCAACTGATACTTTACAGAAATCTCAATTTTCATCTCCTATTCACTTTTGTGACGTAATAATGGTACTTTGTGGCTTTTTTTTTTTTTTAAAAAAAATAATACATGTTTTGTGATTAATTATTTATTTAATAAAGAAAATTTGAGTGGACTTAAAAGTGATAAATTTAAATAAATACATTTAATTTTTATATCACACACACACACACACACACACACACACACACACACATATATATATATGACATGTAATATAAAATATCTTTTATATAGTATAAAAATTAAGTATATCTACTTCTACTTCACTCTGTTATTTTTGTGTCTCCTTACACAAATCCTTTAATAAGTATAAATCTACTTTTAATTATAGAGAATAGACAAAAAAGAGAAAAAAAATTGTTGGGGAGGGGGGTTATGCATTTTTTTTAGGTGGTTGTGTTTCCTTAACGTTAGGAATGATTGCAAAGTTTTATGAGTGGGTTGTCACATTTGTGAGAGACCAGCATGGAGCCATAAGAAATATTTTAAGGGCAACAAATATTTATAAAAGGGGAAATTTGCAAAAATCGAGAAATAAAACAAATTTTTTTGGGGTTATTGGACAATTATTAAATCTGTCTGCATGTGTGAAAGTGATTGTGGGACGAAAGCCTTACAAGGTGCTCACATGGTACTAAAGTATTGCACAACAAACTCAAATTCTATGCTGCAAGTTTTCCTCTTTTTTTGAAAGTTAGTTAGGGCAGATACTTTAAATTTCAAATTTGACTTACTAAGTGGAGTGTTAGTGGCTTCTTTTGTAAGTTTTAGGAACAAATTTAAATTAATTTGAATTTGTACCTAAGCTGTCAACTTTGTATTTTAAATGTAAATTGATGTAATCATGTAGGAGTGTACCACTTTAAAATGCTTCACTTATATATATTGAACCATGGTAGGATGATGTAAGAGAGAAACCTTTTAATCATCAATTTTAGAGATCCTCCTTTGTTTTCCCCTCTTCTACTTTATATCAGAAAGTCTTCTGGTTTATTAGATTGCATTGTTGCTACCAAAATTCCAACAATTGGTATCAAAGTAGGTTACATCATTAGAGACTTGTAAAGAGTGATCTAAAAGAGAGGAAAACACCCATGAGCACTTCAACCAACATACCTGCAATTTTCTGGAATGGCATTCTCTAGCTTCTCGCCCCCTTACCTCCACCACCAAAATTCAATAGAGATAATTACACTCAGTGGTTAGCCATGATGAAGGCATATTTGAGAGCCTTTGATCTGTAGGAGGTCACTGAGAATGGTGCTAATATTTCTCCTCTCCCTACTAATCTAACAATGACACAAATGAAACACCACAGTGAGCAAGTTTCAAGGCAATATAAAGCCTTAACTTGCATTCATTCTACTATTGCAAAAGTATCTTCAATAGAATCATGGCTTGTGACATAACTAAAGAGGCTTGGCAGAGGTTGAAGGAAGAATTTGGAGGTAGCTTGAAGACCAGAAACATGCAATTGTTGAACCATAGAAGGGAATTTGAGTTGCCAAAAATGAAGAAGTCTGAAACTGTTAAGGAGTACAATGATAGGTTACTAAAAGTGGTGAACCAAATTAGGATTCTTGGAGAAGACTTCCCTAATAAGTTGGTTGTTCAAAAAGTCTTAGTTATCATACTTGAAAGGTTTGAGGCTAAGATTTCATCCTTAGAGAACTCTAAAGATTTGAACACCATTACTTTGGTAGAATTGTTGTATGCCCTCCAAGCTCAAGAGCAAAGGAGACAAATGAGAAAGGAAGATACTGATGAAAGTGCCTTCCAAGTTAAGCAAAAACAAAAGAGTACTCAAAAGAGAAAGCAAGGATCAAAGTAGGAAAGGAAGTTTACAGATGCAAAAGCAGAAGGAACAAAACACTACTTACCATATAAGTATTATAGCAAGACTAACCATTTGGCTAAATTCTGTTGGAAGAGGCCTGACTTTGTGTGCACTTTTTGTAAGAAAAAAGGGCACTCTGAAGGGATCTACAAGAAAAAGCAAAGTTAGCATTAGCAAAACCTACCAACTAAGACAGAAGCACAAGTGGTAGATGATGACTAGCAACTTGAGGAGCAATTTTTTGTTGCTAGCAGTAGCACTTTTAAAAAGGCATGTGAGACATGGCTGCTGGATAGCGGCTGCATGAACCATATGTCTCCAAACCTTGATATTTTCAAAACTTTTGATGGCTCCTACAGCTCCAAGGTCAAGGTGAGCAATGGACAACTTCTACAAATGAAAGGGAAAGGGATTGTTGTTGTTTCCACTCACTTAGGTACTAAACTAATAATTGATGTTTTGTTTATACCTAATATTAATCAAAATCTTCTCAGTGTTGAATAACTTCTTGAACATAATTACTCTCTTGTTTTCAAAAACAAAATGTGTATCATTTATGATGCATATGACCTTAAGCTTGCTATTGTTCCAATGAAAAGAAAAAGTTTTTATTTAGACTTGAAAGATGTCTCTCATCAAGCATTACTTACCTTTAGTGATGAATCAATCTTGTGGCATAAAAGATTAGGCCACTTTCATTTTGTTGGAATTCAAACCCTTCATAGGAGAAATCTTTTTAAGGGCATGCTAAAAATTTTTGAACCTACCAATGTGTGAGATTTGTCAACTTGGCAATCAAACTAAGTTCTCTTTCATCGTTAAAAGACCTTGGAGAGCAAGTGAAAAGCTTTAACTTGTACACTTATACTTGTGTGGACCAATGAGCTTTGAGTCTATGAAGGGCAGCAAGTACTCTATCATCTTTATTGATGATTATAGTAGATTTTGCTAAGTGTTTTTCCTCAAATCAAAAGTTGAAGTTTCATCCATCTTTTCAAATTTTAAGACATGGATTGAAACTTAATCAGGCTTTAAAATTAAAGTTTTAAGGACAGATAATGATTCTGAGTATACCTTAGAATCATTTAAATAAATTTGTTCACATGCAGGCATTCAAAATCAGTATATAACACCCTATTCACCCTAGCAGAATGGGGTGTGTGAAAGGAAAAATAGGACTATAATGTCCATGGCTAGGTGCTTGTTAGCTGAGAAAATTCTTTCCAAAAGGTTTTAGGGAGAGGTGGTGGCCACTTCAGTATACTTGCTAAATAAATTACCTACCAAAGCATTGTCTGAAATGACTCCTTTTCAAACTTGGTTTAAATACCAATCATCACTTGACCATCTGAAGATTTTTGGCTACCTCTATTTTATTTATGTGCCTAAGGAGAAAAGAGACAAGCTAGACTCAAGAGCAATTACAACTTATTTTATTAGGTACACAAATACTATTTGCAACTACAAGGTCTGTCACATCAACTCTAGAAAGGTTTCAAATTTTAGAAATGTTAAATTTAGTGAATCTGAGCATTAGAATTGGAGCAAATCACATATTGAAACAACTCAAACTTAATTTGATCATGTACCTAATATGCTTACCCCAGAAGTTGAGTCATCAAATGATGATGAAGATCATCCAATCAGAGGAACCAGACCCCTCTCTGATGATTATAAAAGGGCAAATGAAGCTGCATTAGAACTTACAGATTATGAAGAAGCTTTAAATGTACATGCCTAAAAGAAAGCAATGCAGCAGGAGTTGCAATCATTTGAAAAAAATGGGACCTAGATCCTAGTCCTTAAACCAGAAAAAAGGTCTGTCATAGGGGTTAAATGGATCTTCAGGACTAAATACCAGGCTGATGGGTCTATTTGCAAACATAAAGCTAGGTTGGTAGCTAAAGGATACTCACAAGAGTTTGGAATAGACTACTATGAAATCTTTGCTCCAATGGCTAGAATGGATACTATTAAATTGCTTATAGTAATTCCAACTCCTAAAGGATGGAAAATTCACTAATTAGATGTGAAATTTGCCTTCCTTAATGGTTTCCTTCAAGAGGAAATTTTTGTAAAGCAACATCCAAGATTTATCAAAAAAGGGTAAGAGAATCAGGTATAATTGTCCTTATAGTTAGTGTTGGAACTAAATCAAACATATTATCTCTAAATAAAATAACTACTTAAAACCATTATAATCTACATAAATAAGAGTTTAAAACTATGACAAGGTATAACTTATAATATGGTTGGATAAACATGTCATACATAGTTACATTCAAACACGCATACCTAGCTCAAAAAAAAAAAACAGAAAAAGCAAAAATAAACTTTATAGTCCATATTTTTTATATATCTAAGACTTTAATATGTAAGAGTTTAGATATTCAATACCTAATCTCTTCTCCTTGCACTAGATATTTTCAAATACGTAATTATAAATTCTTTTTCCTTAAACAATTTAATAGTCTTCACATAAGATAATCCATTTATTCCTTTTAAGTCATTCAATATGGACATGCATGCTCCAAATACTACTTTAACATGGTTGCATGACTAGTCACCTCTCCATAAGACCCAATAGCATAATATCAAGTTCCACTTATCTTTTTCTCAAATAACTCAAACTTCTTCTTTGAGTTTTCTCCAAGAAGAGCCAAAGTGTTTATAAGTATTCTTTGAAGTAATTCATTTTCCTTTTGTCATGTTGTTCTTAAATTGGTCAATCTTAACTTATTTATCCTACTAGAAATTATCAAAATCATTGCCAAGATTCTTAACTTATTTATTGTTGTCATTTTCCTCTTCCTCTTTGCTAAGAGAAGGATTATGAGTTGAAGTGTAAGTATGTTTCTTATTTGCTATTGTATTCCCAAAAATAGTACATGATTATTGATAATTCTAACATTCTTTTTTTAGAGTCACTACACATGTTTAATCACCTAAAAAAAAAAAATGATGACTCATACTTAATTATATATGATAATATAAATTAAAGTTTAAAAAACTAATATATACTTTTATACAAAATATAGCATTTACTGTAAACATGTTCAAAACTTTTACTTCAAAACTTTTACTTTTGCACTTTTCCTAACACACATTACGCAGTCCAGCCCGTGTTTTTGTTTTAGCTGCGCATTCCCCAACCAGAATCTCGCCTGTAATTGTGACCAAAAGAAAAAAATAAGAAAAATCTTGCCTGAAATTGGAAGAGTCTCCTTTTCATGGAGTTCAGCAACCCCATCTTCAATGTTCACCTTAGACACCAAAGTAGATAGTGTTGTAGATACACGGATGTACATTTCTACTATCTTTTACCAAATCCATATAGCAGTAAATTTCAAACGGATTGCAGTACCAACAAAGTAGTAGTTAACAGTCTGGAATACCTTAAGCAATGTCAGTAATTTTGAAGCTCAAAGCATGTGGCACCATCTGATTCAGATGAAAGCCTCCCCCACTGTTTTGGTGCACCTCCACCTTGAACTTCTCTTCAGTGCTTCCCTTCTTGACCTTGAGAAGCATATCAAATTTTGCTAAATCAGCTACCACCTGTGTACCATTCAAGCATTCTTCAGAAAAACCAAACCAATTAAACAAAAAGGAAATCTAAAACATGGCCAAGGAAAATTTAATCGTACTCGCTTTCTTTATACCATAACATTGCCTTTCTGTCTTTCAATCACTGGTTATACAGACACATATCTCACCGTAGGTTACGGTCAAAGAGAATATGACATACTAAATGGATTGTTGTCCAAATATTACAGAGAGAAGACTTTGAACTTGGTAAACAATGACAGAGAGAAAGGGGAAGGGAGGGAAGGGAGGGGGGCAGTTGTTCAGAGTAATTGGGCTAATCGTTGTTCTCAGAATTTACCCTTCAACGTAACCAAAATTTTACAGTCACAAGAAATTCATTGTTTTGCTTAACTTTATCCTTGCTGAACAAGAAAGCCTAAACAAGATAATTGATCGCATCAAGGGACTTCTGTGAGGTGGTAGACTAAACCACTTCAACCATCCCACCAACCCAGCTAATACATGATACATGCCATTCATGTTGAATTTTGTAGACAAAGCATTTGACAAAAGTGCAACATGTCAGATACAAATTAACTTGATCTACGTCATTCACTTAATAACTTGCGGATAGGTGCCAGAACACTATCCTTTGTTTCTATAAAGGTGGTAATGGAGCTGTCAATATCACAAAATTTCTTCAGCTAAGATTCTCATGTCATTTTGAATTGTACAATTTGAAACATTATGTCAATTGTGGGACAAATGCCAACCAATACACCAGTCAAACCAAAGAAATGGGAAAAAAAATTAAAAAAAAAAAACATGTTCCAAGTATGATTTTCTGGATATCTCATCTTGGCATGGTTTTTCAAACTCATATTCATCCTCCATTCTTCCAAGGAAAACAATATACATGATGTTGATTGGTGTAGTATATTCCAAATGGGCAAATAGCATGATCACTCCAAGAAAGGGGAAAATATATATTAAGAAAATGCATAAAGAAATATAGGAGTATAATATAAAAAGAAGAACCAATAGTTCTTCCGGGACAAGGAAAACCATCAGCAAAGGTGTGACTTGACATCTTGCTGTTGTATCTTATATTGACCTTTAAATATTTCTTTCCCTTTATTAGCTGGATTATATCTTCAAAAGGGGATACTCCATTGAGTGAATCATTCCGACGTAAAAGGATGAAAAGACCTGTACTCTGGTATTTACTTAGTTCTAAATCTTTTAATTAAGCATTTTTGACAAATCCAAGGCAAAAGAGAAACAACCTTCTCGTAGATGTCCTTTATGCATGCCTTTGCTAAATCTGCTCCCAAAAAGATACTAACAGCTTTATTCGGTAAATTGTGGATTTTAAAAAATAAACAAAGTGATGTGACAATTTCATTGCAACTTGCGAGCAATGACATTAGCAGAAGTCTTTGCAATTTAAAAATGTATTCCATAGAATCAAAATGGGATCAACTCCTGCTAGAGGAAAATGGTGTAGTGAGATGATACGTTACCCATTTAAAATCCAACCTATTAGCTATCTCAAGCAATAGACAATGGGGATTATATTGTGGTAATGAAAATTTCTTAATCATTAATCCTCACAATACTGAACTCTGAATAGCAACAAATTTTATGGTGAATGTTGCATTTTTATTATATTTCTTAATTTTACATTCTATTATATTGTGATCCACACAAAAGGAAGAAAAAAAAAAGCAAAATGATGAAGTCCTCCATCAAATTTGGATCTTATTGAATAGTTACCCAATTACGAGGAAAACTACCTAAAAATAATAATAGCTTTTCATAGATGTCCTACAAAAGGACTCGTCTTTCAACTGAGTGAAATTTTGTTCAATGCTGGTATACTAGGACACATCAAGTTGCTATTTCACTCAATTCAGCTATTGAATTAGAGTGGAGAAGCTGCAAGCTACCCTCGTTATATAGCTGACTTGCAAAGTAAATTTTTTTTAAAAAAAAAAAAACTATGCATATACAAGATAAAATTATAAATGTTATACATCAACTACAATTTCCAACTGAGAGTGAGAACATGTTATGATAGTGAGAGGATTGTGCTAGTCTTTTAGTAGTTCGTGCTTTGTTGGGTCTTAGGATTTAGACGTCACTTTTGCCATTTATTCCACCTATTCTACACATCGTAGACGTGCTAGTTTTATTGCTTTTTGTTGTATTGTAGCTTATATTTATATATTTATATATAGGCAAATAAGAATGGCGGACATCTATCTATCTTTATAGCCAATTAAATCTTTATTGCTTTGCTCTTCCTTTTCCCATCTCAACCCAAGTGTGGGTTAATATATTCATGGATTTGATAGATGGTCTTCCCTTTTCTAAGGAAAAATCCACTTCGTTGGTGGTGGTAGGTCGCCTCTGAAAATATGCCTACTTTCTCCTTGTGACACATCCATACATAGTTCTGAGAATTGCCCAAGTTTTCTTTAATAATGTGTTCAAACTTCATGGGGTGCCTCAAGCAATTTTATGTGATTGAGATCTTGTTTTAACAAGTTCATTTTGGAAAGAGTTCTTCAAACTATAAGGCACTCACTTTTAACTTCAATTCCTCATATCACCCACAAACGAATGGTTAAACTAAATTTGTTAATCACACAATTAAAATGTACTTGTGTTGTTTTACTAGTTCAAATCCCAAGGAGTGGGTCAAATGGGTGGCCTCAGTTAAATATTGCTACAATACAAGTTGCCACTCGTCCACCAAAACCATCCCATTTGATTTAATCTATAGAAGACCTTCCCCAAATCTGCTATCTTGCATCTTAGGAACTACCAAAGTTCAAGCAGTTGAAGATGCTTTAATGCAGCAGGATGTCATCCTCAAAGAGCTTTGAGGCCAACTCCAAGCAGCCCAAAATCAAATGAAACGGATTTATGACAAAAACTATGTGGAAAGGCAATTTGAATAGAGCAATTGGGTGTATTTGAAGCTTCAACCTTATTATCAAGTATCTCTTCTACGAAGGAAGTCCCAAAAGTTGCCAGCTCATTTTTACGGCTCATTCAAGGTGGTAAGAGTGTATCGGAAATATGGCCTACAGGCTGGAGTATCCACCTCTAGTTGGATCCATCCAGTGTTTCACATCTCCTTACCAAAAAGGAAGTTTAAGGGCGACATTCAAGTAAGGCCAATGCTACCCAAGATTGATGAGATTTCTCATGAGAGTGCACACTATATGGAGACCATCCTAGGCACTCAAGGCCGGGGGCCTATGCAAGAATTGTTAGTCAAGTGGAAGGGAGTTGACATATCGGATGCTTCTTGGGTCAAAGGGAATTGTTAGTCAAAGGACTTTCTGCCAAAAGTTTCCTAATTTTCAGATCCTTGGGGACAAGGATCCTCCTGAGGGAGGAGAAATGATAAATAACTCTTCCAACTAAGGGTGAGAACATGTTGTGATAGTGCTAAGATTGTGTTGATTTTGTCCAAGTCTATCCAATTAAGGGTGAGAACGTGTTGTGATAGTGCTAGGATTGTGTTAGCCTTTTAGTTGGTTTGTGCTTTGTTGGGTCTTGGGATTTAGTTGTCACTTTTCCCCTTTATTCCACTTGTTCTGCACATTGTGGATATGCCAGTTTTATTGCTTTTGCTTGTGTGTAGGCAGAAAAAAATAGAGGAGGACATCTATCTTTATAGCCAATTGAATCTTTATTGCTTTTGCAATATTTTCTCTTCCTTTTCCCTTCCCAACATAGCTTGTAATCGTTATGCTCGTCTTCAAGGCTCGGGTCAAAGCCATTGATCCAACCAAGTTTGTAACATATGATTAGAGAGAAGTGGAATGGGTTTACCAATGATAGAGTAGTTATACTCTGGTGTGGCAAAAAGGACACTATCTGCTTCAAGAATCTTTTTCCGGAAAGCTTCAACAACTGGCAGGAAAGAACCACCAACTTCAAGATCTGTACTTAGCATTGGCAGTGAGGATATATCTAAGTATTCAATTTGCAAACCCTGAACCGACCCCCTGCTTAGCTTAATTGCTACAAAACAGAGAAAATAGAACGCCAAACCATAACAATTCATCAAAACCACACGCACCGAACGCCAAAATCAAAGCTAAGATTCCTGTTGGAATTTTTGGCAACAACAATGCAATCAAATAAACTAAAAGACTTTCTGATATAAAACAAAAGGGAAAAACAAAGGAGGATTTTTAAAATTGATGATCAAAAGGTTTTTATCCTTTCACGTTTCAATATATATAAGTGAAGCATTTTAAAGTGGTGCACTCCTATATAATTACATCAATTTAAATTTAAAATACAAAGTTGACATCTTAGGAACAAATTCAAATTAATTTGAATTTAAAGTAACTTACAAAAGAAGCCACTAACACTCCACTAGGCAAGTCAACCAAGTCTAATTTGAAATTTAAAGTAACTGTCTTAACTAACTTTCAAAAAAGAGGGAAACTTGCAGTATAGAATTTGAGTTTGTTGTGCAATACTCCAGCACCATGTGAGCATCTTGTAAGGCTTCAATTCTCCTCCTTGGTGCTGAGGTATTGCATGCCTAGATTGCTTCTCAAAACTTCGAACCTCTGCTTTGGCAAACATTTAATGAGAATATCAGCAAGTTGATGCTTAGAGGGGTAGTATTCAAACTTGATTTCATTGCTTTCCTAAACTTCTCTAAGAAAGTGCAACTTTACTTTAAAATGCTTTGTTTTTCCATGTAAAACGAGATTTTTTGAGATAGCAATAGTGGCTTGGTTATCACAATAGAGACATGTAGCTTCTTTTTGTTCTAGGTTTAAATCGAGAAGCAACTTTCTAAGTTAAAGTGCTTGATTGACGGCAGATGCAGCTGCTAGGTATTCTGCTTCCACTGTTGACTGAGTAGTGGTGACTTGTTTCTTAAAGTTCCAGCAAAAAGCTCCAACACCAAAGGTAAAGATGAAGCTAGATGTACTTTTTATGTCTTCCAAGGATCCAGCCCATTGGCTTGTAAGACCAATAGAATGGAACTCCAAGGATAAGATTTATGGTCAATCTTCTATTCTTTAATGAATTGATTTTAAATTCTATTTAATTGCCAAGTCTTTGCTTAAGAAGAAACAAATATCCCAACTGTATTAACATTAAGCAAATCATAATCACTATTACAACTAATAATAAGGGTCAAGGCATGTTCAATTAGTTAATACAACAAGTTGTTTTGTCCAAAGCAGAAAGCATAATACTATAAAACGATAAAAGTGTTAGTATATCAATAGATAAATACCAATGTACCTAGTCTCAAAGTGGCAAAAACAAAAACTAAGTCAATCTAATCAAAATTCAATCACTTGCATCAAAGTTGGCAATGAGTGACAAGTATCAATACATAAATATATACATAATAAAAAATCATCATTTAAAAAACAGTGTATTTGTTGCTTTATCTTATTTTCCTTATTGCTTAATGGAAATTGATGAGGGAGGAATCTGATGAAGGATCCACTTAAGGAAAATGCAAAAGTGGGACACACCAAATTAAGGTTCTAATGACCAAACTCCAAGCCATTGTCAAATGACTTTCAGTTTCTAATTTTACAACATATCATGTCAACTAGCATTCTTGATTTTGTTTCAGTTGACAGGAGCACCGCCATTACCTAAATTAATGATTTTGTGCACAATGTGTGTGCATATGCATGAGAAAGATTATCGTAACTATAAGTCACAAGAGTGTTAATAGAGGATATCCCTTATGGTCTTAGAAGATTGCCCCAACACTAGCCTTATCCTCACAAATTTAAGTATTTGTGTTTATCTTAATAAACCCATTTAAAGGTGGCTATCAATGATCCAAAGATGAGGTTATAGAGGTTACCTTTAAGGTTGATAGCTTCCTTTATGACCAATATAATATTTAAGGTGGTAGGCTCTTGAAGAGTCAAGCAATGGTAGTAGTCTTCGAGGATGAATAATAAGCAGGCGTTAGTCATAGTATTGAGCAGAAAATGTTGACAACTAGGGTATGAAGCCGATTTGGGATAAAATGTAGGCTTCGATAATGAAGAAGAAGCAGATGTCAATTGTATGATCAAGCAGAGAATCTTAACAGCTAGCGTATGAAGCCGATTTTTGGATAGATTTGACAGAGGGGAAGGGGATGTGTGGGGTTTGATGAGAATTTGAAGTGGGGTCTTTCAAAATTTTCTGATTTAGGAACAATTTTTATTTAAGTCAAAAAAAAAAAAAATTGCTGAACTGGTAGTCCTTCACTTTTGATCATTTTAATAGGTAACAGGTTGCTTAACAAAGAGAGTTTATGATACTTATGTAATACATAAGTACAGATAGCATGCACCAGTTTGTTGATGAAAAAGAGGTTAAGGTAAACTCCAATCCGGCAAAAATGGGACTGTGATTGCTCACCGGCAAAATCCCCAGTCAATTGCATTCTTCAAAGGTGCAGGCCAAATGAATAGAAACGAAAGCATTAAATGGTGTGCTAGTAAATATTAACTTCTAAAGTTTTGACTAAATTTGATTAAGGTTTGGTGAACATTAGAGATTTTTAATATCAAAAATAAATGGAAACTTTTGTAGATAAAAGAATTGGCATATGCAAATTTCCCAAAACCTGACTACTTATCAGTTCATAGAGCATTCAATGCACTTTGGGATGCACCGTAGTAGGATTATGAAAGCAAAAAGGTAACACAATCTAAGAAAACAGAGAGGTATCAGGAAGAAAAGGTCTTATAGAAGACTGTCCAACAAGTCTCATGATGTTATGGACCACCTTATCCAAGTGTAGCAAATATAAGAAGAAATTTTGATAATCCTCTTGGGAACAAAAATGGTGATTTCCAACTTATATTCACTTAATTTTTTTTTCTTTCTTTCTTTTTTTTTTTTAAAAAAAAAAAAGCTGATCAGTGTACAAGATTTCTATAATGTAAAAAAGTTAAATGTGTGTAGTCTTACCTATATTTACTCAAAGAGATTGTTTTTATGATTTAAATTTATGACTTTCAAATCACAATGAAATAGTCTCACTATTACACCAAGGCTCACTCTGTTATTTACTTAGTTCTAAATCTTTTAATTAAGCATTTTTTACAAATCCAAGGCAAAAGAGAAACAACCCTCTGATAGATGTCCTTTATGCATGCCTTTGCTAAATCTGCTCCCGAAAAGGTACTAACAGCTTTATTCGCTAAATTGTGGATCTTAAAAAATCAAAATGATGTGACAATTTCATAGCAACTTGCGGGCAATGACATTAGAAGAAGTCTTTGCAATTTAAAAATGTATTCCATGGAATCAAAATGACATCAACTCCTGCTAAAGGACAATGGTGTATTGAGATGATACCTTACCCATGTAAAATCCAACCTACTAGCTGTCTCAAGCAATAGAAAATTGGGATTTATTTATTCCCCATTTTTTTTTTTTTTCACAACAATGATGGCATAAACTTTCCATTATGGTAATGAAAATTTCTTAATCGTTAATCCTCACAATACTAAACTTTGAATAGCAACAAATTTTATGGTGAATGTTGCTTTTGTATTATATTCCCTAATTCTACATTCTATTATATTGTGATCCACACGAAAGGAAGAAAGGAAAAGCAAAAGGATGAAGTCCTCCATCAAATTTTGATCTTATTGAACGGTTACCCAATTAGTTGGAAAACTGCCTAAGAATTCTAATAGCTTTTCATAAACGTCCTACAAAAGAACTTGTCTTTCAACTCAGTGAAATTTTGTTCGATGCAAGTATAACAGGACACATCAAGTTGCTATTTTACTCAAATAACACAGTTCAGCTATTGAATTAGAGTAGAGAAGCTGCAAGCTACTCTCGTTATATAGCTGACTTGCATAGTAAAATTAAAAAAAAAAAAAGATGCATATACAAGATAATCTATAAAAGTTGCCACTCCTAGGGTGGCATAGGCTAAATATTGCTACAATACAAGTTGCCACTCCTCCCCCAAAACCATCCCATTTGAGTTAATCTATAAAAGACCTTCCCCAAATCTACTATCTTACATCGTAGGAACTACCAAAGTTCAAGCAGTTGAAGATGCTTTAATGCAGCTGGATGTCATCCTCGAGGAGCTTCAAGGCCAACTCCAAGCAGCCCAAATCAAATGAAATAGATTTATGAAAAAAACTATGTGGAAAGGTAATTTGAATAAGGCAATTGGATGTATTTGAAGCTTCAACCTTATCATCAAGTATCTCTCCCACAAAGGAAGTCCCAAAAGTTGGCAGCTCATTTTTATAGCTCATTCAAGGTGGTAGAGTGCATTGGAAATATGGCCTACCGGCTGGAGTGATCCACCTCTAGTCGGATCTATATAGTGTTTCACATCTCCTTACTAAAAGGGAAGTGTAAGGGCAGCATTCAAGTCAGGCCAAAGCTACCCAAGATTGACGAGATTTCTCATGAGAGTGCACACTATATGGAGACCATCCTAGGCACTCAAGGCTGGGGGCCTATGCAAGAATTGTTAGTCAAGTGGAAGGGAGTTGACATCTCGGATGCTTCTTGGGTCAAAGGGAATTGTTAGTCAAAGGACTTTCTGCCAAAAGTTTCCTAATTTTCAGATCCTTGGGGACAAGGATCCTCCTGAGGGAGGAGAAATGATAAATAACTCTTCCAACTAAGGGTGAGAACATGTTGTGATAGTGCTAAGATTGTGTTAACCTTTTAGTTGGTTTGTGCTTTGTTGGGTCTTGGGATTTAGTTGTCACTTTTCCCCGTTTATTCCACCTGTTCTGCACATTGTGGATATGCCAGTTTTATGGCTTTGGGTTGTGTATAGGCAGATAAGAATAGAGGAGGACATCTATCTTTATAGCCAATTAAATCTTTGTTGCTTTTGCAATGTTTGCTTTCCCTTCCCAACATAGCTTGTAATCGTTATGCTCGTCTTCAAGGCCGGAGTCAAAGCCATTGATCCAACCAAGTTTGTAACATATGATTAGAGAGAAGTGGAATGGGCTTACCAATGATAGAGTAGTTATACTCTGGTGTGGCAAAAAGGACACTATCTGCTTCAAGAATCCTTTTCCGGAAAGCTTCAACAACTGGCGGGAAAGAACCACCAACTTCAATATCAGTATTTAGCATTGACAGTGGGGATATATCTAAGTATTCAATTTGCAAACCCTGAACCGACTCCTTGCTTAGCTTTAATTACTACAAAACAGAGAAAACAGAACGCCAATCATAACAATTCATCAAAACCGCACGCACCAAACGCCAAAATCAAAGCTAAGATTCCTGTTGGAATTTTTGGCAGCAACAATGCAATCAAATAAACCATAAGACTTTCTGGTATAAAGCAGAAGAAGGGAAAAACAAAGGAGGATCTCTAAAATTGATGATCAAAAGGTTTCTCTCTTACATTATCCTTCCATGCTTTAATATATATAAGTGAAGCATTTTAAAGTGGTATACTCCTATGTGATTACATCAATTTAAATTTAAAATACAAAGTTGACAGCTTAGGAACAAATTCAAATTAATTTGAATTTAAAGTAGCTTACAAAAGAAGCCACTAACACTCCATTAGGCAAGTCAACCAAGTCTAATTTGAAATTTAAAGTAACTGCTTTAACTAACTTTCAAAAAAAAGGGAAACTTGCAGTATAGAATTTGAGTTTGTTGTTCAGTACTCCAGCACCATGTGAGCATTCTGTAAGGCTTCAATTCTCCTCTTTGGTGCTGAAGGATTGCATGCCTAGATTGCTTCTCAAAACTTTAAACCTCTGCTTTGGCAAACATTAAATGAGAATATCAGCAAGTTGATGCTCAGAGGGGCAGTATTCAAGCTTGATTTCATTGCTTTCCTAAACTTCTCTAAGAAAGTGCAACTTTACTTTAAAGTGCTTTGTTTTTCCATGTAAAACGAGATTTTTTGAGATAGCGATGGTGGCTTGGTTATCACAATAGAGACATGTAGCTTCTTTTTATTCTAGGTTCAAATCAAAAAGCAACTTTCTAAGCCAAAGTACTTGATTGACGGCAGATGCAGCTGCTGGGTATTCTGCTTCCACTGTTGACTGAGCAGTGGTGACTTCTTTCTTAGAGTTCCAGCAAAATGCTCCAGCACCAAAGGTAAAGACGAAGCTAGATGTACTTTTCATGTCTTCCAAGGATCCAGTCCAATCACTGTCTATATATCCAATAAGTTGCAGCTGATTTATTTTTCTATACATAATTCCCAATTCTACAGACCTTTAGATCTATCTCAAGACTCTTTTGGTAGCTCTGAAATGTTGTTCACTTGGTGAATGCATAAATCTTGAGAGGAGACTTGTTGCATGCAAAAGATCAAGTCTGGTAGCTGACAGATACAGCAAACAACCAAGTAGACTCCTGTATCTTGTAGCATTGACCTTTTCAGCACCATCTTCCTTCTGTAACTTGGTGCTTGCAGGTAAAGGTGTCCCTGTGCTCTTGCTATCAGCCATGTGAAGCCTTTTGAGGAGGTCTTTGGCATACTTGGTCTGACACAAATGTATTCCTTCATCAATTTGCTTGAGCTCCAATCCTAGGAAGTATGACATGACACCAAGATCTGTCATGTCAAAAACTTCCTTCATTTCAGCTTTAAACCTTTGAACAAGTTCCTGATTGCTTCCTATGACTAATAAGTCATTGACATATAGTGAAATGTAGAGTATTTGATCTCTTTGCACCTTGACATATAAGGTAATTTCTGTTTTGCTCCTCCTAAAACCAAGCTTTAGCAAGTAATCATTAATTCTACTGTATCAAGTCCTAGGGGCTTGCTTTAGACCACAGAGGGCCTTCTTAAGTAAGTACACCTTATTCTCCTGCCCTCTTTCGATAAATCCTAGAGCTGCTCCACAAAAATTTCCTTTTGAAGGAAACCATTAAGGAAGGCAGATTTCACATCTAATTGGTGAATTCTCCATCCTTTATGAGCTGCAATTGCAATAAACAATTTAATAGTATCCATTCTAGCCACTGGAGCAAAGGTTTCACAGTAGTCTATTCCAAACTCTTGTGAGTATCCTTTATCTACCAGCCTAGTTTTATGTTTGTAAATAGACCCATTAGCTTGGAATTTAGTCTTGAAGATCCATTTGACCCTATGACAGACCTTTTTTCTAGTTTAAGGACTAGGATCCAAGTCTTATTTCTTTCAATTGATTGCAACTCCTCCTGCATTACTTTCTTCCAGGCAAGTACATTTAAAGCTTCTTCACAATTTGTAGGTTCTGATGCAACTTCATTTGCCCTTTCATAAACATCAGAGAGGGGTCTAGTTCCTTTGATTGGATGATCTTCATCATCATCTAATGACTTAGCTTCTGGGGCAAGGATATTAGGTGCATGATCAGATTGAGTTTGAGTTGTTTCAATCTGTGATATGCTCCAATTCCAATGCTTAGTTTCACTAAATTTAACATTTTTGGAAATTGAAACCTTTCCAGAGTTGATGTGATAGACCTTATAGTTGCAAGTAGTGTTTGTGTACCCAATAAAAATGGTTGTAGTTGCTCTTGAGTCTAACTTGTCTCTTTTCTGCTTAGGTACATAAACAAAACATAGGCAACCAAAAATCTTTAGATGGTAAAGTGATGGCTAGTATTGAAACCAAGTCTGAAAAGGAGTCATGTTAGATAATGCTTTGGTAGGTAGTCTATTTAGCAAGTATATTGAAGTGGCCACCACCTCTCCCCAAAACCTTTTGGGAAGACTTTTCTCAACTAACAAGCACCTGGCCATGGACATTATAGTCCTATTTTTCCTTTCACACACCTCATTTTGGTGGGGTGAATAGGGTGTTGTATACTAATTTTGAATGCTTGCATGTGAACAAATTTATTTAAATGATTCTGAGGTATACTCAAAACCATTATCAATTTTTAAGACCTGATTGAGTTTCAATCTAGGTCTTAAAATTTGAAAAGATGGATGAAATTTCAACTTTTGATTTAAGGAAAAACACCCAGCAAAATCTACTATAATCATCAATAAAGATGATAAAGTACCTATTACCCTTCATGGACTTAATGCTCATTGGTCCATACAAGTCTGAGTCTACAAGTTGAAGCTTTTCACTTGCTCTCCAAGGCCTTTTAATGATAAAAGAAAACTTAGTTTGCTTGCCAAGTTGACAAATCTCACACACATTGGTAGGTTCAGAAATTTCTGGTATGTCCTTGACAAGATTTCTCCTATGAAGGGTTTGAATTCCAGCATAATGAAAGTATGCCACAAGATTGATTTATCACTAAAGGCAAGTAATGCTTGATGAGAGATATCTTTCAAGTCTAAATAGAAACTTTTCCTTTTCATTGGAACAACAGCAAGCTCAAGGCCATATGCATCATAAATGATATATATGTTGTTTTTGAAAACAAGAGAGCAATTATGTTTAAGAATCTACCTAACATTGAGAAGATTTTGATTGATATTAGGCACAAACAAAACATAAGTTATTAGTTTAGTACCTAAGACATTGTTCATTTTTTTCCACATTTTTTTGCCATTAAAAAATGTTTTGAAAGTTTTCTCTCTATTCGACAGTATACTAATTTCTCAACTAATTTGATTTTCGATATTTTTTGTTAAAATTCTGTATTTGTCATTTGAAGTGTAACAAGGTAGGCTATCAATGGTAACCAAGAAAATTTTATTAGGCTAAAAATTACTAAGAAATTGTAGCTATCAGTGGAGAAGCACTTAAAGTCTATACACCATTAGGTGGATCAAAATAGTTGGAGAAATCTAAATAACAAAATGATGTTTTGTTTCTCAATTAGCTAGTACATATGGATGCTTGCCACCTATTATTTGGATGACCTTAGCAATTTAACGTTGATACTTAACACTTAAGCTAAAAGAATGTCCACAAGTTTGAGAAAGGCAAGATAAAATATATGTTATTACCTATAAAAGCAGGATCCCGAACCAATGCTTCTCAAGTGAAAAGGAGAACTTTTCTAATAGTTACCCACTCACATTAAGAGATTGAGGCTACCAATATAGAATCAAAAGAGGTTCATATGGTAGTGGTAAATGTTGAACCCATAACCCATATGTCCCAAGTTCTTATTATTAAATCAAAGAATGATTTCAAATTCATAGGTCCTAAGATCTTGTTAATTATGTACCTATCATATTCATTGATTTTCTTAGAATAGACAATCAATTAGATGATTGTTTGATATCATTATTTAATATTATTATTCACATAATAATTCACAAAATAAGCTATTAGGTTATGTTAAATATATTAATTTATTCTAAATATTTGTTTCTGTGATAAGAAAGACATCAATTCCTCATTGTTAACTTAAGGGTGAGTTTCATTTTTCAAGTGGAGGGGTTTGACATAAGACACATCATAAAAATTATTATTTAATATCCTATAAATTATATTATAATTATTATTTTATAATTTATTTACTTATTTTATAGTATTTTAATATAATTAAAAATTTTAATTAAATTATTTATAAAAGTATTTTGAACTATTTAAATATTTTAAAATATTTTTTTAATTAGTTATAAAATATTTTCTCATTTAGGTTAAAAGTATTTTCCCAATTAATTAGATAATTTTATTTATAAATATGTATAAACTCAAAAGGTTAAATTATCATGGTGAATAAATAATTTAATAAAAGAGTCAACTTTATTTCTATAATTTTCTTTGAGAAATATTGTTTTTTTTAGATTAATCAAGTATTAAAATTATTTTTGCTAAATGTTAAACAAATTAATTTGGAAATAAAATTAATGGAACTATCAATTGAAAGACAACAAAATGTGTTACAATGAAAGTTGAAGGCCATAGGCCACCAACTAGAAAGGAGCCATAAATCTCCTTTCTTGTGAAGAAAATGAGAAGAAAAAAAAAAGAATTGAGGGTAGACCCCTCTAAAGTAAGAGGATATAGCACATGACTTACTAGCTCTCAATGTGTAATTATTGCATATGATGGCTAGTTTCATCTAAAGTAATTGAAAAAGTTTTTAGCATTGATTAGTGACATCTCTCAAAACATTGATGACATAGATGAAGAGTTATAAAATACAAAATCATCATTCGTTTGCTAATTCACAATTTAATAGATTTATAAATGAACAAATATAATAAAGTCATTATATTTGTGTCATTATATATATATAATTTATTATTTATAAAACTAATAAATATAAATAATATTATAAAAAAAATAATATCAAAAGAAAAAATAAATACTAGAAACAATCCACAAATAATATACACCATATCATATCAACCTCATACCATGTTTTGTAATATCTATTACATAAATTAATTTTATATTTTTAATTGTAGAGTATTCAAATTCGTATTGAGATTGAATTACACAAGCCCGTGACGTGTGTCTAAATTATTCCAAATCTGTATCTCGATATTGTGACGAAGGAAATCCTTCAAAAAATGAAAAAAGATGCCATTTTGTAAGAACTGAGAGCAGCGTGGCAACAGATGTCCATCCTGCGAAACCAAATGGATACAGTCGGTTAGCAAATAACCCACTTGACACATTTACTCTCCAAGACGGTCGACAAGTGTAATATTCCCCACCAATTATATAAATCAACACTGTCACTCTAACAGCAGTCAGTCACAGACATTCCGATCGATCCTTGCTTTTCTTGGCTGGGAGAAGCAAAATACATGTGAAATTGCAGGTGCCAAATCCCAGTTGCGGCTGCAGCGCGTGCACCTTCAATTTGACCTACGGCAGCTCCACCAATGGGGCAATGGTGTTGCAGGACACCCTCACCCTAGCCGCTGACCCTGTCCCTGACTACACCTTTGGTTGCATCCAAAAGACCACAGGTAGATCGGGGCCTATTGGGCCTTAGAAGGGGCCCATTATCTCTTTTATCCCAAACCCACAATCTATACCAATCCACATTCTCATATTGCTTACCTAGCTTCAGGTCCGTCAAGTTTTCTGGGTCATTAAGGCTGGGGCCCAGAGGGCAGCCCATCAGGATCAAGACCACACCATTACTCAAGAACCCCAGGAGATCGTCTCTCTACTATGTGAACTTGGTTGCAATTAGAGTTGGCAGAAAGATCGTACATATTCCTCCTAGTACCCTGGCTTTTAATCCCACAACTGGCGGAGGGACCATCTTTGATTCTGGTAATTAATGCCTTTCAACATCAATTTATTCTTTTTTCATCTTCCTTTTTGCTTTTGTTGAACATTGTGGCTCCCCTTTATGGTGATCCAATTAGGAATAATTAAAAGTGCATGTGGGATGGGGCCTTCACCCCTCAAATGTAGACAAAGAGGACGATAAACAATTGTGACAGCGACAATAGGTCATAATATTATTGGTCAAAAGATTCATGCTAATTCTTCCAGTGGGTCAAGACCCAATGGTCACTGTGATTCTGTGCTTCGCGCCTAAAGAACCAAATGCTCCATATCTTCCATAATTGCTGCAAAATGTAGGTCCAACCTAAAATAAGTGACATCAATTTTTATATCTTACTCTTTTATTTATTTATTTCAGTCCACTCAAAGTATAGCAATTTGAATTGTATGTTGCATAACATTATGTTAGTGTTAGACAACTTATGGTAAAAAATTTCTCCAAATCCTGTGTCTACAGGTACCATCTACACCCGGTTAGTGATGCCAGCCTACATAGCAATGAGAGATGAGTTTCAAAGACGAGTAGGCAATGCGACGGTGACATCCCTCGGTGGATTCGATACATGGCACTCACTACCAATCGTTGCACCCACCATAACATTCATGTTCGCCGGCATGAATATGACATTGCCACCAGATAACGTTCTAATCCACAGCACCGCAGGTAGTACCACATGCTTGGCCATGGCCGCATCACCGCCTGGCCTCAACTCGGTGCTGAATGTAATAGCCAACATGCAACAGCAAAACCATAGGATCCTTATTGATGTGCCCAATTCAAGGCTTGGAGTGGCCCGTGAGCAATGCACCTGATTTTTGTTGCTTTTCTATCAAGTAATTGAAAGACTACTTCTTTTGCGTCATTTTCTGGTGGTTTATTCGATCTGGCTTATGACACTCTAAGGTGTTGTTCGCTAAAGATCAGAAATAAATTGTGTTGCATACCAATGCCCTTTTTCATTTGAGGTTTGATAGACAACTATATAAAAATGAAGGTGCCTATGCTTAAAAGAAAGACCAAAAGTATATGTAACTAATAGTGTTGGTTTATGCTTTAAGACATGTTGCATCAATTAACTTTACCAATAATGCTTAAATTCCACTTTTAACTACTTTGAGATTCTCCATGATGCATCTATATCAAATTTGCTAAAGGTCTATTTTCCATATAACTCTATCTTAAATAGTTACCTTGATAATAATGAATCTTTATTCTACATTTGGGTAACTTCTAAGTCATCAAGGATTTGGCTAATTTTGTTTAGCTTTTAGGCTATATGCTTGATGGATTATAAGGCACTTTTAAGGGTGTTTAAGGTGGGATGAGTTGTAATCCTATGTTCTTGTGCTTAAAAGAGAAAACAAATAATATTAACAATGTTAACTTGTTAAGAATCTCATATATGATTACCATCTGCAAATTATAAGAAGCGTTTTATCCTTGACATTTCTTCTTAATTAATTAAAATACATACATAATTTTAGTATATAATAACAATGTCAATGTAAAAACATTATTTATGTAAATTTATTTTTTTATTCGTTTAATTTAATTATTATAATGATAAAAATTATTAAAGATAAATTATTTTGAAAATTATATTATATTTGTCATTGTTTTAAAATTACTCATAAACATGAATAATAGTGCAAAAATTAATTTTATTTTTTCACATTAAGGTGAGTAGTTTATATCTTACAATTTTTATTTGGATTTATTTATATATAATACAAACTTGATACATAATCATGTTAGTTTTTGGCTCAAGTTCCACATCGAAACTTTTAAGGGTGAAGGTCAAAATCCCACATCGGGAGTAAAAGTATGATTGACCACCTTTATTACTTATAAATAAGGAGCTATGTAATGAGTTATGAATAAGAGATTTAAGGGAAAATTAAGGGAGTTAAAACTCCATCTTCATGAGCCTTTTGTCCCATTTTTGGGTTTTATTAACTAGACTCTTAAGTCCCTTTTGTATTCTCCACTTTAGTAATATTTGCTCTCACTTTCACTGAATGTAGGTCATAGGTCATATCGATCAAACCATGTAAAATTTGCTGTCTTTTGTTTTTAGTTATTTTTCTTACTTTTGTTATTGTCTTTAAAAGTTATAACCCAGAGCCTATCTCCAACAAGCTGATATCAGAGCCTTGGTTTGGTTCATAGCCATTATGACAATAACTAAGTATTATTTTGAGAAGTTTGATCAGAGTGTCAACTTTGGAATGTGACAAATGAGGATGGAGGTCATACTGGTTCAAGATGGGGTCAACATAGCGCTGCTAGGGAGGCAATAAAAGCCAAAGAAGATGTCAGATGAGGGGTTTGCTGGTCTTGACAAAAGGGTCAGATCAGGTATCATCTTAAATCCTTCTGATGAGGTTTTAAGAGAAGTAGCTACTAAGATTACTATTAAAGATTTGTGGGAGAAATTAAAATTTTTGTATATGAAGAAAATAATGGAGAATAGGTTTTATTTAAAATAGAGTTTGTATATGCTTCATATACCTGAAAGATCATCTATATTATCGCATTTGGATAAATTTGATTCTTTGTTTATGGATTTGAGTAATATAAATGTTCATATTGAGGATGAGAATTAAGCCCTATTATTATTGTGTTCTTTTCTCCATTCATTTAAACATTTCAGAAAAATAATATTTTATGGTAAAGAGAATATTTCTTATAAAGAAATTAAGTCTATTTTAAGGTCAAAAGAATAGATCGATAGGGATATAACTAGGGAGAGTTGTAGTGGTGGTCAAGTTGATAGCTTGGTGGTTCAAGGCAGATTAGATAAGAGAGATGCAGGTAGTTAGAGGTCTAGTATATCTAAATCTAGACATAGAAAATTGGTGTGCAATTATTGTAAAAGGAAAGGGCACATTAAAGCTGATTGTTTGAAATTGAAAGCCAAGCATAAGGGGAAGCACAAAAGCAATGAGTCAGTTTAAGCCAATGTTGTAGAAGATGAAAGTGATAGGATTATTTCCTTTACTAATCATAAATTAAGGTTTGCTCATGAATGGATTTTGGATTTTGGTTGCATATACCATATGTATCCCAATAGGGATTGGTTTTCCACCTATGAATCTATTGAAAGTGGAGTTGTCATGATGGGCAATGATGCAGTTTGCAAAATTGCTGGAATTGGTATAGTTAGAATCAAGACTTATGATGGTGTCGTAAGAACACTTACACAGGTCAGACATGTTCCAGAATTGAAGAAGAATCTCATCTATTTGGAAACACTTAAGGCTCTTGGCTATAGGTACACTAGTGAAGGTGGAGTTCTAAAAGTTAGTAAAGGTGCTCTCGTTGTCATGAAATCTTGTAGATTTGGAAATTTATATATTTTATAGGACACTACAGTTATGGGTACTAGTACAATTTCTATAGAGATAATTGCTAAGAGGAAGGTTTTAATTAAGAAAATCAATACTAGAAACAATCTTGCATATATGCTTACAAAACCTCTTCCAGTTGTTAAGTTCAAGTAATGCTTGGACTTAATTGGCGTGCTATGATGATTTAGGAGTTTTTGAAGAATATGGAGCATTGTTACTATAGTTGCATGTAAGACTTGAGCCAAGGTGGAGGTTTGTTAGTTTTTGGTTTAAGTCCCACATCAAGACTTTTGAGGGTGAAGGCCAAAATCTCATATCGGGAATAAAAGTATAATTGACTACCTTTACTCCTTATAAATAAGGAGTCATGTAATGAGTTATGAATAAGAGAATTAAGGGAAAATTAAGGGAGTTAAAACTTCATCCTCATGGTCCCAATTTTGGGTTTTGTTAATTAGGCTTTTAAGTCTCTTTTGTATTTTCCACCTTAGTAATATTTACTCCCACTTTCGCCTATAGACGTAGGTTATATCGAATTTGTTGTCTCTTATTTTCAGTTATTTTTCTTACTTTTATTATTGTCTTCAAGGGCTATAATTTGGATCCTATCCCCCCGACAAATCATAATAATTGTAAATATTACTAATATTTTATAAAGCTAAAATTAATTGATTCAATCTTGATGGAATATTTGGCAATTAGCATAGGATTTTTCTTAGCAAACCTAAACTTTCAAAACATGGAATAAAAGTAAATTTGTGAATGTCAAAAGATGCCAACTATTATTTATGCATTAGTTTATATTTGTTTTTATTTTTATTTTTATTTTTTTATAGAAATTTATTGACTTATGAATTATATTTAATGAAATTTATTTTTTATTCTTATAAATTTTATACATTTTCTTTAATTAAAATTAAAATTTTTAACTATATCCCTAAGAGAATTTTGATTTAAAAGATTATAATAACTTAATGGAACAAAAGTGTAAAAAATCCTAAATATGTTGTTAACTTTCTACTATGTTTCAAATTCATGTATTAAAATTGAATCTAATTTAATTATTTGATACAAACTCTTCTGAAAAAGATATTCATATTAATATTACTATTATATTATATTAGTTAAGATTTTGAATTATATATAATATTTAATTAAAAGTAACGTAGTGGACTTATAAAAAAGTGAGGATAAAAAATATTTTTTATTTAAAAAAATTTTGATGAAAAAATATCTTAACATAAAAAATAATTTTTAATTTAATCTTTTTTAATGTTATAGATATATTAAGAAATGATTAATTTTGATTACTTTTTGAGTATTGTTTTAAATTTAATTTTTTGTATACTATTCAAAAAAATATATTATATTACAACATGTATTTTTTTTTTTTTACTATTTTATGATTTTAAAATGTAAATAAATAGGTAAAATAATTAAAGCAGCTGACATTAATTGCCAATTATTATGAAAGGACAGATAAAGCACCCATCTTTGGACAGCAAGTAATATTGGAGTTCACACTAGCGAGAATTAGATGGTTTTTGCTTGGGAAACAAAGAAAACCCAAAGTTATGGCGTAATTTTTGGTACAAAGTGAGAAGCAACTGAAAATTAGGAATGTTAAATTGTGCATGGAGAGTGACATAAATATTTCAGTGCCAGTTTATTCAGTCACAATGATTAAGTAGGTCCCTCATTATCCAGAAATGAAACAGAGAAAATAATAAAAACAATAGTCAGATTGATGGTTAAAGTGAATTCTCTTAAAAAGTGGGAGAACAATGTGATTGCATTATTTAAGACAAGTTTCATCAAGTAATGTTTCTTTCAATTAAGTTGAATGCCCACAAACATAGGAAATCTTGCCAAGAATAACAATTCAAATGAATGGGGCTTCTTAACTAACCATATAGAAGGCCTGCCAAGCTTCCATTTCACATGAACTCATAGATCAACATGCATTGCCCTTTATCTATACAATATCCTAATAAATTAACTGGATTCCTGTGATGCAGCCTTTCTAGCAGAGATACCTGCTAAAAGACCATGCAAAAATGGCAAGACCCAAATTTACATATGGGCTTCCCCTTTTTTTTCTTCCACAAATTTGCATTTGCATTGATTTTTATAGAGAATAATTGCTTCCTAGAGTTACAAAATTTGTCTTTAAACCTCATAAATTCTGCAGGCTTTACAATGAACAGAAGGATGTTTTACATGTAGAAACAACAATGATGCCATCATGACGTATGGTCTAGATGCTGTCAGAAATTTCTGTTTTGGGTACTAAGCTTTAAGTCATTGATATAGAAGTGCATTAGTAGACCCAAATTTGCCAGCATGAAATAAAAAGAAAGTTACAAGAAATTGAGTTTTTGCCGATAAAGGGCCACTAATTTTCCATTGAATTAATTACTAACACATCAACAAAGCATATTAAAATATCCAATCTTGCAGTTATAAGTGATAAAAGCTAAGAAGATACAGTCCTCCCATACATACCAATTTTAAAAATATGCAAAAAACTTAAATTTTGTGGTCACAAAATTTAAGTATTAGATAACACTAGACATTGTTCATTTTTTTCACATTTTTTTGCCCCTAAAAAATGTTTTGAAAGTTTTCTCTTTGTTAGATAGTATACTAATTTCTCAACTAATGTGATTTTTGATATTTTTCGTTAAATTTCTGTATTTTTCATTTGAAGTATAACAAGGTAGGCTATTAATGGTAACTAAGAAAAGATTATTGAGCTAAAAATTAGTAAAAAAATTGTAGCAATCAGTGGAGAAACACTTAAAGTCTATACACCATTAGGTGGGTCAAAATAGTTGGAGAAATCTGAATAACAAAATGATGCAAATTTATTTTCTCAATTAGCTAGTACATATGGATGCTTGCCACCTATTATTTGGATAATCTCAACAATTTAATGTTGATGCTCAATACTCAAGCTAAAAAAATGTCTACAAGTTTAAGAAAGGTAAGATAAACTATATGTTATTGCCTATAAAAAGAGGATCTTGAACCAAAGCTTCTCAAGTGAAGAGGAGAACTTTTCTAATAGTTACCCACTCACATCAAGAGATTAAAGCTACTAATAGATAATCAAAAGAGGTTCATATACTAGTGGTAAATGTTGAAACCATAACCCACATGTCTCAAGATATTATTACTAAATCAGAGAATGATTTCAAATTCATAAGTCCTAAGATCTTGTTAATTCTGTACCTATCATATTCATTGATTTATTTCGAGTAGACAATTAATTAGATGATTGTTTGACATCATTATTTAATGTTATTGCTCACATAATGATTCACAAGATAAACTATTGGGTTATGTTAAATACATTAATTTATTCTAAATATTTGTTTCTATGATAAGAAAGACATCAATTCCTCATTGTTAACTTAAAGGTGAGTTTCATTTTTCAAGTGGAGAGGTTTGACATAGGATACATCATAAGACTATTCTTTAATATCATATAAATTATATTGTAATTATTATTTTATAATTTATTTATTTATTTATTTTGTAGTAGTATTTTAATATAATTAAAAAATTTTAGTTAAATTATTTATTAAGGTATTTAAACTATTTAAATATTTTAAAATATTTTTATAATTAGTTATAAAATATTTTCTCATTTAGGTTAAAAGTATTTTCTAAATTAATTAGATGATTTTGCCTATAAATATGTATAAACTCAATAGGTTAAATTATCATAATGAATAAACACTTTAATAAAAGTGTCAATTTTATATCTATCATTTTCTTTGAGAAACATTGTTTTTTAGGTTAATCAAATATTAACATTATTTTTGCTACATGCTGCATCTTAAACAAATTAATTTGGAAATAAAATTAAACTCCAAAACATCATTGATGATCCTTCTCTTCCATATGAAGAACTAGCAAGTGAAATTTCTAAAATCAAACAACAATGGTTCCTAAATTGCATCGATGTCAAAACATAGAGAAAAGTTCAAACCTACCCAAAGTGCAAATTGGTTGTTATAAATATGGTAGATAACATGAAACTAAAATCATGGTTCCCTAATTTGGATATGAGGGGCATGAGCAATATTGGGTCAATCCTCAAACATTAGTTATTCCTTGCTGCCTTCTATCGGAAACCAAAGGACACAATTTTGGAAGCAATATCTTTTCACTGCATAAAAGGATGAACAATAATATCTTGTCATTGATTTGCACAAAAAGGGATTTGTGTTGTACCAAGAGAAAACGAAAAATTGAAATATGTATCTCACAAACCTAACATACATCATTGTTGTGACTGCACTGCTATCACTATTAGATATACAAAGAAATGGATTGGGATGAAACATGAGTGTTTTTCGTCTACACCATTTGGACTTATAACAACTTTTTGGTGATTACAGAAGGTATTTTTTTTTTTAGAAAAAAAAAAAGGTTTCCTATCTTGTGCAACATTTACGTGACAAAATTTGACCAAATCAGGTGGATGCATCAGGTGGCCAATGTGACCACATGTAAGACCCAACTCAACCACATGTAAGACCCAACTCCTATAAAAACCAAAGGTATGAGTGGTGTTGATAAGGAAAGAAAAAAGTTGCCTCACCTATGTGGGATATGTAGGAAGGCATTTAACGCAAAAGCTACTTACCTACTGAAGTTGTGTACTTTGAGTATCTTAAATAATAGTATGGTTGGAGAAGACTCGATATTACAATCAACTCAATTGGTCAAAAAGGATGTAATTGGTGATACCACTCATAAGATTAGCTATTATTTATAAAATATCTCATATATTGTGTTTTTTTCCTTATGAAAAAGTTGTAGTTAAGCCTATAATTATTGGATTTCAAACTCTTCCTGTTTTAGTTTTCTTTTCAAGAGTTACTTTAAATAATGTCTATGGTAGATGGATCAAGTTAAGGGTGAGACACAAGTGTTTACCTAAAGTAACATTAAATTTTAAGGCATCTCTCATAATAATGGTCTTTTTTTTTATGTTTTAGATTAATGCAAATTGTCAACATTATAATGTCAACAACTGCAAATGATTTATATATACTTAATTTATTTGCCTATACCTTGTAGTCTAACAAACAAAACTAGTAGGTCTTTTGTTGACATTAAAAAATGTACATTATGTACATTAATTGTTGATCCATAATACTTGTCTTTATATTTTATGTCAATCAAGAAGTTGTGTTGCTTTAATCAAATTAATCTTCTCCATTTAATTGATATGAATATCATACCATAATTTAAAAATGAAGATGAACAATGTCTAGTGCATATAAGAGTGTCATAGTCACCCATTGCATGTATATCATAAAAGCACCAAACAATTGCTCAATTGTTCAATCAAATAAACAAAGACATTAACCCATAATTTGTCCTAATTTACCTATGACATGTGGTTGGCAATTCCCACTCCACAATTTTTCAATTTTCATTTTAGAGAAGTAATTAGTGGCAAGCCTCAATGCTACAAAAGTAAGTAAACAACATGTCTCCTAAGCTTATTAGGTTTATGTCAAGATTAACTCCTTTTATTGTGTCTTCTTATCAACTTTTCATATTTACCTTTTTTTTTTTTTTTGCTTTTTTCACAAAAGGCAATTGCATTTTATTTGTTTGTAACAGGGGAATGCAAAAAAAAAAAAAATTGTATCATCCCATAACATTATAGGATTCACTGAGGTCCTTATTGTTCACTTTATTTATTTTGCTAAAGATTTTCATCTCCAATGTACATTCCTAATAGATTGAGCAATTTATAGACTACATTAATGTTGTAACTTCTTAAAATTCTCCTAAAACCATAATGTTGCTTCCTTATGTTTTCATATGTGATTTTATTTAACACATTCCAAAGAAAGTCAAATTAGAATTTGCTCTTATTTGTTTTGTTTTATTTTGTTTTTTGTTCATTATGTTCTAGTTGAGAGTAAGAAAAATAAAACTTGTCAAAGACTATGGTTCTAACTTTTTGTTTTTGGACCATCATGCCTATTGCATAGTTGACTGCCTATATTATAAGGTATGTGATGACAATAGCTATTTTAAGAGAATTCAAGAATGCATCATTTACATAGGCAAGTGTTCATTTCCATAGCTAGATGGAGATGCAAGATGAATTTTGATACAATATGGTAATGGAGAAACTAATAGAAGAAAGAAAAATTTTGATACTTTGAACAAATGACAAGTCTATCGTATTTATAGATGTGATAGTGACCATTTGTCAATGGATACCTTTGGTCTGGTGGTTAACAACTTGACCTTTTAACTTTACTTTATGTTTTGTCATTTATTGTGAAATGACATATAAAATAAGTAGTTAATAATTAATATACAATGTTAGTTTAGTTTAGTTTAGTGATCACACCGCTTGTATATAACTCAAAGGTCTCATTTTAAATCGCAGACATCATTTTTAATTATTTATTAAAAGTTACATTTATTACCACAATAAATAATTATTGGAGAGTCAAGACCAATGGTTGTTTTCTTTGCTCACTACAGACACCTCTTGAGTTCAAATCCCAAGAACCACAAATTTTATTTTTTTTTAATATTTTGAAAATTCCAACAACTTTTCAGGTAGTGTACTTGTTTGTGTTTTCCTGCCACATTTTTTATCACTTGGATATTGGTTTGGAAATTTAACAATAATGTTTTCTGGCCTGGCAGGAAGCAAGCCCAAATGGACTCTTGCATGTATGTGCTATCAATTCAATTGCACCGTGCCTTCCGTTCCATTCTGTGTTCAATTAGTTACGCAAATCAAACCCCACATGGGAAGCTGTTCAATTTGTGCCACTAGTAGAACCATATTCCAAGCAAACTGTATATTTTCAAATTTCAGTGATGCAGTAATCTATATAATTTGTTATTTTTTTTTCTTCATTTTTTTTGTAAATGTATATCAAAGGCCATTATTTATGATATAGGATTACAATTACTTAAAATTTTCCCACCAGAGTATATTCTTGCTATGTGTAAAAAAGAAACATTATTGCTGAATACCTTCCTACCTACAGTATCCCAAAAATCTAACATTGGATGGGTTCAGATTACAACTGCATCTTGCAAGATTACACATATCTTTCTAGTTGTAAGAGCAACTCAAGCGGCTTCCCTTGGATAATCAAACACATACGCAATTGTACAAACAATTTTTAAGCTTAGATTCATTTCTTTGGGCTTAGGGGGATTTTCTTCTTGATTTTTTTTTTCTTTTTCCTTCCCTATTCTTTTATTTTATTTTCTTTTCTTTTCTACTTTTAGGTTGAATCGTGCATCCAAACAAATTAATGTTCTTCCCTCATCCATCCTAGGCAGATTGTTATTCCCAACTAGGGACTCCTGCATAACAGATGCTAGGTTATTATTTCCTCCTTTAAAGTATCTATCCTCACATTTTTCTACTCTGTCAATGGCCCCTTTTACTGCTATATCAAATGCATCTCCAAGGGTCGGAGATTTGGACCTGAAATCTGCATATATAACCATTGGTATCAGCCTTATAACCTCCTCTCTTTTTGCCAACATCTCCACCTTTGAGAACTGAAGCAATGTCTCATCGATTCTGATTTGCCCTTCTTTTACCAGCTTCCCTGGTATGAACACAGAATGTCTTGAATAATTCTCTGGAAATTACCAAACATATTGCACATACACAGAGCCTGGATCGAAGAACACCGGGATGCAGCCTGCCAACTAGGATTCAAATGTTGATCACCGAGTTAATTATACCCAGGAGGCTGCAAGCAGAATACCCAGTCCTGAGACACCCTGATCACCTCCATCGGGTTATCACACTTGCTTCAAGGAAAGTTGCTATCTAGTAACTTACAAGTACTCCCTGAAGCTAAACAATGGTCGATGATCTCAACACGGATAGAATCATTCCTACCTGGTTGAGGGGTGCCTGAGAAAGAGAAAAAGTATTGCCTTTCCTGTTTTCTTATTCTGTTTTTCCATTGAAGTGTCTCACTCTCACTTGAAGGATGGAAATGTGTGGGGTATGCCAATGCAAATTCGTTTCTCTTAGAAGTTCATTCAATTGACAATATTGTCATGTTCATGGTTTCAGGCAGATTCAACAGCTTACTTCCCCAATATGAATCAGTATCAGATCGCCTCTGAAAATCCCAAGCAATCCTTCCAGTGACAAAGAAATGGTCTCTACCCCACATTCTTTTCTACTCAGGCCTTTCTGCCACCCACATCGCCAAATCAAGTCCCAATGCATCTCTGGTCGATGCATTGTGAGTCCAAAGGTATCGACCAACATCAAGGCCTGCATAAAATGGCACGAAAATGGCAGAAGCCAATGAAGAATCATTAGTCAAGCCCCGTAATTCTTCATTTTGTTACAAAACAAAATTTCTAGAACAAATTGGTTTGTCTGAAACCAGCATTTCTCCAATATAACCCCACCAGGAAGTCTCAACCTGATGACCAAGGCCTGAATGGGTATGAAGATTCTTATGGTGTCACCATTTTGCTGCCATATTTCCATTACTGCGAGTCTGTAGAGATTTCCCTCCATAACTTGAGAGTTGGTTATGGCAGTTGAGGGTTGTTTCAAGAGGCTGTCTCTCCTTCTAGAAGCTTTTTCACAATTTGAAATATCATTAGCTTGCAAATCAAACAAGTCGGTCACTATGTGACAGTTTAAGTAGTTGATAATTATTTAGATTCAAATTTCAATTTGAAATTTAAGTTATAAAAGTTGTATAATTACAACAACATTTTATTTTGAATTTTAAGTTCTTATACTATGTATATAAATTGAATAAATGAGAAGGATCTTCTTCTCTCAATCTCAAGCTCCTTTCCTTACCTCATGTTCGTTGTGTTTCACTTATTTCTATTTAGTCTAAAAGTAGAAAGTAAACCGAATAGTGTATCAAAGTTTAAAGGTGCTTATGTCAACTAATTTTAGTAAGTTAAAGAGAGTTCAAACACAAAAACACAAAGGAGTCAGTCATCACAAACCCTTACATGGAGTCTAAATTTTCTCTTCATCAGCAAACCCTATTGTGGCTTAATTGAAGCATCACAGTGAGCAAGTCTTTAAGTAATACAAGGCTTTGACTTGTATTCACTCATCTGTCACATAAACCATCTTTAACAGGATAAAGACATATGACACAGTAAAAGAAGCTTGGGATAGATTGAAAGAAAAATTTAGTGGCAGTTCCAAGACTAGAACCATGCAATTCCTTAACCTCAGGAGAGAGTTTGAGTTCTTGAGAATGAAGGATACTGAAACTGTGAAGGACTATAGTGACAAGTTGCTGAAAGTGATCAACCAAATAAGAATGATGGGAGAGAATTTTATAGATAGAAATATAGTTCAAAAGGTCCTTGTGAGCATTACAGAGAGGTTTGAATCCAAAATCTCCTTTCTAAAAGACTAAGGATCTCAATTCCATTTCCTTGGGTGCACTTATCAGTGCCCTTCAAGCTTAGGAACAAAGAAGGCTTGTAAGGCAGAGGAAGACACAATTGAAGGAGCTTTCCAAGCTTCCCACAAATAGAAAAGTCAAGACAAAAGGAGAAATGGTGGCTAGCAGGCTAGCAAGGAAGCTGAAACTATCAAAGGCACTCGCAAAAGACAATACTTTAACAAAGGATGGCTTAACCTTAAGGACATAGGAGGTGGTTAGTTTTCAGTTACAAACAAACCTATTCCCAAATTACAATACTATAATCTTAACCACCTTTTTGTTATTACTATTATTATTATTTTAATTCTATTTATAATGATATAATCTTGATTTTTTTTATTATGAAGAAAAAAAAGGATGAACTACAAAAAGACTTGACTCGACGAGGTTAAATGTCATTTACTCCACTTGCATCAAATCATTTGCAACCCTTGCATGTGTCCATTCCTCTTCCTTTTGGGCCCCTTTGTGTGGATGATAGATGGATTCATTTGGGCCTTTTTACTTTAAACTACCCTTGCATGTGTCCATCACTAAAGTAATGTTTTGTGAAATAGGAAAGCCAATTAGTTAACAAATTGTTTTGGGTGACTAAGGCTCCTCTTGGTTTTCTTAATTTAATATTTTATGGATCATAAGTAAATCATCCATGATTCCAAGGTCTGGAGCTTTCTGAGGATTGGCAAATCATGAACACACAAAAGAGGATGGAACATTTTTCCCAAGTTAATGTATGACCCTACATTCAGAGACTATCACAGAAGTGATGCATCAACCCAAAGATCACCATCAAGTAAGTAGGCAAAGAATTTAGTAACCCATAACATTTATGGTCACAGCAACCCAGGGAAGAAAATGGAACAAACAATCAAAAAACTCACTGTTCTATAGCTTCTCTGCCTTTCACAGAAGCAGCAAAGCATGCACATTGATGTATGGCATTGAAATCTTTTGGTAATATTACATCTTTACTAAATAAGGCATCTGACAAAACAATAGCTGATGCTCCATGGGATATGTAGTCCGCCATTGAATCTGCATCCAATTTAAGAGTCACCCAGATGTCAATGAATTTCCAGAATACAATTGAACCATTGATACGATGCAAAACACCAACAAAAGCAGAAACAGTAACATTATAACTGCAACCGAAATATTGTTACCTTCCAACATATATACTTTCTAAGGAAGATATTTACAAATACTCTGTAATTTTGAATTTAATCTATATAAAATGACCCTTTGATGAAAAATTTTACAATAATTTATCATCCTTTCCATCACAGTGGTGAATGCACATTTAATGTTGTTCGGTTAAAAGTACACAACTATGAATCAAGCATCTAAAGATATGGATCAATGATGCAATGATGCAATTGATGAAGTGAAGGTAATCTCATCTTCTCAATGGAAAACATGAGCTTTTGGATGATAGGAAATATTAAAATTATAGACATTTCAGAGAATGTCATCACAATTATTAACTTCCAGTAACTATATGCATCAATAAGGGTTATAAATGTTTTAATGTCTGTCATACCATTTCCAGAGAGACCTTATTGATCAAGCCAAAGATCCCTGACTTCAAGGCAGAGCAAATTTATGGAAAGAAACAGGGGAGAGAAAGAGAGAGAGGAATAAGAAGAAAATTTCTGAGCAACATCAGCACATCAGAAAGCATGTTAATCAACCTCTGTTGAAGAAGTAAAGCCTTTTAACTTGCAGCAAGTGGCAGATTCACTTGCTCGCTTAGCTGTAACTATTGCACTCTTTCCTCTCCCAAAGAGTCACCCCTACCTTAAAGTCAGTAAGAAGAAAAGCCTGGATTGTTCAATGCATAAACCTATTGTTATGCCTTGAGAAGCAACCGTAGGTATATGAGGGAAAGGCTTCTTCAGTGTTGACATATACAGGACACCACCTAATGTCAAAACAGGATAAACCTGTACCATTAACATGATGAAAATCAAACCATATGTTGTTTGCTGGAATACCCAATTGCAACACGAAAGTACTTCTTCTACCTGGTCCTCAAAAAATTCTCATTGAAATGGGGATGCAATCACGTGAAGGCATAGTCAGACCACATTGTATATAATAACCAATAACTTTAAAATTGAGAAGCGTGTTGTAGGTATCAATTAGTGAATGTGTCATTACCCAATTTGAATCTCATCCTCACTTCCACCCTGAACATGATGAAATATGAAAACCTGATAAAACTTACCTTGACAATTTTGGCGCCAGAACCATATGCAGACAATATCTGTGAAACGGAAAAACTCTGGTTATGGCATTGATGTAGCAGAAAATAATACAAATGATCAAATGTTCAAATGGGGGTGGATAACTAATAAAGTTACTTTAAACTTTTTATTGCTGCTGAGGAAGGAAATAAAGGAGAAAAGAAATTGTTGGAGAAGGCAAAGAAAATAGCTTTTCCTTCTTGACTATCACATGATTTTTCCCAATACATTTCCTTTACATGGTGTAACTACTCTGAAGGCCATGGAAAGAATATTAGATAAAGATGGAAAGCCAAATAGAGAATACAAGAGTTGACATGAGCTACACATAGAATTAGAACTCAGGGAACTTAAGATGAAGGAGAGTTCAAGCTCAAAGACTTCTCTTACTTCTGTTGGTGTCATCACCCCAGGTATATAGAGAACTTCACTATCCTGGACCTCATCCGTAATGTCTTACAGAGAAATATGTTTCATTAGTATCAGCTAAAGAAGTAGCACTGCTGACACAATTGTTCATGCATCATGAGAACAGAAAAAAAAGTAAAAAGATAATTAATAATTAGAATAGTTTGTTGAACAAAAGTAAGATAACAAATAAACAACGAAATCGAAACCATCCTGATGAGATGCAACTAAACATTTCCCTTCTTTTACATAAAATGATGAGAGGCTGCTTTAAATTATTGTGTTTCTTTGTATTCTCCTTCTTTTTTGTACTCTCTAAAGTCATGCAATGTGTGGGGGTTTATTTCATGGCTTACCAACCCAGCATTAGAATTATTTTAATTGATTGTCTAATTTTTTTGTCCCACAACAATTATTTGGTGGGTTTATTACCCTTTTTTTTTTTTTCTTTTATGCTGACCCCATTGATATGGGAGGAAAAGGAACGAGGAAATGCAAGTAAATTGGGAACTTGCTTCAAGGAAGCAAAGCAAACGTGCAAGCATTATTTTTTCTCTTGTGATTATGTGCAAATTTTTTTCATAATAAAATAAAGTATTTTAAATTTTTCAGCTTTTAAATGACTATTTATCACTAAATATTTTTTTTTTTCAAAATTATGTTCCAAAAATCCAAATTTTATGCCAGGTAATTAGGATTTTTAAATTTTGAGAAAAAATATTTTATTCATAATTGTTTTGAGAAAAAAAAAAGTTTTGTTTTTAATTTTTGAAATGATAGATTTTGCTTTTGTTTTAAGAAAATGAATTTTTAAAATTCAAGATATGTAATATCATTGTTGACATGTCAAAAATAAACTTTTTAATAAAATTTTGTTTTCAAAGAAATGTCACATCAGCATAAGTCAATTTTGTCTAATTATATATTGAATTGACTAAAATCATAAACATAAGGGATTTGGGTATTTAAGTCACCAATTGAGTGAAACTTGCATATTATGAGATATTTAAAAATCTTTTTAAGAAATACAACATAATCTTAAATATTTTAAGTCCAATTACAAGGTTTAGTCTAAGTGATAGTTGGGTTACTCATGATTAATGTTTAAGAGATAATATATTAAACATTTATTAAATTATAAATTATATAATATGATATTTTTTATTTTCACAAATTTTATATTTTTTTTCTTAAATTTAGAATTTAAAATTTAGATAATAAAAATTTAATTTTTTTAATTATTGAAATATCTTTTAAAAGATTTTAACAAATAATAATTATCTTACAATTAAATATGAGAAATTTTTAGTTGTGATATGATACTAAAATTTGATTTTGAATTTTTTTTAAGTTAATTGATTTTGACTAAGAGTTGAATTTGAAATTTTCAATTTTAAACACAACTCTAATAAACTAGAAGTTACTAATAATATAGAAAAATATTATTCTTGAAAATTAAACAGATCAAAAATAAATAAAAATACACATGGATCTTTGCAATTTTCATTTATCTTCTAGAAATTAATAGTTAATAATATGGGTAAGCCTAATATTTATCTAGGATTTAAGTATCAAAACAATTATTTAAGCAAAAAATTTAGAAATTTAAATTTTAATTAGTTTAATTATTTTAATTAAAATTAAATTAATAAAATTAATATTTTATATATAAAAAATAAAATTAAAAGACTAATTAATATAAAATATTTATATATGTAAGTGATTTAAATCAAATAATATTAATATAAATAAAAAATAAAAATGATGTCCATATAACGAGGGAAAGTAAGCAAATGATGTCCTTTAGTCAGTCAAAAAAAAATAAAAATTGTAAACAAATGGTATCATTTTAAAGGAGAAGCACAACGAGGGAAAACTCAACTCATCGTCGAAGTTGATTCTTAAATCTACTTTGATAAAGGTACGAACTAAGAAGAGTAGGTCTTAGCCAGTTGGTCAACCGTCACTTTTCAGGTGGTGTACTTGTTTATGTTTTCCGGCCACTTTTTTTTTCTCTCTTGGATATTGGTTTGGAAATTTAACAACCATGGAGTTGCCCCCTCGGCCTATGAACTGGGCCTGGCAGGAAGCAGGCCCAAGTGGACTCTTGCATGTATGTGCTATCAATTCAATTGCACCATGCGTTCCCTTCCATTTCATTCTGTGTTCAATTAGCTATGCAAATTAAACCCCACATGGGAAGCTGGTCAATTTTTGACATTAGTAGAACCATATTCTAAACAAATTGTATATTTTTAAATTTCAGTAATGTAGTAATTTATATAATTTATTATTTTTTTTCTTTATTTTTTTTATAAATATATACCAAATATCATTATTTATAATATAAGATTAAAATTACTTAATCAATTAAAATTTTTCCACCAGAATATATTCTTGTTATGTATAAAAAAGAAACATTATTGCTGATATCCTTCTAGTTGTAAGAGCAACTCAAGCGGCTTCCCTTGGATAATCAAACACATACGCAATTGTACAAACAATTTTTAAGCTTAGATTCATTTCTTTGGGCTTTGAGGGATTTTCTTCTTGATTTTTTTTTTCTTTTTCCTTCCCTATTCTTTTATTTTCTTTTCTTTTCTTTTCTACTTTTAGGTTGAATCGTGCATCCAAACAAATTAATGTTCTTCCCCCATCCATCCTGGGCAGATTGTTATTCCCAACTAGGGACTCCTGCATAACAGATGCTAGGTTATTATTTCCTCCTCTAAAGTATCTATCCTCACATTTTTCTACTCTATCAATGACCCCTTTTACTGCTATATCAAATGCATCTCCAAGGGTTGGAGATTTGGACCTGAAATCTGCACATATAACCATTGGTATCAGCCTTATAACCACCTCTCTTTTTGCCAACATGTCCTCTGAGAAATGAAGCAATGTCTCATTGATTCTGATTTGCCCTTCTTTTTACCAACTTCCCTGGTATGAACACAGAAAATCTTGAATAAGTCTCCGGAAATTACCAATCATATTGCAAATACACAGAGCCTGGATCGAAGAACACCGGGATGCAGCCTGCCAAATAGGATTCAAATGTTGATCACCAAGTTAATTAAACCCAAGAGGCTGCAAGCAGAATACCGAGTCCTGAAACACCCTGATCACCTCCATCGGGTTATCACACTTGCTTCAAGGAAAGTTGTTATCTAGTAACTTACAAATACTCCCTGAAGCTAAACAATGGTCGATGATCTCAACATCAACATGGATAGAATCATTCCTACCTGGTCGAGGGGCGCCTGAGAAAGAGAAAAAGTATTGCCTTTCCTGTTTTCTTATTCTGTTTTTCCATCGAAGTATCTCACCCTCACTTGAAGGATGGAAATGTGTGGGGTATGGCAATGCAAATTCGTTTCTCCTAGAAGTTCATTCAATTGATAATATTGTCATGTTCATGGTTTCAGGCAGATTCAACAGCTTACTTCCCCAATATGAATCAGTATCAGATCGCCTCTGAAAATCCTAAGCAATCCTTCCAGTGACAAAGAAATGGTCTCTACCCCACATTCTTTTCTACTTAGGCCTTTCTGCCACCCACTTCACCAAATCAAGTCCCAATACATCTCTGGTCGATGCATTGTGAGTCCAAAGGTATCAACCAACATCAAGGCCTGCATAAAATGGCACAAAAATGGCAGAAGCCAATGAAGAATCATTAGTCAAGCCCCATATTTCTTCATTTTGTTACAAAACAAAATTTCTAGAACAAATTGGTTTGTCTGAAACCAGCTTTTCTCCAATATACTCCATCAGGATTCTCAACCTGATGACCAAGGCCTGAATGGGCAAAAAGATTCTTATGGTGTCACCATTTTGCTGCCATATTTCTATTACTGCAAGTCTGCAGAGATTTCCCTCTATAACTTGAAAGTTGGTTATGGCAGTTAAGGGTCGTTTCAAGAGGCTATTTCTCCTTCTAGAAGTTTTTTCACATTTTGAAATATTATTAGCTTGCAAATAAAACAAATCAATCCTTATGTGTCAATTTAAGTAGTTGATGGTTATTCAAATTCAAATTTCAATTTGAAATTTAAGTCATAAAAGCTGCATAATCCCAACAACTTTTATTTTGAATTTTAAATTCTTATACTATGTATATATATTATGAAATTGAATCAATGAGAAGGATTTTCTTCTGTCAATTTCAAGCTCCTTTCCTTGCCTTTTGTTCCTTGTCTTTCACTATTTCTATTTAGTCTAGAAGTAGAAAGTAAACCAAACAATGGTATCAATGTTTAAAGGTCCTTGTGTCTCTTTAATTTTAGTAAGTTAAAGAGAGTACAAACACAAAAACACAAAGGAGTTAGTCATCATAAACCCTTAGATGGAGTTTGAATCTTTCTCTTCACCAGCAAGCCCTACTGTGGCTCAATTGAAGCATCACAATGAGTAAGTCTCTAAGCAATACAAGGCTTTGACTTGTATTTACTCATCTGTCACATAAACCATCTTTAATAGGATAATGACATATAACACGACACAAGAAGCTTGGGATAGACTGAAAGAGGAATTTGGTGGTAGTTTCAAGACCAAAACCATGCAACTCCTTAACCCCAGGAAAGAGTTTGAATCCAAAATAAGGATACTGAAACTGTGAAGGACTATAGTGACAAATTGCTGAAAGTGGTTAACCAAATAAGGATGTTGGGAGATGACTTTTTAGATAGAAACATAGTCCAAAAGGTCCTTATGAGCATTCTAGAGAGGTTTGAATCCAAAATCTCCTCTCTAGAGGACTCCCAAGGATCTCAATTCCATTTCCTTGGGTGAACTTATTAGTGCCCTTCAAGCTTAGGAACAAAAAAGGCTTTTAAGGCAAGAAGACACAAGGGAGCTTTTTAAGCTTCTTACAATTAGAAAAGTCAAAACAAAAGGAGAAATGGTGGCAAGCAGGCTGGCAAGGAAGCTGAAACTACCAAAGGCACTAGCAAAAGTAAAAACTCACCATATGAGTATTATAAAAGAACCAATCACTTGTCTAAGTTTTGTTGGAAAAAATCAAACATTATATACAAGTTTTGTAATAAAAAAGGGCACTTTAAGAGGATTTGCAGAAATAAAGACAAGATGTCTCAACAAAAACTACAACAGTTCAGTCAAGAAGCACATGCTACTAATGAGGACCAGCTTATAGAAGAGTACCTATTTATAGCAACTTTAATCACCAGAAAGAGTGCAGTAGGAGTCTGGTTGGTAGATAGTGGTTGTACCAACCACATGTCTCCTATACTTGAAGTCTTTAAACCCTTGACCAGAATTTCAAGTCTAAGGTTATGATTGGCAATGAAGAGTATCTTAATGTGCAAGGCAAGGTACTGCTATTGTTCAAACTCCTACAGGTATCAAATGGATTACCGATGTACTTTTTGTGCCTAACATTAACCAAAATTTACTTAGTGTTGGGCAGCTTCTAAAAAAAGGTTTTTCTCTAGTATTTAGAGACAAAACCTACATCATTTATGATGATATAGGTGGTCACTTGGTCAATGTGCCTATGAATGGAAAAGGCTTCCATTTAGACACAAAGAAACTATCTCATCTTACTTCACTTGTCATGATAGATGATTCATCTTTATAGCACAGAAGGCTAGGTCATTTACACTATGCTGCACTTCAAAAGTTACAACCAAGAAAGTTGGTGAATGATCTTCCCCACATAACTTTGTCTAATATTGTTTATGTATGTAAGACTTGCCAATTAGGGAAGCAAACTAGACTTCCCATTTCCTCAACTCAATCTTCTAGACTTAAAGGGAGGCTAGACCTAATTCACTCAGACCTTTGTGGTCTTATAAGAACCAATTCTCTCAATGGCTTTACCTACTTTATCTTATTTATTGATGATTTCTCCATGTACTGCTAGATTTTTTTTTCATAAAGAGAAGACACAGGTGTCTAATATCTTTCAAAACTTTAAAACATGGATAGAGAAATAATCTAGACACTTGATCAAGGCCATTAGAATAGATAATGGCTCATAATACATCTTTAGTCAATTCAAAGCAATTTGCATCTCTGTTGGCATACAACAACAGCTGACGACTCCTTACTCACCCTAACAAAATGGGGTGTGTGAAAGGAAAAAATAAAAAAATAATGGAAATGACTAAATGCTTAATGGCAGAAAAGAATTTACCTAATAGGTTTTGGGTTAAAGCTATAACAACCTTTGTCTATCTCTTGAATAGGTTGCCAATTAAGTCTATATCTTCTCTCACTCCCTTTAAGGCTTGGTTTGATAACAAGCTTTCTTTAAGTCACCTAAAGGTATTTGGCAGTATTTACTATACTCTTGTGCCTAAAAGTAAAATAACCAAGTTGGATCATAAAAGCCACTCTTACCATTTTCATTGGTTACTCAAATACATATACAAATTACAGAATCTATGGCATAACTACTAGCAAAAAATTTCTATTAGCAAAGATCTTAGATTTTATGAAAGTGAAAAATGGAATTGGGACTACTCAAAAGTTCAAGCTAAGGAAAGTCAGCCCTTACAAGGTCTCTAAATACAGGAGCAAGATATTTACTCCTCTAGAGAGGAAGATGTTGATCACTTGCTTGTAACAAGAACTAGAAGCTTAATAGATGTCTATGAGAGTTACAATGTTATAGTCTTTGAACCCTTATCATATCAAGAAGCATCAAATATAGCAAAATGGAGAAAAGCAATACAGGAAGAGATGGATTCCATCTGCAAAAATGACACTTGGCAGCTACTTTCAAAACTAGATAATAAGAAGTCAATAGCAGTCAAATGAATCTATAGAATCAAGCTAAATGTTGATGGCTCTATTAGCAAACTTAAGGTCAGACTTGTGGCAAAGGGCTTCACTCAACAACCTGGTGTGGATTACATTAAAACCTATGCACCTATTGCTAGATTTGATACCATAAAGCTCCTACTTGCAGTTACAACACACTAAGGCTAGTTTGTACATCAACTAGATGTCAAATTGGCATTTTTAAGTAGTATACTTGAGGAGAAGATCTATGTAGATCAACCTGAAGAATTCATTAAAGGGGGAGAGGAAGACAAAGTTTACCTACTAAAAAAGGCTCTTTATGGCCTCAAGTAGGCACCAAGAGCCTAGTATACAAGAATCCATGAGCACTTGGTCAAGCTGGGATTCAATAGGAGTTATAATGCTGCAACCCTCTATGTTAGAAAAAAAAGGTCTCATATTCTTTATCTATCTCTTTATGTTAATGACCTTATGGTCATTAGAAATGATCCTAAAAGTATACTTTAGTTTAAAAAGGATATGAAACATCAATTTGAAATGATTGATCTTGGCAAGATGCATTACTTTCTTGGTTTACAAGTCCACCAATCATAATAAGGGATCTTTGTAAATCAAGCAAAGTATGCATATGCAATGCTACAAAAGTTTAAGATGGTTGGTTGCAAGAGCTCAGCAACACCAATCACTCTTGGAGATAGGATCCAAAAGGAAGATGGTAGCCCCATAACAAATGAAAATAATTACAGAAGCATCATAGGCTACTTGTTGTATTTGATTGCTACAAGACCAAATATCATATATGTTATGAGTTTGTTATCCAAATTCATGTATACTCCTAGAGAGACACACCTCAAAATAGCCAAAAGAATACTAAGGTATGTTAAAGGCACCCCTGAGTTTGAAATCATGTTTGAAAGTAGAAAAGAAATAGAGCTCATTGCATACTCAGATAGTGACTGGGTAAGGTCACTTGATGACATGAAGAGTACTTCAAGAAATGTGTTTACTCTAGGATTTAAGGTTTTCAATTAGAGCTTAAAGAACTAACCAATTATGGTACAATCCACAATTGAGGTTGAGTACATTGTAGCAGCCTTAATAGTGAATCAAGCTCTGTGGATCAAAAAGGTACCTACTGATCTAAAGCTAGAACATACAAAAGTAACCACCATCTTCTATGATAATTAGTCCACCATTGCTATATCAAAGAACTCTGTGTTGCATTCAAGGACTAAACACTTCAAAATCAAGCTTCATTTCATTAGAGAAGCTCAAGAGAATGGTGATGTAAACCTGACTTACTGCAACACTAAAGATCAAACGGCAAACATTTTAACTAAAGACTTGCAAAGACCAAGGTTTGAGGAGCTAACAAGGAAACTAGGTCTGCAAAATGATGGCACCAAGGAAGAGTGAGGATCCTAATGGTGCCACCATTTTACCACCATATTTCCATCACCACAAGTCTATAAGGATTTCCCTCTTAAGGGTTGTTTTAAGAGGCTATCTCTCCTTCTAGAAGCTTTTTTACATTTTGAAATATCATTAGCTTATAAATTAAGCAAATTAGTCATTATGTGATAGTTTAAGTGGTTGATAATTATTTCAATTCAAATTTCAACTTGAAATTTAAGCTATAAAAACTACATTATCCTAATAGTTATTTATTTTGAATTTTGTGTTTTTATACTATATATATATATATATATATATATAAAATAAAATTGAATCAATGAGAAGAATTTTCTTCTATCAATCTTAAGCTCTTTCTTTACCTCTTATTCTTTGTGTTTCACCTGTTTCTGTTTAGTCCATAAGGAGAAAGTAAACCCAATAGGGCACATGTCGTACCATGGCTTGAGTAGCCAGCTGCAATTTTTGATCACATCATCATTGAATTTCATGAACATATATGTAACGATCCAAGCAAGAATCTGCCACTTCATTGCCAACCCACTCGAGTACTTCGTTGACAGGAATTTGTTTATGAGAGATGACAAAGCTATTTGGAGCCCAACAATGGAGGAGAAGGGGTAAAAGGTCAAAGGCAAGGCAAGGACGATTGCAAACCATAATGGTTTCTTATAAACTGTAATAGGTAATTCCGCTGCCTAGCCCTTCATTGATTCTCTGTCCTGCACTACAGTTCACACTCAATAAAAACGGGCAAGTAGGCAGAGATTTATGGGAAGACCAGTGAGAAATAATTGTTTCATGAGCCAATAAACAGAATTTTATGTTGAAAATGGGAAGACAAAGCAAACATCACATGGAAGTTCTATAAAACTTCTTTATTAATCAATTATGTAAATATCAATGTATAATTTAAGGAAATAACTTTTGACATTTATAAAATTATATCATTTTAGTACTTTTTATTAATAAATAATGTTATTTATTATAATTTAATTTTGATTTTTCTAAACTATATTTTGTGAAAAGTTTAATGTAGGGAGGGACTATATAGATTGAAATAGTGAGGAATTCTCTATAAGGGTTTTTGTTATTAATTCACATGATAATTAAAAAATAATAATAATAAAGGTCAAAATATTTAATTATTATAAATAACATTATTTTTAAAATTTTAAAATTTAACATAATTAGTATAGTAAATATATTTTTATTTTTTTTCATGAAAAATTTATTTTACACCTCCTAATTAAAGTTTTATTTGAATTAAAAGTATTAAAATAATAATAACTCATTAATTTTTTTAATTCATCAGTTATTCCGTCTCATTACAAAGTGATAGCTCATCGAGGTTATTGAAATGTCACATTTAGGCACTCTAACGTCCAGTTAATTACAACAGTGATTTTTTTTTCTTTCTTTATAATTACTAGCTTGGCCCCACCGTTGCAGATCTACTTGGAACAAGGAATGTACTCAGGAAATTTTTTTATATTAAGTAAAAATTTATTCAGCCATAAACTTTATAATAAATATAATTTTTATTATTTTTTTAAAATTTTATATATCTTTCTTAAGGATAAAAGTCAATAACTCAAAAATAAAAATTTTAAAATTTAATTATTAGAACAATTTTTTAAAGATGATTTAAAAGAATTTAAATTTAACATAATTATATAATTTTGAATTTATACTTACTATTAAATTAATTATGGGTAAAATGCTTTGATTTATTAACAGCAACAAGGGTGTTCCCAAAAATATATAGGTTGTTGCTTTTTGATCTCAGCCTATTTTTCTCAGAGTTAAGCTGATGGGATAATTTTAAGAAGAATGAAGTTCATATTGTTTAAACTTACAAGTTACGATATCAAAAAAAAAAAAAAAAGCCGGAAAAATTTTATTTATTAAATTTACCTAATGAAAATGGAGAAATTTTATTAAAGTAATAGTACAAAAACCCACAAAATTGGAGGCTCCCATAATTTCAGTCATGCCTGAAGTCAGAAAATATAGCGTTGCTCTTTCCAGTTAACTTCACTACAGTATTACGATGTCATAATGTAAGGTACAAATAGAATGAATAATTTTCACTACACTTAAAATGAAGTGTGATGACCCATAACCCCATTAAAATTTCACAATGTTTTAGTTAAAAAAAAAAATTAACTCTAAAAAGTGTAGTTATAATATAATCTTAGTATAATTTTATTTTCTTCAACTAATATTATCTTTTGTAGCATTTTAATTAGTGTTGTGGAGAGTTGACGACTACTTTGTAGTTGGCCTAATTTGGAGTTTTGTTTGGACCCATCAAGCAGGCCACAACGAGGTGTAATTATGAAAACTTATAAAATTAAAAATTAATTTACAATTAAATTTAATTTATTTTAAAAATTATTAATTTTAAAAATTAATAATTAAATTAAAAAATTAATTAATTAAATTATAAATTGTTAAATCAATTACAATTTTTTTAGTTTAATTAATTTAAAAAATTAATGAAATAACTTTTTTTATATTTTATTTTTTAAAAAATAAAAATTATATTATTAATTTTTTATATATTTAATATTAAATATTAATTTTATTTATTTAATTTTAATTAAAATAATTAAATTGATTGAATTGTAAATTATTAAATTTTTTAATTTAATAATTAATTTAGTTTTAAAAATTTTGTAATACAATGAGTTAATAATTTTTAAGTGAATCTAATTTTATACATCCTCTTTGTATGTGATTGTTGTGGCTAATATACATCTAAATATTGTCAAGTTATTTTTTTAAATAATTATTTAAATATATTTTTAATTATCATATGAACAAAACTTAAGAAGAGGTTGAAAGTTCAAATTGAAGTCATCTCAATTTATTACAAAAGCAAACGTGACAAATTATTATTCCGACGTGATTAATTATGCATAAAAACAAGTAAGTTTGTCAATATCATACCGTATTGAATTTTATATTTATTTCTTACAAGGGTATTTATTGCACTCTTTATAATGGATTTTTATAAAAATAATTATAAATTTTTATTTTTTAATAAGCAAAGTTTAAAGAGACTATTCATTATATATATCTAATAAAAAGAAAAAAGTGATAATAAGTGGAATATAAAAAATTAAGAATTTTAGAGTAAAAAGTGAAACATATAAAAAATTAAAACATTTCAATTGCTTGAAAGAAGACAACTCGAGGTGGTGAGACTGGTAGTGTAAATGGTACCCCAGTAGGAAATTTTAACTATAAAGTCAGGGATACAAAACAAGTGGAAATCTTGAGAAAATTTTCAGTCATTTACAAGTAGCTGATACAAATAAAGTTGTGGCACTTGTACGCTCTGTTGTACCCACGTTTTGGATCCCTCCAAAGCAAAGATGGCCATCTTGCTGTAGTAATCACTTGTGAATGGTTCATCTAGATTCCACAGGCCACCCCATAACCAATCCTCTGTTACAGAATCTGCCCAAGGTGCAACCTACATACATCACTTACACTATTGAAACTTTTTACGTCATCTTCTGTTTCTTGTTGCTCTTGCTGTTGTTGATCTTGATTCTGTTGTTTTTGATTTAAAACTCGAGCATTTTGCTTCTCTTATATTTAAAAGTATCTCTCTTTGTTCTTGAAATGGGATGTCCAGTAGTTCTTTATCTCATTATCTGTCCGGCCAGGCAAGTATCTGGCAATAGTTGTCTATCTGCATAAAAAGAAAAAGAAAATTACAGTTTTGCCACAGCAGCTACTCTCTCTAACCAAAGAGTGTCCCTTCACTAGGCACTTTAGGGGAATTATGAATAGCAACTATAACAATACAGTAACTACCTACAACTAGAACTTAAAAGTGCAATTTGAGAGAGATGCATTACTTGTTAACCCCAGAAAGCGTGCAGCTCAATAATAATTCACTCCTCCAGAGTTGTAATTAGACCCCTTTTTTAAGGCCAAGCAGCACAAGCTTAAGGTAACTTACCCAGCTCAGCCCGTACCTCATGCAACTACTGTTTAAGCCTTGCAACAACACAACAGTAACACAGGTTCTTAAATCAAAATCAGAGAAAAAAAATTTGCAAAATGATTCATTTTAGATGGTATATGCTGATGATAAATACCTTACCAGTGCACCTGGCCATGGAACTCTACCTTCTCAATACAACTTCACATATTCACTAAGCAAATTATCCTCTTCAGGAATCCAAGGACCATACCTCCACCCTTGCTCAGAAACCCCCAACTGATCATGGCTACAGTTATTCCACTTTCACTACTTTTCACAACAAGACAGCAACAACATTCAAGCCTTTAACCCTTGTGCATGCAACAAATCCAGTAGAGTATAAACAGTGCCTGCAATAATGTGACAGTCAAATTTGCCAAAAGACCTGCAAAATATTCATGAAAACTGAAATTAAATGTTCATCAAAATTCACCAAAGAGTGAGCATAGGCTTCGGTACTAAAAAATATTGTGGATTGAAAAAGACAACTACAAACCTACTCAGAGTGCAAAGGGTTGCTGTATATATAGTAAATCCCACAAAATTGAAATGCTGGCTCTCCGATTCGGATATTAGGGATGTGAGCAATCTTAGGCCAGTCCACAGACATCAGTTACTCTTTTCTGGCTTCTGTTGGAAACCAGAGAACTCACTATTTTGGAAGCAATTTCTTTTCACTATGTTAAAGATCAAAAATACCTCAGCATTGATTTACACATAAAATGATTTGTGCCATACTTCGGAAATGAAAAATCAAAATATCACAAGCTGTTAATCTCACAAACCCAACACACGCTTAGATATATGAGAAACTTTAGGGGGACGAAAAACATACGAGTGTTTTGCAAGATGATGATGCTAGTTTTGATGATACAATTTGGTAAAGAAAGATGCAATCTCAATTGAAGATGCCTACAAATTTTTTTTTCTTTTTTTTTAAAATAAGAAGAAGAAGAAATCTATTCATTTGTAGGAGAAAACAACACTACAGACTATTTTTTTAATAGAAACAAAATGGATGGAGATGGAGATAAAAAGAAGAGAGCAGTAGGAGGAGGAACCTGCTGAAATTGGAAAGGGAAGGTGGACAGATTCTTCTGATCAAATCAAAGTTTATAGCAGCCATCCAGCTGGAGGTATCTTGGGCCAATCCTCGCCTGTGTGGGCATCCACTCCAGCAACAATGCCAAATTAAGGAAATCCAGTATATTGAGCCTCTGCAGGACAATTGAATGAAGAAGAAGCCTCCTTAGGAGATGCACCAACTTTGGAAATGTAAATAGGTAGAGAGGTGAGGCTTCTAAGGCCTTGCCTTTGCCATAGAATAGCATTGTTGTTGTTGCTGTTGCTGTCATCATCATAATTGGACAGATGTAGATCCTTGCAACTTTCAATGTAGAGATACTTGAGGGAAGTTCGGGCAACTCCTAATCTATAAATCCTCCAGAGAAGTGAGGGTTTGCAGCAAATCCACCAGCAGAAAAATTTTTTGTTAGAAGCTCAATTTCAGAAAATCTTCACTTTCACAATCTATATATCTTGTAAGCATTTTATCTTGGAAAATTATTGAATCTAAATTAAGGGAGAGAAAAAACATACAAACAAATTAATTTGGAAGTAAAATTGAACTCGAATACATCATTGATGATCCTTCTTGTCTTCCTTGAAAAGAACTGAGAGAAGTTGAAATTTCAAAAATCAAACAACAATAGTTCCTGAATTGCACAAATGTCCAAACATAGAGAAAAGTACAAACCTCTGCAAAGAGCAACTTGGCAGATATAAACATGGTAGATACCACGAAACTGAAATCACGATTCCCCAATTTGGATGTCAAGTGAGCAATCTTGGGTCAATCCTCAAACATCAGTTATTCCTTGCTGCCTTCTATTGGAAAGGACACAATTTTGGAAGCAATATCTTTTCACTACACAAAATGATAAACAATAATACTTTGTCATTGATTTGCACCAAAAAGGATTTGTGCTGTACAGAGAGAAAACGAAAAACTGAAATATGAATCTCACAAACCCAACATACATCGTCATGGTGACTGCACTGCCTGTCACTATCAGATATACAAACAAATGGATTGCGACGAAACACGAGTATTTTTCATCTACACCATCCTGACTCATAGCAGCCATTTGTTGATTATAGAAAGTTTCTCTCTCTCTTTCTTTTTTTTTTAACAAAGAAAAAAAACAGAAAAGGAGTCAAGAAAGCAGAATAATTAAAAAAAAAAAAAACCCTATCAAAGGGGGAATAAAGACTTACAAGATTAACAAAGTCTATCAGGTTTTGATACATGTGAATAGCTGTAATGAGTTCAAAGATGATAACACCAAACTATAGATGTCACTCTTTGTGGTGAACTGGTTTGTGGAAATGTACACTGGGTCTATGTAGCTGTAAGTGCCCTTTGGGCCAGGGTTGTGGTCATCAAAGGCCTCTTCCTTTAAAAGTCCAAAATCAACAACCTTAAAAAATGTAATGATTGCACTAAAGATCAATTTAAAAGATAAGAAAATAAACTCCCCTAAACCTATCCTTTGTGCACACCAAGTTTCATTTGGATAGTTGAAATGGTCAAATGGGGTATGGTGATTAACTTTGAGGTGTTCAGGCTAATTTTTAAGGAGTTATAACTTTTATATCAGATGCAGCAGCTTAGCTTACCTTAGCTCTCATTGAACGATCCAGTAATACATTGGCAGACCTCAAATCACGATATATGACCGTTTGAACAGCCTGTTCCAAGAGCAAAAGATGTCATTTTAATTGGATGCACATGAAACAAAATGGTGTTCGGACCTGGACAAACAATACATTCAATTAAACTTACTCCTTTAGAAAGACATTCAATCCCAAGTGAACAATCAAGAGCAATGCAGAGCCTTTCTTCCCAACTCCAAGTGGGTTCTATTTGTTCTGTTGCATGTACAGCAGGGTCCTCGTGGTAAGGAAATTGTTTCCAATTTAAATTAGAGGAAGATTCACTGGCCCCAGGCTGAAAGCTAGTCATAAGTTTTTGAACACATATTACATTCAGAAAAGGTAATAAAAGGACAACTAATTAATGGTTTTCCTATCTAAGTAACCAATTTGGCATTCCAACTGAAAATTAGGAACGTTAAACTGTGCATGATGAGTGACGCTTTGTTCACTCACAATGATTAAGCATATCCCTCATCGTCCAGAAAAGAAACAGAGAAAATGATAAAAACAATAGTCAGATTGATGGTTAAAATGAATTCTCTTAAAGGTGGGAGAACAATGTGATTGCAATGTTCAAGGCAAGTTTCATCAAGGAATGCTTCTTTCAATTAAGTTGAATGCCCACAAACATAGGAAATCTTGCCAGGAATAACAATTCAAATAAATGGGGCTACTTAACTAACCAAATAGAAGGCCTGCCAAGCTTCCATTTCACATGAACTTATAGATCAACATGTATTGCCCTTTACCTATACAATATCCTAAAAAATTAACTGAATTCCTGTGATGCAGCCTTTCTCACAGAGATTGCTATACAATATCCTAAAAAATTAACTGGATTCCTGTGATGCAGCCTTTCTCACAGAGATAGCTGCTAAAAGATCATGCAAAAATGGCAAGACCAGGAGCATTGGCGTCTGTAAAAGCTAAATGTTGGCTTTGTTAGGGGTTATTTACATATGTGCTTCCCCTTTTTTCCACAAATTTGCATTTGCATTGATTTTTATAGAGAATAATTGCTTCCTAGAGTTGCAAAATTAGTCTTTGAGCATCATAAATTCAGCGGGCTTTACAATGAACACAAGGATATTCTACATGTAGAAACAGCAATGATGCCATCATGACATATGGTCTATGTCCTGTTAGCATCTTATGTTTTGGGTGCTAAGCTTTGAGTTTGAGTCATTGATATAGAAGCGCATTAGTAGGCCCAAATTTGTTAGCATCAAAATAAAAAAACATGCCTGTATAACATGCCACACAGGCATTTCTCCATTCAGGGGATCAGAAAATTTACTTCCTTGGTCAATTTTGTTAATCTAGTTCTTAGCTCTGTTTGAAACTCCTTTTCTCCCCATCTTGAATTTGAAGAAAGAACATTTACAGCTAGCACCTCTCCAATAGACATCACAGTTTTGTATACAGGGCCAAGTGAATCTTGTCCCGTAAAATTTTGGGCAGCTTTCTGTATATTCCTGGAAAAATGGGTAAAGCAAAATACGAACCACTTTACAAATGTAGAGTATACTTAATAAAATGCACATTAAATATCCATTTTGCAAATCTGCATATTCCATATAATATCAACTTTAATACATTTCAAGGTGTATAAGTAATACACAAGTCAATGAAGTCCTTTCAGCTCAACAAATGAACATTCCCTGGTAGTAAATGTTGACACCTTTAAACATAATGTCCTTAAGGCTACTTTAAGAGTTTCAAAATCAATACTACTTAAAAAACGAAAAAGGCAAAGAAAGAAATACAAGCGAGAAATGTGATATACCCTAGGAATAGATGAAGGGGATCTTAGAAGGGCATCAATTCTTCTCACTCAATTAAGTATTGGAGGATGTTGTTTGGGTCCACAATAATCATCGCTAAAGGCTACAAGACCAGCCTCTGTGGACTTCTTAGGGAAGTTGCATCCTTTTGTTCCCTCTTTACTTCAAAGTCACCATTAAGATCAAAAAAAATAATCACATGAAATATCCTTTGAAGCCCCTCCCTCAAGACCTTGATCTTTCTCAATTTCTGTTATCAAATCTTTACAGAAACCCATTTTTCTTCCTCCAAAGCCCATACTCCTTGCACTTGAAATAGGGAAGGAAACCATGAACAAGTTCCTGCACATAGTCATGATTCAGTAAAGGCGTTCAGCATAATAACCAAATGTAGGAAACAAGAAGCAACAGGTCATATCACATTCTGAGCAGGTAGAATGTATTCTCTCATCACCCCAATCTCCATTCCTGGAAAATGACTGGTAGCTTGAATTCTCATAGTAGAAATGCCTCTAATTAAAAAAAAAGATAAAGAAATCTGTTAATTTGTAGGAGAAAAACAAGCACCACAAGCTATCTTTTTAATAGAAACAAAATGGATGGAGATGGAGATAAAAAGAAGAGAGCAGTAGGAGGACGAACCTGCTGAAACTGGAATGGAAAGGTGGACGGATTCTTCTCTGATCAAATCAACGTTTATAGCAGCCATCCCTCTGGATTTGTCTCCCATCGACTCTAATGTTAGGGATGTGGGCAATCTTGGGCCAATCCTCGCCCATGTTGTTTTTGCATCTCTCTGACAGTTGGGAACAATAATGAATGGATAAATTTTGTAATGAGGTGAGGTTGGGCATCCACTCTGGCAACGACGCCAAATTATGGCAACAGTAGATGGAGAGGCTCTGCAGGGCAATTGAATGCAGAAGAAGCCTCCTTGGGAGATGCACCAACTTTGGAATATCACAAATAGAAAGAGAGGTGAGGCTTCTAAGGCCTTGCCCTTGGCATAGAATAGCATCGTTATTGTTGCTGTTGCTGTCGTCATCATAATTGGACAGATCTAATAGATTTTCGCAATCCCAAATGTCGAGACTCTTGAGGGAAGTGAGAAGTAGCATTTTCGAATGAGGTAGACAAGTTAATGTCGAGCAATTCTTAATCCTTAACACCTCCAGAGAAGTGAGGGTTTGCAGCAACTCCACCGGCAGAAAATCTTCTGGCAGATGCTCAATATTATAAATCGCCAGCTCTATCAAAGACGAAGAGAGATTAGATGGAAGAGAAGAAGACGACGGTTCATGTGCTGGAGAAATCGTCTCCTTGAGCATTTGCTCCAATGACTTGAAGCTGACCGAGTCTATTTCCAGCCTTTTCAAGGATGGGGATAACGATGGCATTGAAGTCAGGTTTGGGCACGAGCGAATACACAGAGATGAAAGACGCTGAAATTGGGGAGGCAAAGATGACGGTGATGATGGCCGCCATCCCTTCAGATTGGGACAGAGGAAGAGATGCAGGGACTCAAGAGAAGGGAAGAAGGAGATCATGCTATTGTTGTTACTGCTGCTGCTGCTACAGATATCTGTTCCTCCTCCTCGTCCTCCGACCACAGAACAAATACTTATATCTATGTATTCCAGATCAGTTAATCCCGAGATACTTATTCTTTTTAGCAGAAAGAGTTGATCCAATGCCGGAAGACTTCGGCATTTCGGGCAGTCAACCAAATTAAGCCCGACCAGATTCATGAGGGAAGAAAGCCAGGTGGCAAAATTTATTCCTCCGTAATGTTCCACTCTTAATGATTTCAAATTTGGGTGTGGCCGTAGAGCTTCCAATGACACGTCATCTCCATTAAAATCAGTATCATCGTCGCCATCCAATGGCGCCCATTTTAATCCCAAATGTTGGAGACGTGGCTTCTCACTCAAATTGGCGGCTGCACAAGTTTCAGCTACACCAGTGGGAGTAGTAGTACCCTTCTGCTTGCCTTTTCCATTCCCATGATGCGGCAAATTCTCAATCGATAGATCTCCTCCCAACTTGTTCAAGTCATGTAATTCACCCAGTCCTCCACTCTTCCGATTCGAGTTTTCACTTGTAGGCAGTACGAATCTCGTTAATCTCTCCAGCGAAGTCAACTGTCCAATCCCACGTGGCATATGAGTCAAATTATCACAACCTTCGATGTCAAGTTTCTTGAGACTGATCAGCTTTTTGATATCCTTGGGCAATTGTCTGAGCTTGTCACATCCTTCTAGTTTGAGAACTTGCAAGTTCTGCAATCTGGTAATTGAACGGGGTAGCATCTTGATATTCCTATTCCAAGACAAATCAAGATACCTTAACTGCTTCAATTTCCCAATGGAATTGGGCACCGTCTTAGTACCCGAAACTTGTAGATTCAACTGCCGTAAACGCCGCAAATTACAAATTTCATGGCATTGCCCTTCGCTTATTTTAAGCCCAACTCCAAAATACCCTGTTGCGAAAAACGTCCGCAGATGTTTGGCTTCAAGCACAGATGCTGAAATTGCCAATTGTCGCCGTCTCTCCTTATGGGACAGTCAACGGAGAGATGTTGAGTTTTCTTACTAACTTCTCTCGAGTTTGAGATTGACATACAGACACTTCCAGCTCCAGCTACTGAGGAAGCAAGATCATGCATTAGGTCATGCATTTTGCAACTTTCAATGTTCCCCAAATGATCTTTAGACACATCTTGGAAGAAAAACCTCTGCAGGAGATCCATGAAACACTCCAAACCACTATCTTCGAGGCACTGAGTTGGATACGACGACTTAATAAACCCTTGCGCCATCCAAAAATCTATCAATGTGCCAACATGAATGACATGATCTTTAGGAAACAATCTACAATAAGCAAAACAGGGTTTCAAATGTGAAGGAAGAACATCATAACTTAACTTAAGGGCTGCCATAATACTGGTTTCTCCTTGATCTATCGTCACCAGATCCTTATTTCTGAAGGCTTCCCATTCACCTGTAGAAGCCATGGCACTTCCAATTGCTATTATTGCTAGTGGAACTCCTTTACACTTTGCAATAATTTCCTTCCCAATTGCTTCGTGCTCTGGTGTTAGTTGCGTCGTGACTTGTTTGAATTCTCGAGCAAACAAAGACCAAGATTCGTCGTCAGGTAAGCCACTCAGTTCATATCGTGCTTCTGGCAGAGGGCTTGCAATCTCTGCAACCTTCTTAGATCGAGTGGTTATTAATATTCGGCTACCTTTTGAACCACCCATTAACAAATCTCTTAAGAAGCGCCACTTTTGAAAATCCTCATTCCAAATATCATCTAATACAAGTAAATATTTTTTTCCATTAATTTTTTCATGAAGAGATCTTATTAATGGATCCATCTCGCCTATGTTAGGCTTACTCCCGTCCAATGATTCTAAAATTTTTCCAATTATCAGTTGTAGATTGAAATCTTCAGAAACACAGACCCACAATTTCAGATCAAACCGCGACTTTACATCCTTATCCTTGTATGTGAGCTGAGCCAACGTCGTCTTTCCCTGTCCTCCAATTCCAACTATTGAAATCACAGTCACATTAGTCTCGTAATTATCTGACAAAAGAAGTTCTTTAATCGCGTTCTTTTCAATTTTTCTGCCAACAACAACGTTAGGGGGAGAGGAGTGTGTTGGCTCTCTTTTCTTAGCCATCAACGTTGACATGTCATTAAGACGTTGCTGAAACTTAAACTGCTGCTCACCGACCCTCATAACAGCATCCAGTCTCTTCAGAATTGCCTTGATTTTGTGACCCATCTTAAGGTCATATGCAAGCCGGTTTGAACTTGAAAAGAAAAGGCGTACCTCATTTGTCACTTGTCGCCTTAGAACTTCTGTGGAAAAGTCATCCACCAAGTCCTCTGCATCGTACATGACTTCTTTCAGATCACCGAGCCAAACTCTGACTGGGTCATCACCTTGTGCTTGCCGGTCTTCTGCATCAAGGAGCACGACCTTGACACCGTTAACTTTGGTGCACAGCAATTCAATCTCATCCTTGACACCCCACCATAGGCCAATCTCTTGAAGAGCAAAGGTGCCTAATTTTCCAAGAATTCCCTCTGCAACACTGAACAGTGCCATGTCGCTATTGGATGCAAGTTGAAAAGCAAGGAACTTTAGTTGTGTTTGAAGTAACAGTAGTAGTAGGCGATCTCAGGGGCTTAGCTGTATACTGAGAATTTTTGGGATAAGGGAAGCTTAGGTTTCAATGATGAAGGTATGTGCACGTAGCATGATCTTTAACATCGCATCCAAATCCACTCATCACCATCCAAATGCTCACTAAACACACCGACATGCATAAATTACATACGTGCCACCGCGGCCATATTTTTGAATAGATAGTCTGAAGTGTTGACTGGGTCAACTTATGGGAGAAAAGAGAGAAATTATTGAAATGAGAGGCTTCAAGGAACCTATAGGTGGCCCATAGCCACCCTACGAAGAATAATGAAACACTTACTGTATCAAAAAAGAAAAAAAAAAATATTTGCAGAATGTGAGTGGTGAACATAAACTCGAGTGACCGCTTAAAGTATCTCATCGGTGATTGCAAAAGGTTTTTTTTTTCTTTTTATTTTTGTTAGTTGCATATGAGAGTTTATTTATTAATAAATAATAGATAATCAAAAGAGGTTGATATACTAGTGATATATGTTGAAACCATAACTCACATGTCTCAATATCTTATTACTAAATCAGAGAATGATTTCAAATTCATAAATCCTAAGATCTTGTTAATTCTGTACCTATCATATTCATTGATTTTTTTTGAGTAGACAATCAATTAGATGATTGTTTGACATCATTATTTAATATTATTGCTCTGATAATGATTCACAAGATAAGCTATTGGGTTCACAAGATAAGCTATTGGGTTATGTTAAATACATTAATTTATTCTAAATATTTGTTCCTATGTTAAGAAAGACATCAATTCCTCATTGTTAACTTGAGGGTGAGTTTCATTTTTCAAGTGGAGGGATTTGACATAGGATACATCATAAAGACTATTTTTTAATATCATATAAATTATATTATAATTATTATTTTATAATTTATTTACTTATTTTATAGTATTTTAATATAATTAAAAATTTTAATTAAATTATTTATAAAGGTATTTAAACTATTTAAATATTTTAAAATATTTTCATAATTAGTTATAAAATATTTTATCATTTAGGTTAAAAGTATTTTCTAAATTAATTAGATGATTTTTCCTATAAATATGTATAAATTTAAGAGGTTAAATTATCATGATGAATAAATACTTTAATAAAAGCGTCAATTTTATTTCTATCATTTTCTTTGAGAAACATTGTTTTTTAGGTTAATCAAATATTAACACTATTTTTGCTACATGCTTCATCTTAAACAAATTAATTTGGAAATAAAATTAAACTCGAAAACATCATTGATGATCCTTCTCTTCCATATAAAGAACTAAAAGAAGTAGCAAGTGAAATTTCTAAAATCAACAACAATGGTTCCTAAATTGCATAGATGTCAAAACATAAAGAAAAGTTCAAACTTGCCCAAAGTGCAAATTGGTTGTTATAGACATGGTAGATAACATGAAACTAAAATCATGGTTCCCTAATTTGGATATGAGGGGCGTGAGCAATATTGGGTCAATCCTCAAACATTAGTTATTCCTTGCTGCCTTCTATCGGAAACCAAAGGACACAATTTTGGAAGCAATATCTTTTCACTGCATAAAAGCATGAACAATAATATCTTGTCATTGATTTACACAAAAAGGGATTTGTGTTGTACCAAGAGAAAACGAAAAATTAAAATATGTATCTCACAAACCTAACATACATCATTGTTGTGATTGCACTGCTATCACTATTAGATATACAAAGAAATGGATTGGGATGAAACATGAGTGTTTTTCGTCTACACCATTTGGACTTATAACAGCTTTTTGGTGATTACAGAAGGTATTTTGTTTTTTTAGAAAAAAAAAAAAGGTTTGCTATCTTGTGCAACATTTACGTGACAAAATTTGACCAAATCAGGTGGATGCAACAGGTGGCCAACATGACCACATGTAAGACCTAACTCGACCACATGTAAGACCCAACTCCTATAAAAACCAAAGGTATGAGTGGTGTTGATAAGGAAAGAAAAAAGTTGCCTCACCTATGTGGGATATGTAGGAAGGCATTTAACACAAAAGCTACTTACCTACTGAAGTTGTGTACTTTGAGTATCTTAAATAATAGTATGGTTGGAGAAGACTCGATATTACAATCAACTCAATTGGTCAAAAAGGATGTAATTGGTGATACCACTCATGAGATTAACTATTATTTATAAAATATCTCATATATTGTGTTTTTTTCCTTATGAAAATGTTGTAGTTAAGCCTATAATTATTGGATTTCAAACTCTTGATGTTTTAGTTTTCTTTTCAATAGTTACTTTAAATAATGTCTATGGTAGATGGATCAAGTTAAGGGTGAGACACAAGTGTTTACCTAAAGTAACATTAAATTTTAAGGCATCTCTCATCATAGTGGTCTTTTTTTTTTTATGTTTTAGATTAATGCAAATTGTCAACATTATAATGTCAACAACTGCAAATGATTTACATATACTTAATTTATTTGCCTATACCTTGTAGTCTGACAAACAAAACTAGTAGGTCTTTTGTTGACATTAAAAAATGTACATTATGTACATTAATTGTTGATCCATAATATTTGTCTTTATATTTTATGTCAATCAAGAAGTTGTGTTGCTTTAATCAAATTAATCTTCTCCATTTAATTGATATGAACATCATACCATAATTTAAAAATGAAGATGTACAAGGTCTAGTGTATATAAGAGTGTCATAGTCACCCATTGCATGTATATCATAAAAGCACCAAACAATTGCTCAATTGTTCAATCAAATAAACAAAGACATTAACCCATAACTTGTCCTAATTTACCCATGACATGTGGTTGGCAATTCCCACTCCACAATTTTTCAATTTTCATTTTAGAGAAGTAATTAGTGGCAAGCCTCAATGCTACAAAAGTAAGTAAACAACATGTCTCCTAAGCTTATTAGGTCTATGTCAAGATTAACTCCTTTTATTGTGTCTTCTTATCAACTTTTCATATTTACCTTTTTTTTTTTTTTGTTTTTTTCACAAAAGGCAATTGCATTTTATTTGTTTGTAATAGGGGAATGCAAAAAAAAAAAAATTGTATCATCCCATAACATTATAGGATTCACTAAGGTCCTTATTGTTCACTTTATTTATTTTGCTAAAGATTTTCATCTCCAATGTACATTCCTAATAGATTGAGCAATTTATAGACTACATTAATGTTGTAACTTCTTAAAATTCTCCCAAAACCATAATGTTGCTTCCTTATGTTTTCATATGTGATTTTATTTAACACATTCCAAAGAAAGTCAAATTAGAATTTGCTCTTATTTGTTTTGTTTTATTTTGTTTTTTGTTCATTATGTTCTAGTTGAGAGTAAGAAAAATAACTTGTCAAAGACTATGGTTCTAACTTTTTGTTTTTGGACCATCATGCCTATTGCATAGTTGACTACCTATATTATGAGGTATGTGATGACAATAGCTATCTTAAGAGAAAATTCAAGAATGCATCATTTACATAGGCAAGTGTTCATTTCCATAGCTAGATGGAGATGCAAGATGAATTTTGATACAATATGGTAATGGAGAAACTAATAGAAGAAGGAAGAATTTTGATACTTTGAACAAATGATAAGTCTATGGTATTTATAAATGTGATAGTAATCATTTGTCAATAGATACCTTTGGTCTGGTGGTTAACAATTTGACCTTTTAACTTTACTTTATTTTTTGTCATTTATTGTGAAATGACATATAAAATAATTAGTTAATAATTAATACACAATGTTAGTTTAGTTTAGTGATCACACCGCTTGTATGTAACTCAAAGTCTCATTTTAAATCACAGACATCATTTTCAGTTATTTATTAAAAGTTATATTTATTATCACAATAAATAATTATTGGAGAGTTAGGACCAATGGTTGTGTTCTTTGCTCACTAGACACACCTCTTGAGTTCAAATCCCAACAACCACAAATTTTATTTTTTTTTTATATTTTGAAAATTCCAACAACTTTTCAGGTAGTGTACTTGTTTGTGTTTTCCTGCCACATTTTTTATCACTTGGATATTGGTTTGGAAATTTAACAATAATGTTTTCTGGCCTGGCAGGAAGTAGGCCCAAATGGACTCTTGCATGTATGTGCTATCAATTCAATTGCACTGTGCCTTCCGTTCCATTCTGTGTTCAATTAGTTACGCAAATCAAACCCCACATGGGAAGCTGTTTAATTTGTGCCACTAGTAGAACCATATTCCACGCAAACTGTATATTTTCAAATTTCAGTAATGCAGTAATCTATATAATTTGTTATTTTTTTTTCTTCACTTTTTTTGTAAATGTATACCAAAGGCCATTATTTATGATATAAGATTACAATTACTTAATCAAAGTTAAAATTTTCCCACCAGAGTATATTCTTGCTATGTGCAAAAAAGAAACATTATTGCTGAATACCTTCCTACCTACGGTATCCCAAAAATCTAACATTGGATGGGTTCAGATTACAACTGCATCTTGCAAGATTACACATATCCTTCTAGTTGTAAGAGCAACTCAAGTGGCTTCCCTTGGATAATCAAACACATAGGCAATTGTACAAACAATTTTTAAGCTTAGATTCATTTCTTTGGGCTTTGGGGGATTTTCTTCTTGATTTTTTTTTTCTTTTTCCTTCCCTATTCTTTTATTTTCTTTTCTTTTCTTTTCTACTTTTAGGTTGAATCGTGCATCCAAACAAATTAATGTTCTTCCCCCATCCATCCTAGGCAGATTGTTATTCCCAACTAGGGACTCCTGCATAACAGATGCTAGGTTATTGTTTCCTCCTTTAAAGTATCTATCCTCACATTGTTCTACTCTGTCAATGACCCCTTTTACTGCTATATCAAATGCATCTCCAAGGGTCGGAGATTTGGACCTTAAATCTGCATATATAACCATTGGTATCGACCTTATAACCTCCTCCCTTTTTGCCAACATCTCCACCTTTGAGAACTGAAGCAATGTCTCATCGATTCTGATTTGCCCTTCTTTTACCAGCTTCCCTGGTATGAACACAGAATGTCTTGAATAATTCTCTGGAAATTACCAATCATATTGCAAATACACAGAGCCTGGATCGAAGAACACCGGGATGCAGCCTGCCAACTAGGATTCAAATGTTGATCACCGAGTTAATTAATACCCAGGAGGCTGCAAGCAGAATACCGAGTCCTAAGACACCCTGATCACCTCCATCGGGTTATCACACTTGCTTCAAGGAAAGTTGCTATCTAGTAACTTACAAATACTCCCTGAAGCTAAACAATGGTCGATGATCTCAACACGGATAGAATCATTCCTACCTGGTTAAGGGGTGCCTGAGAAAGAGAAAAAGTATTGCCTTTCCTGTTTTCTTATTCTGTTTTACCATCGAAGTGTCTCACTCTCACTTGAAGGATGGAAATGTGTGGGGTATGCCAATGCAAATTCGTTTCTCTCAGAAGTTCATTCAATTGACAATATTGTCATGTTCATGGTTTCAGGCAGATTCAACAGCTTACTTCCCCAATATGAATCAGTATCAGATCCCCTCTGAAAATCCCAAGCAATCCTTCGAGTGACAAAGAAATGGTCTCTACCCCACATTCTTTTCTACTCAGGCCATTCTGCCACCCACATCGCCAAATCAAGTCCCAATGCATCTCTAGTCGATGCATTGTGAGTCCAAAGGTATCGACCAACATCAAGGCCTGCATAAAATGGCACGAAAATGGCAGAAGCTAATGAAGAATCGTTAGTCAAGCCCCGTAATTCTTCATTTTGTTACAAAACAAAATTTCTAGAACAAATTGGTTTGTCTGAAACCAGCATTTCTCCAATATAACCCCACCAGGATTCTCAACCTGATGACCAAGGCCTGAATGGGCATGAAGATTCTTATGGTGTCACCATTTTGCTGCCATATTTCCATTACTGCAAGTCTGCAGAGATTTCCCTCCATAACTTGAGAGTTGGTTATAGCAGTTAAGGGTTGTTTCAAGAGGCTGTCTCTCCTTCTAGAAGCTTTTTCATATTTTGAAATATCATTAGCTTGCAAATCAAGCAAGTCAATCACTATGTAACAATTTAAATAGTTGATCATTATTTAGATTCAAATTTCAATTTGAAATTTAAGTTATAAAAGTTATACAATTACAACAATTTTTATTTTGAATTTTAAGTTCTTATACTATGTATATAAATTGAATCAATGAGAAGGATCTTCTTCTCTCAATCTCAAGCTCCTTTTCTTATTTCATGTTCCTTGTGTTTCACTTATTTCTGTTTAGTTTAAAAGCAGAAAGTAAACCAAATAGTGTATCAAAGTTTAAAGGTCCTTGTGTCAACTAATTTTAGTAAGTTAAAGAGAGTTCAAACACAAAAACACAAAGGAGTCAGTCATCAGAGACCCTTACATGGAGTCTGAATCTTTCTCTTTATCAGTAAACCCTATTGTGGCTTAATTGAAGCATCATAGTGAGCAAGTCTTTAAGCAATACAAGGCTTTGACTTGTATTCACTCATCTGTCACATAAACCATCTTTAATAGGATAATGACATATGACACAGTAAAAGAAACTTGGGATAGATTGAAAGAGGAATTTGGTGGCAGCTCCAAGGCCAATACCATGCAATTCCTTAACCTCATGAGAGAGTTTGAGTTCTTGAGAATGAAGGATACTGAAACTATGAAGGACTATAGTGACAAGTTGCTGAAAGTGGTCAACCAAATAAGAATGTTGGGAGAGAATTTTATAGATAGAAACATAGTCCAAAAGGTCCTTGTAAGCATTGTAGAGAGGTTTGAATCCAAAATCTCCTTTCTGGAAGACTTTAAGGATCTCAATTCCATTTCCTTGGGTGCACTTATTAGCGCCCTTCAAGCTTAAGAACAAAGAAGGCTTGTAAGGAAGGAAGACACAATTGAAGGAGCTTTCCAAGCTTCCCACAAATAGAAAAGTCAAAACAAAAGGAGAAATGGTGGCAAGCAGGCTGGAAAGAAAGCTGAAACTACCAAAGGCACTAGCAAAAGACAATCCTTTAACAAGGGATGGCTTAACCTTAAGTACATAGGAGGTGGTCAGTTTTCAGTTCCAAGCAAGCCTATTCCCAAATTACAATACTATAATCTTAACCACCTTTTTGTTATTACTATTATTATTATTTTAATTCTATTTATAATAATATAATCTTGATTTTTTTTTATTATGAAGAAAAAAGATGAACTTCATAAAGACTTGACTCGACGGGGATTAAAGTCATTTACTCTGCTCGCATCAAATCGTTTGCAACCCTTGCATGTGTCCATTCCTCTTCCTTTTGGGCCCCTTTGTGTGGATGATAGATGGATTCATTTGGGCCTTTTTACTTTAAACTACCCTTGCATGTGTCCATCACTAAAGTAATGTTTTGTGAAATAGGAAAGCCAATTAGTTAACAAATTGTTTTGGGTGACTAAGGCTCCTCTTGGTTTTCTTAATTTAATATTTTATGGATCATAAGTAAATTATCCACAATTCTAAGGTCTGGAGCTTTCTGAGGATTGGCAAATCATGAACACAAAAGAGAATGGAACATTTGTCCCAAGTTAATGTATGACCCTACATCCAGAGACTATCACAGAAGTGATGCATCAACCCAAAGATCACTGTCAAGTAAGTAAGCAAAGAATCTAGTAATCCACAACATTTATGGTCACAGCAACCCAGGGAAGAAAATGGAACAAACAGCCAAAAAACTCACTGTTCTACAGCTTCTCTGCCTTTCATGGAAGCAAAGCATGCACGTTGACATATGGCATTGAAAACTTTTTGTAACATTGCATCTTTACTAAATAAGGCATCCGACAAAACAACAGCTGATGCTCCATGGGATATGTAGTCCGCCACTAAATCTGCATCCAATTTAAGAGTCACCCAGATGTCAATGAATTTCCAGAATACAATTGAACCATTGAAATGCAAAACACCAGCAAAAGCAGAAACAGTAACTCTATAACTGCAATTGAAATATTGTTACCTTCCAACATATATACTTTCTGAGGAAGATATTTACAAATACTCTGTAACTTTGAATTAAATCTATATAAAATGACCCTTTGATGAAGAATTTCATAATAATTTAGCATCCTTTCCATCACAGTGGTGAATGCACATTTAATGTTGTTCAGTCAAAAGTTCACAACTTTGAATCAAGCATCTAAAGATATGGATCAATGATGCAATGATGCAATTGAAGAAGTGAAGGTAATCTCATCTTCTAAATGGAAAACATGAGCTTTTGGATGATAGGAAATATTACTTTGTCAGTAAAACTATAGACATTTCAGAGAATGTCATCACAATTATTAACTTCCAGTAACTATATGCATCAATAAGGGTTATAAATGTTTTGAAATCTGTCATACAATTTCCACAGAGACCTTATTGATCAAGCTAAAGATCCCTGACTTCAATGCAGAGCAAATATATGGAAAGAAACAGGGGAGAGAAAGAGAGAGAGGAATAGGAAGAAAATTTCTCAGCAACATCATTACATCAGAAAGCATGTTAATCAGCTTCTGTTGAAGAAGTAAAGCCTTTTAACTCACAGCAAGTGGTAGATTCACCTGCTCCCTTAGCTGCAACTATGCGCTATTGCCTCTCCCAAAGAGTCAACCCTACCTTAAAGTCAGTAAGAAGAAAAGCTTGGATTGTTCAATACACAAACCTATTGTTATGCCTTGAGTAGCAACCATAGGTATATGAGGGAAAGGCTTGTTTAGTGCTAACATATACTGGACACCACCTAATGCTAAAACAGGATAAATCTGTACCATTAACATGATGAAAATCAAACCATATGTTGTTTGCTGGAATACCCAATTGCAACATGAAAGTACTTCTACTTGGTCCTTAAAAAATTTCCATTGAAATGGGGATGCAATCACGTGAAGGCATAGTTAGACTAGATTGTATATAATAACCAATAACTTTAAAATTGAGAAGCGTGTTGTAGGTATCAATTAGTGAATGTGTCATTACCCAATTTGAATCTCATCCTCACTCCTACCCTGAACATGATGAAATATGAAAACCTAATCAAACTTACCTTGACAATTTTAGCGCTAGAACCATATGTAGACAATATCTGTGAAACAAAGAAGCTCTGGTTATGGCATTGATATTGCAGAAAATAATACAAATGATCAAATGTTCAAATAGCGGTGGATAACTAATAAAGTTACTTTAAACTTTTTATTGTTGCTGAGGAAGGAAATAAAGGAGAAAAGAAATTGTTGGAGAAGGCAAAGAAAACAACTTTTCCTTCTTGACTATCACATGATTTTTCCCAATACATTTCCTTTACATGGTATAACTACTCCAAAGGTCATGGAAAGGATATTAGATAAAGATGGAAAGCCAAACAGAGAATACAAGAGTTAACATGATCTACACATAGAATTAGAACTTAGGGAACTTAAGATAAATGAGAGTTCAAGCTCAAAGACTTCTTACTTTTGTTGGTGTCATCACCCTGGGTATATATAGAACTTTACCATCCTGGACCTCATCCATAATTTCCTACAGAGAAGTATGTTTCATTAGTATCAGCAAAAGAAGCAGCATTGCTGACACAATTGTTCATGCACTATGAGAACAGGACCTAAAAAAAAAACAAACAGAGAGAGAGAAAAGGATTATGAAAGGAAGAAAGAAAGACAAAAATAAAACCCTTTCAAGATTAATGGCTCAGTTTAATTGAAGAAAGATTCATTTCACACTTGGTATATAAGATGCATACTTTCACCATTGCTGGGCTCATAAGGAATTTGGCTCCTACGTTCATGGCATTCAAGGCATCCTCAGCACTTAAAACAGTACCCACCTACTGTCAACAAGTCTTCTGAATTCAGTTGTATGGTATATTACATAAACATGTCAACAACACTTTTTTCAACTGAGTAGCCTATTCGACAATTTGCAAAAGAGAATTCTAGAACATGCATCTCTGATGCAATGTTGCCATGCTGAAGAGAAACTATATTGTATAATTTATTCACTGAAATTTCATGCAGAGCAAATAATATCATTATTTCCATAATTTTGATGCATTTATATTTAAGCATGAATAAGACTAATAAGTCTTTCATATAATCACAGAAGAATACAGACAAAAAGATGAAAATGCATATGTACATGCAAACATAACAAGTTCTGAAGGGTTTTGGCAAGTTCTTGCAACTTGTGCTAACTACATTATGCTTCGGCCAATAAAAACACCAATGTCCTGAAATCCAAAAGGATATAGGAAGCACGATTACCCCTATGGTCATTGCAGGATGATACTACACCAGCCTCTTTACAACCTGAGCACAACAGATTCAAGCATATTATGTCTGCTCCAGGGCGGCCAAAATACTCGAGAAGATGAAAGAATGGCATATACAAAACAACCTGAAACACACCTGGGGTGGACATCACAATCTCCAGCTGCTATCCAAATAAAGAACATGCATTATGTTACCATCAGCGTTCAGAAGTACACGCATAACGTGAACTGATCAGTGCAGCAAAAAGAATATTAGTTTGTTTGCTAAAAAGTTCTTTTTATGTGCTTTTTCATTTTTGTGAAGCAGCAAGAAAAATAGTATCTTTGGTGAACCCAACTTATGAAAACTGCAGCATATAAATTACACAGAATTTAAGCAGAGATGTCAACAATTTGTTTGTCAAAGCCCCTGCGGCAATATGTGAACATAGTATCCCTCAAGATTCTTAACTAAAATCACAACAAATCATTGATAGTATTTGAATAGAAGACGTAAAATGGCAACACTGCTTTGATAGCTTAGGGCTATTAATCACCTAATCAGTTGGGCTGTCCTGCTGAAATCCTACCAATATAACAAGTATGGGGGCAGACACCCTTCCTCTCAAGAAGTGCTCAAGCATTGTAATGGTCATGGAAGCACAGAAACAGAGAAAAAAATAAAAAGAAAATAATTAAAAAAAGGGACTTACAACTGAAATGTCACCGCTAAGTGCAGCAGTTGCAATTTCATGAGCAATCTGCGAAAGCAAAGCTACGAAAATGGAAACTAATACTTCACCTTGTTATTTTTTTCAAAACCTTATTATTGACTGAGTAAGTCTAGTCACAACTAAAAGTGCCAAAATTGGAAGTTTCGAGCCGTTCCCAGTCTATTTTTAACTTTTAAACCATTCCAAAAAATAAGATATTCATTGGAAAATATTTTGACCCGAAAATAATTAAAATTTAAAGGTAATCATGGGTTTCCTTATTTTGATATTGATGTACAGTATTGATCAAGTCAATCCTATTGTCCATAATGTTGACAATTGCACTTGCACTTACACTAACTCCTCCTTGATCAGTAGCACTCCCAGTCTCTCCAACATTGGCAACTTTAGTTGTGATATCTTCATTACCTTCAGTTGTACCCTACATTACAAATGACCTTTAACCATAACAACACCATCCTCCAAATCTAACAACAATTCTTCTATATTTTCTTATACTACACTTAACTCAAGAAATCTATAATGTCTTATTATCACATAAAAATGCACATCTTAATATATGATCAAAGATAATTGCATTTCCATCCAACAATATTTTTGTATAATTGTCTTCATAGTTAGTGTTGGAACTAAATCAAACATATTAACTCTAAATAAAATAACTACTTAAAACCATTGTAATCTACATAAATAAGAGTTTGAAACCATGACAAGGTATAACTTATAATATGGTTGCATAAACATGTCTTATATAGTTAAATTCAAACACACATACCTAGTTCAAAAAAAAAAAAAAAAAAAAGCAAAAATAAACTTTATAGTCTATATCTTTTATATATTTAAGACTTTAATATGTAAGAGTTTAGATATTCAATACCTAATCTCTTTTCCTTGCATTAGATATTTTCAAATACATAATTATAAATTCTTTTTCCTTGAACAATTTAATAGCCTTCACATAAGATAATCCATTTATTCCTTTTTAAGTCATTCAATATGGACATGCATGCTCCAAATACTACTTTAACATAGTTGCATGACCAGTCACCTCTCCATAAGACCCAATAGCATAATATCAAGTTCCACTTATTTTTTTCTCAAATAACTTAAACTTCTTTGAGTTTTCTCCAATTAGGGTCAAAGTGTTTACAAATATTCTTTGAAGTAATTCATTTTCCTTTCCTCATTTTGTTCTTAAATTGGTGTCAATCTTAATTTATTTGTCCTACTAGAAATTATTAAAATCATTGCCAAGATTCTTAACCTATTCATTGTTGTCATTTTCCTCTTCTTCTTTGCTAAGAGAAGGATTATGAGTTGAAGTGTAAGCATGTTTCTCATTTGCTATTGTATTCCCAAAAATAGTACATAATTATTAATAATTCTAACATCCATTTTTTAGAGTCACTACATATGTTTGATCACCTATAAAAAAAAAATGATGACTCATGCTTAATTATATATGATAATATAAATTAAAGTTCAAAAAACTAATATATACTTTTATACAAAATATAGCATTTACTGTAAACATGTTCTCCCATTGTTTATCAAAAGTGGTAACCATATTAATTATATTAGAATAGTTAATTCCTATGCCCTCTAAGTCCATTGAATTTAATTTTTAACTACAAATGAGTATAAGTCATACCTATTCTTTTATTTAACTCCTCTTAACTAAACTTTCAAGCATTATTTGTAAAAGTTATAGTTTTTTGATAAATCATTTTCACCTCTTCTTCCATCAAGAAAATGAAAATGTCCTCAAATTTCTTTAGCCATATATGGTCCAATTCAACCTTAGCACCTCATCCTTGCTTAAATGAACAAGTTGACTTGATTCTACCCTCTAACTATTTACTATAACAAAGATATATGTGTATAAATTATGCATGCACTTAGTAATAATATAAGAAACTTATGTTTTCTAAATTTCCACTCCTAGACAATTAAAATATTCAAAGTTGAAGAACAAAAATTGTTGTCACATCAAGGACCAATGCATATAAGAATATGCAAATGACTACTACTAATTAGGTTACAAACCAAATTAAAAACAAGAGTTTTAGTAGGTCAATATAACAATAAGGACACAAAACTTCCAATCTTGCACAATTGCTAATAATAGTACATAATAAAGTCATTAAAAAATGACCCCACATGCTTGTTTAACATATGCCCATTTTGTCATATAAATTTTATGAAATGAACCAAAAAAGAAAAAAAAAAGTTAAAGAATGAAGATACTCTTTATAAATCAAACTTTAGCTTTATACTTGCTATACTTAAAAGTAAAAAGTGTTGAAGAAGTATATATATATTTATTTATTTTACACGTGATAGTTAATTAAATTAAAGTACAAATTAAGAGACTAATTCACTAAAGAAAAAAATAAAACAATAAGGCATAACAATATTATTGGAGTATAAGACCAAGAATATGAATATCATACAATCAAACTCATCAACAAGTTACTGTTATCTAAAAAGAAAATCTACCCAACATTTTAAGATAAAGGTATGAAAGTTCCTTTTGTGGGTGGAGTGGAGATATGACAATTATGTTTTTAATTTTCAATAGATCAAAGTATTTATTTAATTGATGAATTACAAAACATTAAATAAAAACTTAATTATAAGAAATTGATTATCACAAGTATCATCTATTGTTTTCTCATAAAGAGAATGACAAAATCTTACATGGGTTAAATAGTAGTTAATCATATTTTTAGTCCTAAACCTTCTCTCTCTTACTCACTCTCTCTCTTTTTGTAAAGATAAAGGGTTTAAATCAAAAAATAGTGCATTAGTGTATTAGTATTTAAATTTTAGTGTTAAATATTCCATTTATATATATTTTAAATTTTTTTTATAATTTTTTAATTTAATTGATATATGAACATAATAATCCAACTGTCTTTTTTCAATAACTATTTTTAATTGAAAAAAATTATAATATTTAAAATTAACTTGAAACAAATGTGTACGACTATTTTAAAAGAAAAAAAAATAAATGGTTTAAGACTAAAAATATACTTATTCTCCTAAATAGTGCACCACTTTTTTTTTTTAACCACAAAGAAAAGTACTTTGTAAATATATTGGTAATTATACTTATTGATTGAAGTAAGGGATTACCTGTTGATGTCTTCATTCATCATTTACCCATTACCCGAAGATTGTTAGACTCATGGACTTTTTCTATTCCCTAGCTTAATATTAATGAATCTATAACTTAATACTACGTATTCTCTATAAATTTTTATTTTATATGGGAGTTGAGCAGTAGTAGAGAGACTCGAACCTAGGTTTGAAAAAAAAAAAAACAATAAATTACCCATTAGGTTACTATTTCGGATAGTCACTACTTCAGATGGTCACTGCTACTATTTTATGTCATATGATCATTGCCTTTCTGAAATCTATACATATTAACTGAACTATTAATCCATCTTCAGAGGTTCAAAAGCATAAGGAGCTCAAAATAAAATATTAAAAAATGAGTTGTTCATTGGCCCAATTACTACCACATAATTTGTCTCTTCATGAGTATAATCATTGTTCACTTCGATGAGTTTGATCACAACTTAATGCTTCAAAAAATATACCAAGATATTTCATGTGACATATTACTTTAAATCAAATAAACGATCTTAGTTTGTGCTATTTGTTAATTACTTTGTTAACTTCATGTTACGAAATAAAATTTTAAGCCCTTGCAACCGATGCCCGAAATGGTCTTGGAAGAGCACTTCCACATCACAACGCAAGTCTGGAAACAGCACCCTTTTAACACTGGATTGAGATAACAGCATATGGTTTTGACGTCTTTGAAACCATTTTTCATACTTCTCAACATGGTCTATTGGAGTTGGAGGCTGCTCGCCTTTTCTCAGTTTACCATCCACACGAAATAGTAATCCAAAGTCTGTCCTATCCCTTTTTGTTAATCCCCTTTGTTAATCTTTGAGTGATTTTATCCCTGGAAGACACTCGCAACCATTTGTAGTTTAAAGGAAGGTAACCACTCCTTAGCACGACATTTGCTTCTTGAGGATCTGTGGAAGTCCATTGGAACTCACTACTTTGTCCATAATCAAACCCCAGAACTCCTGAGATAAACTTTTACTTTTGCACTTTTCCTAACACATTACGCAGTCCAGCCATGTTTTTGTATTAGCTTCACATTCCCCAACCAGAATCTCGCCTGTAATTGTGACCAAAAGAAAAAAAAAATCTTGCCTGAAATTGGAAGTCTCCTTTTCATGGAGTTCAGCAACCCCATCTTTAATGTTCGCTTCAGACACCAAAATAGATAGTGTTGTAAATACACGGATGTACATTTCTACTATCTTTTACCAAATCCATATAGCAGTGAATTTCAAACGGATTACAGTACCAACAAAGTAGTAGTTAACAGTCCGGAATACTTTAATGTCAGTAATTTTGAAGCTCAAAGCATGTGGCACCATCTGATTCAGATGAAAGCCTCCCCCACTGTTTTGGTGCACATCCACCTTGAACTTTTCTTCAGTGCTTCCCTTCCTGACCTTGAGAAGCATATCAAATTTTGCTAAATCAGCTACCACCTGTGTACCATTCAAGCATTCTTCAGAAAAACCAAACCAATTAAACAAAAAGGAAAGCTAAAACATGGCCAAGGAAAATTTAATCCTACTCACTTTCTTTATATCAGAACATTGCCTTTCTGTCTTTCAATCACTGGTTATACAGACACATATCTGACCATAGGTTATGGTCAAAGAGAATATGACATACTAAATGGATTGTTGTCCAAATATAACAGAGAGAACACTCTGAACTTGGTAAACAATGACAGACAGAAAGGGGGAAGGAGGGAAGGGAGGGGGCAGTTGTTCAAAGTAGTTGGGCTAACAAACATCAGAAATTGAAATTGCAACCAGCAATATGGAAGAATCTTGCACTTCGCCTTGGAATAGTCATCCATATCATGTCAAAACAGTATCATTCCAAATGTTCAACAAAACAAGTAGACACATAAATTGCTTTGTTGGTCGCGAAACATCACTATTGCCACAGACAGACCCCAGATAAAATTCTTGAACGAAGCATTTAATAATAAAATGACAAAGGGATCAAGAAGCTAACCTCGGCCTTTGCCTGAATGATCTCTAGAAGTTCATAAGGAAACAATGAATTCGACCTCTGCTGGATGGTCTTCACAGCATGGCTTGCCGCATCTTGGATTGCAGGATCATGCACTGGCACATCATTCCACCCAGGACCATGGCCATCTAATTCACAAACCCAAACCAATGATTACCCTATTATTAGGTAGCAACAACAACATATCCTTAGTCTCAAATTTAATTGAAGTCCATCATGTGAATTATATCTTGTCATTCTGTTTTATTATGAATTGAATTTGGTGTGAGATATCATTGTTCTAAATATTTCCAAACGAAAGACTCTAAATGATATGAAATCTTGTATCCCTAAAGTAATCATAGATCGTCATTGCTCTTTCCTCTTACATCCACATGAATTTGGTTGGACATGCATAATCTGATGCAAACACTACCATCTCAGTTTATCTCTAATCATTGTCAACATAAACACTACTACCTCAGTTTATCTCCAATCAGTGCAACACTTACTTTACAACAAATATTCTCATTCTTTATTAGGTTGTTAGGTTTTTCCTAAAGTGGCCATATCTCACCAACCACTTCAACCATCCCACCAACCCAGCTAATACATGATACATGCCATTCATGTTGAATTTTGTAGACAAAGCATTTGACATAAGTGCAACATGTCAAATACAAATTAACTTGATCTACGTCATTCACTTAATAACTTGCGGATAGATGCCAGAACAAGATCCTTTGTTTCTATAAAGGTGGTAATGGAGCTGTCAATATCACAAAATTTCTTCAGCTAAGATTCTCATGTCATTTTGAATTGTACAATTTGAAACATTATGTCAATTGTGGGACAAATGCCAATCAATACACTAGTAAAACCAAAGAAATGGGAAAATAAAAAAAAATAAAAAAAAAAAAACATGTTCCAAGTATGATTTTCTGGATATCTCATCTTGGCATGGTTTTTCAAACTCACATTCATCCTCCATTCTTCCAAGGAAAACAATATACATGATGTTGATTGGTGTAGTAAATTCCAACTAGGCAAATAGCATGATCACTCCAAGAAAGGGGAAAATATATATTAAGAAAATGCATAAAGAAATATAGGGATATAATATAAAAGGAAGAACCAATAGTTCTTCTGGGACAAGGAAAACCATCAGCAAAGGTGTGACTTGACATCTTGCTGTTGTATCATATATTGACTTTTATATATTTCTTTCCCTTTATTAGCTGGATTATATCTTCAAAAGGGGATACTCCATTGAGTGAATCATTCCGTCATAAAAGGATAAAAAGACCTGTACTCTGGTATTTACTTAGTTCTAAATCTTTTAATTAAGCATTTTTGACAAATCCAAGGCAAAAGAGAAACAACCTTCTCATAGATGTCCTTTATGCATGCCTTTGCTAAATCTGCTCCCAAAAAAATACTAACAGCTTTAGTCGGTAAACTGTGGATCTTAAAAAAAAACAAAGTGATGTGACAATTTCATTGCAACTTGCGAGCAATGACATTAGCAGAAGTCTTTGCAATTTAAAAATGTATTCCATGGAATCAAAATGGGATCAACTCCTGCTAGAGGAAAATGGTGTAGTGAGATGATATGTTACCCATTTAAAATCCAACCTATTAGCTATCTCAAGCAATAGACAATTGGGATTTATTTATTCCCCCCCCCCTTTTTTTTTTCACTACAATGTTGCCATAAACTTTCCATTATGGTAATGAAAATTTCTTAATCATTAATCCTCACAATACTGAACTTTGAATAGCAACAAATTTTATGGTGAATGTTGCAGTTGTATTATATTCCCTAATTTTACATTCTATTATATTGTGATCCACACGAAAGGAAGAAAGGAAAAGCAAAAGGTTGAAGTCCTCCATCAAATTTGGAACTTATTGAACAGTTACCCAGTTACTTGGAAAACTACCTAAGAATACTAATAGCTTTTCATAGATGTCCTCCATCCAAACCACGATTAGCTTAATAAGAAACACGATAATCTACTGATAGATGGCTCTCCCTCAATGGCCTGAAATGTAATACCCTCTTTTATAGCTTAATGATAGAGGTTCTAACTATGTTGCATAACAGAGCCCAACAAAACATGCCAATAGATCAAACAGAAAAACACCAACACACACTGTTTGTGTGTGTGTGTGCATAGAGAGATAAAGCAAAATGAAGTACCAGTGACCGAGTAATTATAATCATGCAAGGCAAAGAGGATTCCATCGGCCTCAAAGACCTTAATCCTGAAAGCTTCAACTTGCGGGGGGAAATGGCCATTCACTTCAAAATCGGTATTTAGCATTGGCAGCTGCAAAATATCTATGCATTCAATTGCATACCCAGAAGAACTGAGTCCTGGATTAGCTCAATTGCTGCAAAACAAGAAACGAACACCAACCCACTTCCACATATAAAAAACCCAAGTCACAAGTCATAATAGCAAAGATTCCAAATTTACATGAGATCGAGCAATTTCCAAGACAAAGTGTAAGCCTTTTTGACAAAATAATAAACTACTAGAAAATTCATGGATTGGAAGAAAGAAATAAAATGAAAGCTAGAAAGTACATATGCAAATATAGAAGGAAAGAAGACGAAAAGCTTTGGAGGGATTGGTTTACCAGAGCGAACGAGACCAAGGTTGGAAGAGGCTTTTCTAAGAGACGCACAAATGGCTGCCACTTTGATTACTCGTTTTGACGCCTCCACTCCTTCCTCCTCCTCCATCTCTCCTTCCTCAACTGCACGCCTCTTTCGCCTTTGGGTGTTTCATTTACAGGGCTTACAGGACCGTTCAAAACGGCCTTATGGCGCAGCCTGCGACATGAAAATAATAAAAAGACGGAATTAGTCAAATCTCATTTACCTTTTAAAAAAATAAATAATTTAGAATATTAAAAAAATTATTTTATTATTTTTTATATTTATTATATTATTTAATAAATATAATTTTATAATAATAATTAAAATTAATTTAATTTATAATTTAAAATTAAAATTAAGTAAATTTAAAAATAAATTAATAAATTTTATAATTTATTTAATTTATTTTAAATTTAAAATTAAAATTAAAATATTAAATTATTATAAAAAAATAATTATATAATTTTTATATTTATTATTATAATAATAATATAATTATTATTAATAATTTAATTATTATAATTTATTTTATATAATATTATTTTATTATATATTTTTATCTATTTTATTAAAAAAATAAAAAAAAAAATAAAAAATTATTTTTTACTAAACATTAAGGATGATAATTATTTATTTTTATTTTATTTTTTAGTAAAATTATTTTTAAACCAAAAATTTTTTAATTTAATTAATCAACAATTTAATCAAACTAACATTTTGATTAATTAAATTAAATTTCATAATTAGTTAATCTATATATATAAAAATTAATAATTTTGATTTGAACCAAAATAAAGTATTTTTTTATACATATTTTTATTTTAATCATATAAAAAAAATTATTATGAATATAATTCTATATATAAATTTTAAATATTACTAAATTATTATTATATCTCAGTTTACTTACTTATATTATTTATTATAATAATAATTATAATTTTTTTAACACACATAAAAAATTATTATTTTTTTTTACATTCTAAATAAAATTTTAATTTTTTATTAAAATTAATTTTAACCGGCTAGTCAATTTAAAAAAATAAAAATGAATTGAAATTTTTGGTTAATCATAAAATTTTAATCAAATTTTAATTTTTCTAAATTAAATAAATCAAAAAATTTTATTTAATTTGATTTTAAACTCATTGTTTAATTTATATTGTAAAAATATACTAATATCACTAATTGATAATAATAAATTAATAAAATTATAATATTAATTTATATTTAAAATAATTTTATTTTTTAAATATTTTATATTTAAAATTAAAATAAATATAAAGATAAATAATTTTAATAATTAATATAAATAAAACTATTACAAATATAAATAACTATTTATTTTATATTTGTTAGTTATGCGTATGAAAAGATTATCATACCATAACCGCACCCTTGTGTTTATGTTAGATCTACTACATCATCTCTATAATCTACTTCAACAACGTTTGTGTTTCGAAGTGCAAGCTATCCTGCATTTCATCTAAGATATAGCAAAGAGCGGGGGTAAATGGTGAGATTGTTATTTTGTTGTAACCATTGAGAATCATTTTGCAATCTACTAGCAAATTGAAAAAAATTGAAAAAAAAAATAAAATTCAATTGTTAAAATTTATAAAGGTATAAAACTAACAATTGAATTTTAATTTTTTATCCGTAGAGGCAAATGCCCAAGTGAACATGCAATTTCCTTTATATTCACGAGGGCACATTTCATCTTTTTCTTTAGTCTTGGGTTTGGTTATCAGGTTCTTTTACTCCTAGTTGCTGCAAATTAACTCTTTTTGGCTTTTCATTTTGATGCTATATATTTTGGCTAATATTTTTTTTTTCTTTTTGTACACTATAGTTAAGAAGCGTTTTGAATTGACCTTTGTATTTAGCTTTCTCCTTCAGTTTAATGACGTATCATTTAGGCAGAATTTTTTTTAATTATTTTTTAATTAGACACCAAGGCTATTCCTACAAATGATGACATTAATTTGACAAAAAATTGTAAGCATATGGAATTGTTAGAATAGACTAATAGACTACTATAAGAAAATTGTTTTGGGTGAGGGTGGGGGGAGGGTTATCAATGAAAATACTCTTTTGAAAATTATTGTGTTATTTGGTGGGTTCTAAAAGCTTTTTTAAAGGTTCAATCAATGTTAGTCTTTTGTTATCTATTTTTTTCATGTCTCTATCTTGCATTAAGTGGTATCAAAGCTAGGATTTGCCTTGGTTGATATCATTTCACATATTTCTACGCTTTTGTCTTATGTCCAATGCTATCAAAACAAGTTTGACTTGTGTTAATGTCGTTTAATGGAGTTTGAAGCAATCACTTTAAAGATGAGGATCATGAAGAGAAGACTCTATCCAAAGTAATTTTAAAATATCAGAAAAATAATAGATTTTGTACTAAAAATGTTGCTCATAGTTGCTTTATTTGTAAATATATTTTTGATTTCAAAGATATTTTTTTGTTTGATAGAGATTATTTTGTTAAAGATTTCATGCAATAGTTAGTAGAGATTGATGCTTATTTTGAATACAATGATATTTGTGAGGAGGAGAAAATGACTCTTAAATATTATAAACTTTAAGATAGCATAACTAATTGATGGAATGAAACTTAGTATTACTAATTTAAATTTAGCAGGCCAACAGTATCATAGATAAATATGATAAATTTATTAGTATTTAAATCATATTGTGAAGATATGTTTGATGAGATTTTAAAAAAGGCTGAAAGATATTTTAATTATTATTTTCAACTTATTGAAATTATGGAAATAAGTTTAAACTTTGAAGATGTGTTATCTTGTCCCTATACTAAAATATTTTGTAAAACACCAACTAAGGGGATGTCTTGAAAGGAAGAGGAAATATTGATTGATAGTCATGAGCTAGTTGAGTCAGTATATAAGCTGAAGAGCAAAACCATCCTAGAATTCTAATATTTTAACATCTCATATTCAATAAATTATCAATAAAAATGCTCTTTTGAAAGTTGTTGTATTCTTTAGTTGATTCTAGAAATTTTTTAAAAGTTTAATTGGGTATTGACCTTTTATTATCTATTTTTTCACACTTTCTTCTTATATCATATACTTAGCAAGCAACCAAAAGTAAGAGTTCCATTGTGAATGGGAGAAAGAAACAAAATCCTTACATTTATACCACAAATAGCTTATAAACTAGACCTACATTTTATTCCATTCCTTCTCTCTATTTACTTCTATGCCCTTTGTATTTGAACTTAAGTGGAAAACATTACAATTAGATTGTAGATTAAATAGTTTCCACATTTATTGTTAATGTTGTTTTGTATGTGATAGAATTATGACAATTCCTTGTAAATCATCTAATCCTTACATGTTGAATGTTATGATTTACTATTAAAATTATCTTTAATTTAATTTATTAAAGTGATAAATAAAGATATAACTATCCACTTATCTATATCCCTCATAGTTTAAGTTCAAACTAATTACAATCACTTATCTTAATGGGATGGAGTTGGATGATGATCAATAACTGATAAGGTCTCTAACCAAACCTATAAAAGAAAAGCATGTGAACTATCAACATAAACTTTTGATTACAACTCATTTTGATGAAGGGCCTTAAGAAAATTCAAGTCTTTTGTGTGTTTTTAATATGCATTATTGATAAGTTTATGCTCATCACCAGAACTTTCCTAACATTGTTAAGTGGTCCTATTTTCATGTACCAAGTTGTTACAATTGTTCTTTGTCACTTTGTTGGCTATGGAAAGTTAAGATCAGTTATTCTTCTAATGACTAATATGTTTTTACCAAACCTTGGGAAACATGTTCATGTATGAAAATCAAATACTTGATAACCCAAAAAATAGTGACATTCTTATATGTGTTTGTATGATTATATAAATTTAAGTCATGATAAATTATGATAATACATATCTTTGTACCATGTTAAGATGCTAGTTACATGTGATGTATTTGGTCATGTGTGGCGATGATGGTACATATAATTGGTGGGTGATATTAATTATAAGAGGGTGGCGAATATGATTTTGCCAAACTTGGTACCAACCATGGCTAAGGATCAAAGCAATTATATTTGTGATAAGTATTGCAAAGATGTGAAAAAACAAAAAAAAAAAAAAAATGGAAATTTATATGGCTAATGATATAATTGTTTGTTTGTCTTATTGTTTTTGACTTTTTGCTATACAAAAATTGATTTTGGAATTTAACATGTGTTTATCATGTTTTGGTCTCATAAATGTTATTATAAGGAATATCCTAATAATTTAAAAGTAGCTGGAAGAGATTTACAAAGAAATCATATAAAGACATAATCATTAAATTATGAATGACATATAAAAGTTATAATTAATTCTTCAAAATAATTACTTCACTTCATAGGGAGGTATTTATTTTGTTGAATTTTGCAATAAGATTTTGAATTAAATAATAACATTAGATTTTTCTATACCCACGAGCAAAAAAATTTTGTATTATAATATCTGCTTCATTAGCCTTATTATAAAGTATTTATAAATTCAATACATGTTGTAACCTTTACCCATAAGAAGATTTTATTTTATATTTTGTGATAGTTCATTGTTTCATGACATTAATGAGGTCGTTCTTATTGATGAGATGCTTATGACAAGTTAGGGTGATCTAATCACTTATGCTTGATGTTCATTTAGTCCTACATTAGTTTTAAGTAACATGGACTTTAATTTTGATAAAGAAAAGGCTAAGGATTTCATGAAAAGTATTAAGGAACAATTTATGAATTCTAATAAGTCATTGGTTAGTACTTTAATAAAGAAACTTTCAGGAAAAAAACATTAACAATTCTAAAAGTCTACATGAATCGATCTGAAGGTTTCATTACTAATAAAGTAGTTACCTAGTATGCAAGTTTAAGAAATCTATTTATAGGTTCAAGGAATCCTCTCAATGGTTGTATATAAAATTCCACAATATCATTCTCATATGGTTTTGTAGAGAATATTGTGTATTAGTGTGTGTAAACCTTAAGGTTTATGAAAGCAAGTATATTATAAGGATGATTATCTACTTGCATGCAATAATTTGTCGTTGTTACATAAGATTATGAAATTTTTTTCTTAAATTTTGAAATGAAGAATATAAGTAAAGTTTCCTATGTCATTGACATAGAATTTCACAAAGATAAATTTCAATTGATGTTAAGACTATCTCAAAAGGCTTACATTAAAAAGGTTTGAAAGATATTCAAGATGAAAATTTTTTTTTCCACTATAACACTTATAGTCAAAGGGAAAAAATTTAGTCTTACACAATGTCCTCAAAATGACTTGTAATGAGATGAGATGAAAAGTATATCATATGCATTAGTAATTAGTAACCATATGTATTCATAAGTTTATACTAGACTTGACATTGTATTTACTATAAGAATGTTAGAGAGGTACTAAAGTAATTTAGGGCAAGAACATTAGAAAGTAGCTAAAAAGGTTATGGGGTGTCTATAAATAACTAAGAACTATAAGCTTACATATAGGCACACTAACTGTTCGGAGTTGGGTATTTAGATGCTAATTTTACTAGTTGTATAAATCACAAAATGTTTACTATTGGATACATTTTTAAACTTGTTAGAGGTGATGTATCCTGAAGGAGTGTCAAATAAACTATAATTGCTTCTTCCACTATGAAAGTGGAATTTATTACATGCAATGAGACTATTAGGTATTTTTTTTATTCAAAATATGCTCCTAATCTCGTAACTACATCTATTGTTGTATGTTTGATTATTTTCTATGATTTCAAATCAAGGTCAGCATTGGGCAGGTGGTGGATAGGTTTGTGTTTATTAGGGACTAGATGGAAGGGGGTAAAAAGAAAATGAGAGCACAAAGATTTGGTTAATAGGGGTGCATTAAATTCAACCAATTGATGAATTATAAATTAGTTCTTGGTATATAGCATTTTCTTTGTTTTATTTGCTTTGTACTAATCTTGCATTTTCTCGTTACCTTAATAATGGTTGGAACCAACTTACTAACTGTCAAGTTCATGTCTTGCAATTCCAACTACAGGACATAAACTTGAACTTGTTCCACTTTTGGGTTTACTTGTTAGTAGCAATAATAAGAATTAATTCAAATTGCCATGAATGGTAAAAGTAAAAAAAAAAGATGAGAGAGAGGGAGAAATGAGTTATCAATAGAGGAAATAAGGAATTCAGTTTGACAGAAGAGAGGTACATCATAGGTGATGTTCTTTCCTTAAGAGTAAGTAAGCATACTCATGTAGCTATTGTTCCCATGTGTTGTTGTCATGCTTGATTTTCTGTATTTAGAGCAAGTAAACATATATGTGCAACCATTTTCTGGTATGTCTCTACTTAACTATTACCAAAATCAACTATTTGATTTTAATTATGTTGAAGTTTGCTTTTTGGTCTTAAGCCTAGGCTTATGATTCATCAGATTCCAACAAAAGGACCCCTAACTATGAAGGTATGGTGTTTTTTTTTGGTTAAATTAGCTAGGAATATCTCCTTTATACATGTTCATTGTTACATGGATACATTCTTAGCAGTAAAAATACTTTGGATGACACGTATTCCATTACTTGCTTATATTTTTTATTCCATCTTCTCTATAGAGCAAGTAACCAAAAGCAAGAGTTCCAATGTGAATGGGAGAAAGAAAACAAAATCATCCTTATACTTATAACACAAATAGCCCATGGGCCTACTTTTTATCCCATTCTCTCTCTCTCTCACTCACACTTTACTTCTATGCCTTTCGTACTTGAAATTAAATGGAAAACATTACAATTAAATTATAGATTAAACAATTCCCACATTTGTTGTGAATGTCATTTTATCTATGATAGAATTATGATGATTTAACATGATTCCTTGTATATCATCTAATCCTTGCATGTTGATTGTTATGAATTTTCTATTAAAATTATTTTTAATTTAATTTATCAAAAGGGATAAATAAAGATATAACTATTCACATGTTTTTATCCCTTATAATTCAAGTTTGAACTAATTACAGTCACTTACCTTGAAAGGATGAAGTTAGATAAGGATCAATTATTAATAGGGTCCCTAACCTAACCTATAAAAGGAAATCATTTGAATTATCAATGTATGCTTCTAATGACAACTCATTTTGATGAAGGGCCTTAAGTAAATTTGAGTCTTTTGTGTGCTTTTAATATGCATGATTAATAAGTTTATGATCATTACCAGGACTTTCACAACATTGTTTAGTGGTTTTATTTTCATGTACCCAAGCTTTAAAGGTTGTTAAGGTTGTTCTTTGTCACTTTGTTTGCTATGGAAAGTTAGGGTCAATTATTCTTCCAATAACCAATATGTTTTTACCAAACCTTAGGAAACGTGTCGATGTATGAAAATTGAATACTTGATAACCCAAAAAACAACGACATTCTTGTATGTGTTTATAGGATCATATAAATTAAGTCATGATGGATTATGATAATACGTATCTCTATACCATATTAATATGTTACTTGGTCATGTGTGGTGATGATGGCATATACAATTGGTGGGTGATATTAATTATAAGAGGGTGGCAAACATGATTTTGCCAAACTTGGAACCAACTATGGCTAAGGATCAGATTATTGATTGTGATCCCACCTAGGTAGCAGTTATATATGTGATAAGTATTGCAAAGATGAGGTAAAAAAAAAAAGAGGAATTTTATATAGTTAATGATATAATTGTTTGCTTGTCTTATTTTTTTTTGGCATTTTGATATACAAAAATGGATTTTGGAATTTAACAAGTATTTATCATGTTTTGGTCTCATAAATATCATTATAAGGAATAATATAATAATTTAAAACTAGTTGCAACATCTTAAATTATTGTGATATTAGTGATTTGCAAAGAAATTATATAACGATATAACCATTAAATTATGAATGACATATAAGAGTAATAATTAATTCTTTGAGATATATTACTCGGCTTCATTGAGAGGCATTTGTTTTGTTGAATTAATTGCAATAAGATTTTGAATTAAATAATAAAATTAGATTTTCATATGCCTATAAGCATGAAAATTTTGTATTTTGTGATAGTTCATTGTTTCCAGACATTAACGAGGTTGTTCTTTTTGATGAGATGCTCATGATAAGTAGGGGTGATCTAATCACTTAAGCTTGATGTTCATTAAGTCCTACATCAATTTTAAGTAACATGGACTTCAATCCTGATAAAGAAAAGGCTAAGGATTTAATGAAAAGTATTGAGGAACAATTTATGAAATCTAGTAAGTCATTGGCTAATACTCTAATAAAGAAACTTTCAAGAAAAAACTTTAATAGTTCTAGAAGTATACATGAATCAAACTAAAAAGTTTCATTACTAATAAACTAGTCACTTAGCATGCAAGCTTAAGAAATCCATTTATGGATTTAAGCTATCCTCTCAATGGAACTATATAAAATTTCACAATATCATTCTCATATGGTTTTACAGAGAATATTGTATATCAATGTATATGCCTTAAGGTTTGTAAAAGCAAGTCTATCATTTTAATTCTATATATGGATGATTATCTACTCGTATACAATGATTTGGAGTTGCTACATAAGATTAAGAAATTTCTTTCTTAAAATTTAAAATGGAGAATATGAGTAAAGTTTCTTATGTTATTGACATAGAAATTCATTAAGATAAATTCCAATAAACATTAGGACTTTCCCAAAAAGTTTACATTAAAAAGGTTTTAGAGATATTCAAGATAAAAAATTATTTTTCTATTGTAGTAAGAGGCAAAAGGAACAAATTTAATCTTACATATTGTCCTCAAAATGACTTTTCGTGAGATAAGATGAAAAGCATATCATATGTATCAATAATTAGTAACCTTATCTATTTATAGGTCTACACTAGACTTGGCATTGTATTTATAATAAGAATGTTGAAGAGATATTAAAGTTATTTGGGGCAAGAACATTAAAAAGTTGCTAAAAAGGTTATAAGGTATCTATAAAGAGCCAAGAACTATAGGCTTAAATACAGACACACTAACTATGTAAAAGAAACCAAGTATTTAGATGTTGATTTGACTGGTTGTATAAACAACAAAAAATCTACTACTAGATACATTTTTATACTTATTAGAGGTGATGTATCCTAAAAGAGCATCAAGTGGACTTTATTACTTCTTCCACTATGAAAGCAGAATTCATTTCATGTCATGAGATTATTGCATAAGCATTATGGTTAAAGAATTTATCACAAGACTACAAATTGTGAATTTTATTTCTATACTACTAAAGATATATTATAATAATTCAGTTATAGTGTTGTTTTCAAAGAATAATAAAACTAGAAGCTAAAACAAACATATTAATGAAAAGTTTTTAGTTGTCAAGGATCATGTTAAAGAGCAAACAATCGTAATAGAGTATATCAGTGCTCAACTTATGATTACTAATCCTATGACTAAAAGATAATCGCTTAAGTAATATAGGGATCATATTAAGTATATAAGACTTGTTAGCTCTATTTAAGTTTTATTTCATACTATGTTCTTTAATGCTTTGGCATTTTGGAGACTTAGGTCATTTATAAATAAGGAATTATTTTGTGTACATAAAGATTATTTACATAAATTTTATTTAAGATTTAAATAGATTGAGACCTAAAGGTTTTTTATCCAATAAGATCTTGCCTTAATAAAATGCTTGATTAGAAATTCACTAATATTATGATACATTAAAGGAAATGTTTTCAATAATGTTGCATAATCACCATGTTTAATGTATAGAAATTTCTATTTAAGCAAACTATAATTTCACACTAACTATTATGGGTAGTTCAAATCATGCTAGCCAAGTGAGAGAATGTTAAAATTATCATTAAAGTGACCATCATGATTAGAGATAAATATAAGATATTTAATTTGTTAATGTGATAAGTAAAGTGATAATCATCCATTTATCTATATCTCTTAAAATTAGCTAATTTGAATTTAAAGCAGTTATAATCACTTATCTTGATGGGAGAATGTTAAATAAGGATTAATAACTAACAAGGTCCTTAATTTAGCATATATGAAAGAAAAAATTGTAAGCCATCAACATACACTTGCATACACTTCTAGAAAGCATTAAGTTATAAGCTCAAAAACTTAGTTAGTAATATAATAATTCTTTGTTTATGTGATTATAGATCAAATAATAGTTAATTAACATGCCTAAAAATACATCTTTCACTCAATTTAATTATGGTCTTGTGCTAAATATATTATTTCATTTAGAACAATATGTACAAATTAATTTGCAAATCAAAATGTAATAAAAAAATATGAAAATTGTGAACCATCAATATACATTTGCATACACTTCTAGAAAGCATTAAGTTATAAGCTCAAAAACTTAGTTAGTAATATAATAATTCTTTGTTTATGTGATTATAGATCAAATAATTGTTAATTAACATGCCTAAAAATACATCTTTCACTCAATTTAATTATGGTCTTGTGCTAAATATATTATTTCATTTAGAATAATATGTACAAATTAATTTGCAAATCAAAATGTAATAAAAAAAATATAAAAATTGTGACTTATTTGCAATCATATCATAATTGAATTTAATAGAAGATTTAAGTTTAACTAGGAATAAATTCCTAAATAAATTCAATTTAATTTAGCATTTTTTATATATGGATTTAAATATAATTATAATATATCCAATGAATTTTTCTTGAAGTTATGAAATCTGTGGCCAACATTAATTATTTATTTTAGTTAAATTTGCTAACTAAATCTATGCAATATTCAGTGGGAAAAAAATTAAAAAAAAAATCTAAAGACTATTAGTCTTTCTTATTATCATACTTTTGTTTGGTATAAAAGATAATATTTTATATATTTTCTTTCAATTAAGTAATTTTGTAGAGGGATTTCTAATTTGGTTCCCTTAAAAAGAGAAATAAATTAACTAACACATTTTAAATAGTTACTCGAATTAGGAGTTTTTTTTCATTCAAATATGACTTTTTTTTTTGTTGAATTTTGAGTAATTTGTTACTTAAATTGTGTAAATTATGTTAAAAAAAAAAACTCAAATTTTGAATAATGTTATGACATATTTGAGTAACTACTCACATTGGACTTTTTTTTTTTTTCATTCAAATATAACTTTTTTCATTTATTCTTAAATTTTGAGTAATTTGTTATTTAAATTGTAAAAATTATGTAAAAAGAACTTAAATTTGAATAAATTTAGAATACATTAGGTTGTTCTTAAATCACATGGTTTTTTTATTTAAATCAAATATGTTTTTACTTTTTCTTGAAATTTGAGTAACTTATTACTTAAATTACATGAAAAATTCTAAATTTAAATAATATTATGATTCATTTAAGTAAATTATTCAAATTAAATTTTTTTATTCAAATATAATATATTTAACTTTTTCTTAAAATTTGAAAATTTTATTATTTAAATTATATAAATTATGTAAAAAAAAATTAAATTTGAGTAATATTAAAATTAATTCAACCTTATATTTGATAAGAAAAATAGTGATAGTTAAAGGGTTGATTTAATTTTTGAAAGAAGTTATAAATTTATTAACTTATAATAAAACAAAAGCAAGATTTTTTTTTTTACCTACTTATTCAATAGCTTTTCTTTTTAAAATAAATTTACTATATTTATATATTTTTAAAGTAAAATTAGCGAGTATTATTTTATAATACACCTACTAGTTAATATAATGTAAATTTTGTAAAATTTTAGAAAAGTTTATATGTTATATCAAAATTTAAAAGAAAAAAAAGTTGTATTTTATTTTAAAATTCAACTCTTCTCCTATTACAAAAATATTATCTTCCTTTTTTATTATTATTTTTTATTTTTCATTAAGGGAGCTGATAAATGATGGGTGCGCCCTTCACGTTGCTCAACGATGTCATTCAATTTCAGTCACTGGTCATGAAAGCATAACTTGGTGTGTATAATCTTAAATCACAGTACAAGTAATTTAGATGTAGGGGAGTTCAGATAATAAGTTCTCTTTAGAAGCGAAGTTGAATGACAAAAGCAATGGATAATTATCGACCTCAACACAAGTATAATGACCAATATATTTATAATACACTTTTTATTTTTTAATATTTTGTTACCAAAGAAAAAAGTTAGTTTTTTATTTATGGCCACGAAGTTAGTTTAATGCATATACAAGCTGATTCATTATTTATAGGATGTACTCATATATATCTCTATTAACATGTATAATTTATATATAACTATAAAATGAAATAGTCAAAAAAGGATGAAAAAGAAAAGTGGACAAGATGGACAAGTCTCCATGAGTTTAAATGTTGAGTCATAAACAGCCATAAATGCCTTTGAAAAAAGTAAAGTGAAAGCACTGAACCCTCGTGATATTTTGCTTAATATTAATTAAATTGTGAAATTTGAACTTGCAACCAAAGAAAAAGGGTTTCAAAATCTTGAATTTGTCCTAAAACCTCGAAATTAAAGTTATATACCCTTTTGATCAGCTCAAATCATTATTTTGTCCTAACTTTGCTCCAATTTTTAATTTGATTAATAACCTTTTGTTATTTTTAATAGGATCTTAAATTTATAATTCACTTTAATTTTGATTTTAAATTCAATACTTTGCAAGATTTTGCATTTATTTGTTATACAATCACATTGAAAAGGTTTTAGATAATATTTTCATTAGATTTTTTATGTTTTGAACTAAATTGGGAGGGTTTTGATAAGGCAAGCACAAACCTTAAACCTATTTCCCATGGTCATTGGATTAAGTCTCAAGTAATTCAAAATTTTTTTAGATTGTTTAATGCAATTCCAAGAAGACAACATGAGATTGCTTTTGAAATAATGGCTTTAAGATCAAAACAAAAGTCAAATAGAAATTTGAGAACTACATTAACAACAACATGTATAAACACCAACAACATTGTTGGTGTAGACCTTTTGATTATCTTGGAACTTGGAAGATGATTATTTCAAGTCATGTATCAATGCCACTCTCCTTAAGGCAAAATTTGCCCTCACTAATATGCAACAGAGGTTTATGCGAATTCCCTCACAAGATAAAATGAAACACACTTGATTGCAGGTTGCACTTACTAAAATCAAGCCTTTAAGAAGTTGTTATACTTTTAGAATTACTCTTTGGAATGTCTATAATATTTCTACAGCAATAATATAGACAATCGGATCCTTGATATGGAGATGGAGAAACCAAGAGAGGAAGGAAGAAATTTGATATCTGAACAAATGATAGGTCTGAGGTATTTATAGACGTGGTGGTGACCCTTATTCAATTGACATCTTTGATCTGGCAGTTAAGAATTTAACATTTCAATGAAAGGTCACAAGTTCGAACGGTACAATTGCAACTTTTATTTATTTTCTATCACTTATTGTAAACGACAAATAAGGCAGTTAGTTAATAACTGTCACATAACATCTATTTGGTCTAGCGGTTATAACATTTGATTTTGATTCAAAGGTCTTGGGTTCAAATACCAATAGACACCAAATTTTACAGTTATTTATTAACGGTTATGCTTATTATTCAACAGACACAATAAATAATTGTTTGAGGGTCTAGACCAATGATTGCATCATTTGTCCACCAGTCACACTTCCTAGGTTTGAATCTATCACTTTGTTTAACAATTTATTTTCAGTTCACCACTTTTTTTAGCAGAAAAATGAGATGAATATTTTTCAGAAAAATCTTGTTTAGTACCCTAAACGAAGGCAACAAAGGGATTATATAGTCCGTTGCAATATAACTCAAAAAAATTCCAATAGCCACAACTTTTCCTCCTTTTTATTTGAAAATTCCAATAGTTCCCCACCATTTTCAAAATGTCAAAACATATACAAGATCTCCAGAAATTCTATAGTCATATACATAAATAAAGGTGTCTTAAAGATTGAACCTTTATATAGTGAAAAGTGTATTATAACACATCTGAATAATATGGAAGACAAGCTTTGAACCAACTATTCCTTTTGATAAGTTGTAGACAATTCACACATATGACAGTACAATATTATACTTCTCTTTTTAGTAATGACACATTTAAGGCCATTGTGTCCATATCCTTTTCATGAATGCTTTAAAGCCAAGCCCTTTAGCTTAATGGAATGGCCTAAACATTCCACATTCATATAGGTAGGCTAGGGCCTTTGCTGTAAGACACCCTTTTAAGTCTATTAAGAGTGTTAAACACTCATCCTCCCAATTTACTATAGGAACTAAGCACTATATAACCCTGAGATGAAAATAAAATCAATTATAGTACTTTAATCACACCGATGATGTACTTTGACTCATTGAACTTAAGACTTGACATTGTATCAAGCATTGAGTTAAGTTTTCATCATGGGTGATTTGTATTTATGGGCTTGAGACTCATCCCTTTTGATGTCTTATTCACCATATCTCTTATTAATCCTTTTGTTAAAGGATCAGCCCTGTTTTGACTTAATCTTACAAAATCAATTGTGATCACTCCAATCGTGATCAAGCCTCTCACATAGCTATGTCTAAGTCCAATGTGCTTGGACTCACCATTATATACTTGACTATACGATCTTGCTAGTGTCGCAACACTATCATACTGTATATAAATGGGTGCTCGTGACTTTTGCCACAAAGGAATCTCATAAAGTAAATTCCTTAACCATTCTGCTTCTTTACTTGTCGAAGCTAATGCTACAAATTCTACAACCATAATGGAATATGCTATACAGGTTTGTTTCTTGGAACCCCAAGAAATTGCACCCCTATTGAGTATAAAGATTCATCCACTAGTAGAAGTATGATCTTCTTTATCAGTGATCCAACTGGCATCTGAGTATCCTTCTATAATAAAAAGATGACCGGTGTAACTTATACCATAATTCTTTGTTTTCCTTAGGTATTTCAAGATTCTTTTTACTCCATGCCAATGCATGTCACTTAGATTGCTTGTGTACCTACTCATTTTGCCAATTGCATAAGCTATGTCTGGCCTTGTACATGTCATTACATACATTAGACATCCTATCATCTTGGCATATTCCAATTGTGATACTAGACTTCTTGGTGAAATTCATGTTGGGGTTAAATGGGGTAGAAGCGGGCATACAATCTTTGTGATTAAATTTAGTGAAAATCTTTTCAATATAATGTGATTAAGAAAGCATTATGCTCCTTTGGTCCTGTAAAATTTTGATTCCAAGGATGACATTTGCCTCACTCATGTCTTTCATATCAAAATTGCTAGATAAAAACCTTTTAGTAACTTCAACTTCTTCTAAGTGAGCCCTAAAGATTAACATGTCATCTACATACAAATAGATAATCACACCTTTTCCTTCTTTGAACTTACTATAGACATACTTATCTAATTCATTAATCTTAAATCCATTGGCAAGTATCACCTGATCAAATTTTTGGTGCCATTGCTTAGATGCTTGTTTTAGCTCATATAAGGACTTAACTAATTTACAGGCCTTTCCCTCTTGACCAGGTACAACAAATCCCTTAGGTTGCTCCATATACACTTCTTCTTCTAATTCACCATTTATGAATGTTTTTTTTACATCCATTTGATGAATTACTAAATTATGAATCAAAGCAAGTGCAATGAGTAACTTGATTGTGACAATTCTAACCATTGGTGAATATGTGTCAAAATAATTGACATTATGTTTTTATGTAAAGCCTTTTGCAACCAGCATGGCCTTAAACTTGTCTATAATTCCATTCACCTTCATTTTTTTTGTGAAAATTCATTTGCATCCAATTGGCTTTAAACCAAGTGGGAGGTTTACTAATTTTCAGGTGTTATTACCCATAATGTAATTCATTTCATCATTTATTGCTTCCTTCCAAAACATGACATCTTGCGATTTTATCACTTCATCAAATGTTTTAGGATCATCTTCAATATTGAAGTAATATGAAATTTGATTACTCACTAATTCCCTTGTTCCTTCTACTAGGAACATGAAGTAATCAAAACTAAAAGTCTTTACTTTCTTTGCTCTTTTGCTCCTACAAAGTTCAACGACTTCATTATTTTCATTTCCTTTTGCCAAAATATCATTTTCCTTATCAAGAACTTGTTTTTGTTCTGAAATTTTAGGAATAGAGATAAACCTATGTTCGTTAAAAATAACATCCCTCAATTCTACGTGTTTATAGGTATAGAGTTATTAGGCTCTATGACCATGAATCAATATGCCTTGCTATTATGAGTATATCCTAAGAAGATACACTAAATTCCTCTTTCACCCAACTTTTTCCTTTTAGGTTCAAGAACTCTAACAATTGCTCTACAGCCTCAAACTCTTAGGTAATTAAGGTTTGGCTTCCTTCTATTCCATAATTCATATGGGGTTGTTTTGTTCCTTTTTGTTGGAACCCTATTCAAAATATGGCATGTTGTAAGCAATGCTTCCCCCCAAAATTCATGGCTTAAGCCAGAAGTTGACAACATGACATTAACCATTTCCATCAATGTTCAATTTTTGCATTCAGTAATATCATTTTGTTGTGGTGTGTAAGGAGCAGTTGTTTGATGAATAATTCCTAAGGACTCAAAGAATTTAGTATCATAATATTCTCCTTCTCTATCCAATCGTAAGCATTTAATAATTGATTCACATTGTAATTCAATTTCAGATTTATAGACTTTGAATCTTTCAAGAACTTCATTTTTAGTATACAATAAGTAAACATGACAATATCTAGAGTAATCATCAATGTATATTATAAAGTATCTTTTCCCTTATAGTGTTTGTGTGTTATGCAAATCACATATGTTATTATGAATTAATTCTAATATATTGGAAGATCTTTAAATACTTGTAAATGCACTTCTAGTTATTTTTGTTAACATACACGATGAGCATTTATCTTTTGATAAATTAAAATGTGGCAACAATTCCAATTTAACCATATCATATAATCTTCTAAAATTTATATGTCCTAATCTATTATGCCATAAAGAAGCATACTCAACAATAAAAGTAGAAACATTAGTAGTATTATTATTAGTAACAATATTGAGTTTGAATATCCCATTACAAAGATAACCCTTTCCCACAAACATACCTCCTTTGGTGAGGATGAAGTTATTAGCTTCAAATATGAGTTTAAACCCATATTTGTTTAATTGACTACTTGAAACCAAATTTTTCCTATCTTCTGGAACATAAAATACATTGGTAAGAGTAATGACTTTTCTAGAAATGAATTGCAATTCTACTTCCCCAATTCCCATAATAGGAACTACAATAGAATTTCCCATGTACACAATTATGCCATCAATTACTGGTTTCAATCCTTTAAATAGATTTTTGTTCTTGCAAACATGTTGAGTAGCCTCAGAATCAATCCACCATGCAGTGTCATCTTTTATCAAATTGATCTCTATAATCATAGCAACCATTTTCTCATTTGTTACTCTAGAAGTGGCATACTTTTCTTTTTGCTTTTTGAACAACTGACACTCATATTTGTAGTGTCCTTTTTTATGACAAAAATGACATTTTTCATTTCTCTTCTATCTTTTATGTTGGTTTTTGTCATCACTAGATTGTTTCTTCCTTTTGTAGGAGGACTTGCTTGATTATCCTTCCTCAATTACATGCACTTTTGAAACATGAGAGCCTTGTCTTTGGTTTCTTCTTGCATGCAAAATTCTTCTTCTACACGAAGATGGTTATCAAGCTTTTCAAGAAAAATATCCTCTGTTTTGTGTTTCAGACTTCTTTTGAAATCTTTCCATAAAGGAGACAACTTGTCTATTATTGAACTCACAATAATAGTTTCATCCATAGACATCTTATGTTCTGAGAAGTGATTGAGTATTTTTTCAATCTCAACAAATTGTTCTATTACTAATCTACCATCAATCATTTTATAATTATTGAATTTAGAGACAAAAAATTTTCTTACTTGTTGCATTCTCTTGCATGTATTTTGCCTCTAATTTCTCCTATAGTTCCTTTATAGTTTGAAAGTTATAATAAACGTCAAATAATGAATCACTCATGGCATTTAGGATGTGCCTTATATATATCTCATCATCGGTTGCCCATTTTTGTCTCTTCCTAGTATTAGCAATAGTCTCATTTTCAGACTCTTCCGGTCTTCTCGAATTCAAAACATAAGCCACTTACACTGATACTAACAGAAAATGAACTCTCTTTTGCCAATGGATGAAGTTTCCTCCATCAAACCTTTCTAATTTCATGAAGTTTGAAGCCAATTCTTTCAATGTTCCGACTATAGTTGAAAATTTTGCCTTAAAATTGTTGGTGTATACCTTTTGATTATCTTGGAACTTGGAAGATGATTGCTTTAAGTCTTGTATTAATGCCACTCTCCTTAAGGAAAAATTCACCCTCACTAATATGCAACAGAGATTTATGTGAATTCCCTCACAAGATAAAATGAAACACACTTGATTGTAAGTTGCATTTACTGAAATCAAGCCCTCGAGAAGTTATTGTACTTGATGGTCTCGGGTTCAAATATCAATACATACCAAATTTTACAGTTATTTATTAAAGGTCACGTTTATTACTCAACAAACACAATAAATAACCATTTAAGGGTTTAGACCAATGGTTGCATCTTTTGCCCACCAATCATACCTCATGGGTACAAATCTTAATAACCACAACTTTTCCTTCTTTTTTTATTTGAAAATTCCAACAAACATCACCAAAGTTTCAAAGACTATAATATATAGTTTGACCCCATTTACAATCATAAGAAACTTTGTCAAATTCTTTCATCTATTAGGAGACTCCTTGTGTTGTAATCTACAAAATGACAGAATTTTAATCTAAACCTAGGCATTTAGGGGACATCTCATCTAGTTTTCTGGCCTAACACTTTGGATTTAAAAATTACATGCCTATTTCCTTCCATTTTATTTGAAAATTCCAACAAACATTACCAAAGTTTCAAAGACCATAATATATAGTTTGACCCCATTTACAATCATAAGAAACTTTGTCAAATTCTTTCGTCTATCAGGAGACTCCTTGTGTTGTAATTTATAAAATGACAGAATTTTAATCAAAACCTAGGCATTTAGGGGATAAAAGTCCTTGAGATTCCAAAGGCTTAGAGGGTGTGCTGTTGTGGCTATTTAGTTTGTTTATTTAATTTTGTTTCATCAAATCCCCTGATGTAATTATATAATTAAATTAATTACAAGCTATTTTTCTACTATTCTATTATCAAGACAAAATGTACATAAGTGATATATATTATATTTAAAGATAAAAAAAATTAAATTAACTATTACGAAGATCTTAGCTTTTAATCACCTTTATTGCTTCTAAGCTGTCTGAATTTGTTATATTCTCCTTTTTTACGTGATGTGTATATAAATTTTGACATTTATGAATAGAAAACAAAAGTGAGAAGAAAGAAACTCTCTACTTTGACACTTCATATTCTTAATTATAAAAATTGTGCTTAAAACTCTCTCTTATGCCTATAAATAATATAAAAATAATGTTAGGATATTAAAATTCTATTAAAACTTTTTATTAGAGGACTTGATATATTTATAATTAACTTTTTTTTTTCTTTTTATGGATAGGATAAGGAATAATTAATGAATGCCTCTTGAAATTGTTTAGATATCCCAAAATGAGAAAAATTATGGCACATTTCTATTCAGTACAAGGTAATAGAAGATAATACTTTCATTAAATAATAAATAAGATAATTAGATCCCTAACAATTTTGTAATACTTATACTATTTTTTACAGTTTTTAAGAATCGCTTAAGAGAACTTTGTGAAAAATGATGTAGCAGATTGAGGGAACTACCAATTGAAAGGCAACAAAATGTGTTACAATGAAAGTTGGAGGCTATAGGCCACCAACTAGAAAGGAGCCATAAATCTCCTTTCTTGTGAAGAAAATGAGAAAAAAAAAAAACTGAGGGTAAACCCCTCCAAAGTAAAAGGATCTAGCATATGACTTACTAGCTCTTAATGTGTAAATATTGCATATGATGGCCAATTTCATCTAAAATAATTGAAAAAATTTTTAGTATTACTCAATAACATCTCTCAAAACATGATACAGATAAAAGGTTATAAAGTACAAAATCATCATTCGTTTACTAATTCACAACTTAATAGATCTATAAATGAATAAATATAAAAAAAATATTATACTCGCATAATTGTATATATGTAATTTATTATTGGTAAAACTAACAAATATAACTAATATTATAAAAAAAAAATATATTAAAATAAAAAAAAATGCCTAAAACAATCCATAAATAATATACGGCATTACCTATCAACCTCATGTCATATTTTGCTTGGAGAAGAAATTACATTTGTAGTATTTATCACGGGAATTAATTTTATATTTTTAATTGTAGAGTGTTCAAATTCAAATTGAGATTGAATTACCAAAGCCCGTGACGTGTGTCTAAATTATTCCAAATCTGTATCTCGATATTGTGACGAAGGAAATCCTTCAAAAAATGAAAAAAGATGTCATTTTGTAGGAACTGAGAGCAGCGTGGCAACAGATGTCCATCCTACGAAACCAAATGGAATACAGTCGGTTAGCAAATGACCCACTTGACACATATACTCTCCAAGACGGTCCACAGGTGTAATATTCCCCACCAATTATATAAATCAACACTCGGTCACTCTAACAGCAGTCAGTCACCAGGCCATTGAAATTCTCTAGTCTTTCAAAACCATGGCCATCCACCACCTTCTCTCCCCAGCATTCTTCTTTTGGTTGTTTTCCTTAGCACAAGGGCTCAACCCCACTTGTGACACTCAAGACCTTGGCTCAACCCTCCAAGTCTTCCACATTTACGGCCCCTGCTCCCCATTCAAGCCATCAAAGCCACTGTCATGGGAGGAGACTGTGCTCCAAATGCAGCAAAGTGACCAAGTCAGGCTTCAATATTTGTCAAGCTTAATTGCCAGGAAGTCTGTGGTGCCAATTGCTTCTGGCAGGCAGATTATTCAGAGCCCAACTTATATCGTCAGGGCCAAGATCGGGACCCCTCCACAGACCTTGCTCATGGCCATGGACACTGGCCATGACGTTGCTTGGGTGCCTTGCAGTGGCTGTGTTGGCTGTCCTTCCAGTACCCTTTTTGCCTCTGCTATGTCTACCACCTTCAAAAACCTTGGCTGTGGAGCTCCTCAATGCAACCAGGTATGACTCACGTCTCATAAAACTCAGTTGTTTACCTTTTTATTCTGTAAACACAAAAGGAGAAACTTTGAAGTAGGATCAATTCTCGGTAGGCTCTTGTTATGCGAATGAATCTTATAATTTTACTATTGCTCGCTTGTTGTGGAAGAGGTCTGTATCATATAGAATAAGAGCTATGACCAATTATATGTTCTCCACTAACTACAATGTTTCATACTGTGAAAGATTTGAAAGGTGGGGTAATCTGTAAACATATTCCATGAATATATTAAGGTGAACTTACTTTTGCATGGAAATAATTAATCTCGACACAGACATTCCGATCGATCCTTGCTTTTCTTGGCTGGGAGAAATAGCTTTTGCATTATTTACACGAAAACTACTCCTAAGGTTAGCTTTTCAAATGATCTTATGATGTGAAGAGCAAAATGCATGTGAAATTGCAGGTGCCAAATCCCCGTTGAGGCTGTAGCGCGTGCACCTTCAACTTGACCTACGGCAGCTCCACCATCGCGGCAATGGTGTCGCAGGACACCCTCACCCTAGCCGCTGACCCTGCCCCTGACTACACCTTTGGTTGCATCCAAAAGACCATAGGCAGATCGGTGCCTCCACAGGGCCTATTGGGCCTTGGAAGGGGCCCATTATCTCTTTTATCCCAAACCCACAATCTATACCAATCCACATTCTCTTATTGCTTGCCTAGCTTCAGGTCCGTCAAGTTTTCTGGGTCATTAAGGCTGGGGCCCAGAGGGCAGCCCATCAGGATCAAGACCACACCATTACTATGTGAACTTTGTTGCAATTAGAGTTGGCAGAAAGATTGCACATATTCCTCCTAGTGCCCTGGCTTTCAATCCCACAACTGGCAGAGGGACCATCTTTGATTCTGGTAATTAATGCCTTTCAACATCAATTAGGAATAATTAAAAGTGGATGTGGGATGGGGCCTTCACCCCTTCAAATGTGGACAAAGAGGACGATAAACAATTGTGACAGCAACAATAGGTCATAATATTATTGGTCAAAAGATTCATGCTAATTCTTCCAGTGGGTCAAGACCCAAATGCTCCATGTCTTCCATAATTGCTGCAAAATGTAGGTCCAACCTAAAATAAGTGGCATCAATTTTTATATCTTACTCTTTTATTTATTTATTCATTCATTTCAGTCCACTCAAAGTATAGCAATTTGAATTGTATGTTGCATAACATTATGTTAGTGTTAGATAACATGTGGTAAAAAATTTCTCCAAATCCTGTCTCTACAGGTACTGTCTACACCCGGTTAGTGATGCCGGCAGACGAGTAACATCACCAGAGATGAGTTTCGAAGACGAGTAGGCAATGCGACGGTGACATCCCTCGGTGGATTCGATATATGCTACTCAGTGCCAATCGTTGCACCTACCATAACATTCATGTTCACCGGCATGAATATGATTTTGCCACCACCAGACAACGTTCTAATCCACAGCACCACAGGTAGTATCACATGCTTGGCCATGCCCGAGTCACCGCCTGGCCTCAACTCGGTGCTGAATGTGATAGCCAACATGCAACAACAAAACCATAGGATCCTTATTGATGCTCCCAATTCAAGGCTTGGAGTGGCCCGTGAGCAATGCACCTGATTTTTGTTGCTTTTCTATCAAGTAATTGAAATACTGTACTTCTTTTGCGTCATTTTCTGGTGGTTTATTCCATCTGGCTTATGACACTCTAAGGTGTTGTTCGCTAAAGATCAGAATTAAATTGTGTTGCATACCAATGCCCTTTTTCATTTGAGGTTTGATACAAGACTATATAAAAATAAAGGTGCCAATGCTTAAAAGAAAGACCAAAAATATATGTAACTAATAGTGTTGGTTTGTGCTTTAAGACATGTTGCATCAATTAACTTTACCAATAATGCTTAAATTCGGCTTTCAACTACTTTGAGATTCTCCACGATGCATCTATATCAAATTTGCTAAAGGTCTATTTTCCATATAACTCTATCTTAAATAGTTATTTTGATAATAATCTTTATTCTACATTTAGGTAACTGCTAAGCCATCAAACATTTGGGTAATTTTGATTATCTCTTAGGCTATATGCTTGATGGATTAGAAGGCACTTTTAAGGGTGTATAAGGTGGGATGAGCTATAATCCCATGTTCTTGTGCTTAAAAGAGAAAACAAATAATACTAACAATGTTAGCTTATTAAGAATCTCATGTAGAATTACTATCAGCAAATTATAAGGAGAGCTTTACCCTTGACATTTCTTCTTAATTGATTAAAATATATACATAATTCTAGTATATTATAACAATGTCAATGTAAAAATACCATTTATATAAATTTATTTTTTTTACTTATTTAATTTAATTATTATAATGATAAAAATTGTTAAAAATAAATTATTTTAAAAATTATGTTATATTTGTTATTAATTTAAAATTATTCATAAATATGAATAATTGTGCAAAAATTAGTTTCTTTTTTCCACGTTAAGGTAAGTGGCTTATATCTTACAACTTTCATTTGAATTTATTTATATATAATACAAACTTAATACATAATCATAATAATTTTATATATTATTAATATTTTATAAGGGTAAAATTAGTTTACCCAATCTTTATGGAATATTTGGTAATTAGCATAGGATTTTTCTTAACAACCTAAACTTTTAGAATGTGGGTTGAGCTAAGCATACAAATAAATTTGTGAGCACCAGAAGATTCCAATTATTGGTTATGCATTAGTATGTATTTACTTTTATTATTATTTTTAATTTTTTTTATAGAAATTCAATGAATTATGAATTATATTTAATGAGAATAATTTTTTTATTTTTATAAATCTAATACATTTTCTTTAATTAAAATTTAAATTTTTAACCACATCCCTAAAAGAATTTTGATTTTAAAGATTAAGATAATTTAATGAAACAAAAGTGTAAAAGATCCTAGACTTGTCATTAACTTTTTGCTATATTTGAAATTCATACGTTAAAATTGGATCTAATTCAATTATTTGATACAAACTCAACTGAAAAAAATATTAATATTAGTATTATTGTCATATTATATTAATTAATATTTTGAATCATATATAATGTTTAATTAAAAGTATTGTAATGGACTTAATAAAAAGGTATTGTAATGGACTAAAAAATTTTGATGAAAAAATATCTTAACATAAGAAATAATTTTTAATTTAATCTTTTTTAATGTTCTAAACGTACCAAGAAATGATTATCTCTAATTACTTTTTTTTTGGTATCGCCTTTAATTTAATTTTTCTCTCATTATTTAAAGAAATATATTATATTACAATGTGTATTTTTTTATTTACTATTTTATGATTTTAAAATGCAAGTAAATGGGCAAATTACTTAAATAAATATCTATAACAATCAAGTTGTAGAATATGCAAGACTTTTAAAACCAATCAAAAACCTTATAGATTTGAGAAATAAAAAAACCTAATCAAATTAGGCAATGGAGTTATTTAGAATCATTAATTGGTAACCACTATGATCATGTGCATATATAACTCACTATTGGGGTATTTGAGTTCCAAATGTTGTTCACTTTGACTTAAAAAAATTGATAGGCTAACAAAGCAGCTAGCCTTAATTGCCAATTATTATAAAAGGATAGACAAGCACCCCTCTCTTGACAGCAAGTAATATTGGAGTTCACACTGGAGAGAAGTAGATGGTTTTGCTTGGGAAACAAAGAAAACCTAAAGTAATGGCACAATTTTTGGTACAATGTGAGAAGCATAATATGGGTTCTCCAAATTAAGCTCTGGAAGATGGATGACATGATCTGAGGTGCATGATGCATTTAGGTATATGCTAGTTTTAAAATTATCATGCGACTCTCTAATGATAAGAATTCTTGATGTTATGACTTTCAAGTTATTGAAAATTAATAAAATGAAGTTGTAATGTTTCCTTTATTTGGCTACACGTGCAAAGTGATTTTAGGTCTGTCTAATATTTTTTGGTTGTCGAAGAAAATTGAAGCTTAGTTCTAGAAGGAATGTTCAAGGTGTTTGACACATGTTATTTGTCATGTTAAAAATTATTTAACAACAACAATATATACCACTTAATAGTATTAAACTCATACTTAGTAAAAAAGATAATTAGTTTATTAATTTAATTATCAATTTTTATAATTAACAATTTTATAGAGTAAATTGGAACAAATTAAGGTATAATTCTAAATTTTACTAATTTAACTAATCAATTTAATCTAATATTAAAAATATGAAAAATTACATATCATATATATTTTTTATGTTGAATAAGTATGAGTTATAAAATTGCATTTAATGTCTTATTTCTTGTATTATTGATGTAGCATTTATTTAGATAAAAAAGAGATAAGTTTCTATTATTTGTAATTAACTTGTATCCAATTTATCAATTTAGTTTATTTAGAAAGGATTATGATTTGATTACATATTAAGATTTGGAATAATTGTTATTGAAATTTTTTAAAATTTGATAGTTTAAATTTAGAATTTTTTTTTTCCAATTATTTAACTCAATTCACAAGCATTCTTATTTTTTTCTCTATCTTTTATCCTTGTCTTCAATCTCTCTCTTTTCAATCTCTACCTCTCTTTGACTCACTTTCAGAAAGACTTGCTTCAAAGATTGGTTCATGCTCAAATATTTTCTAAATTTGATATGAAGTCTAGCTTTTGGCAAATTCAAATTCATGAGGCAGACAGGTATAAAACTGCATTCACCGTTCCATTTGGACATTATGAATGGAATGTCATGCCTTTTGGATTAAAAAATGCACCTTCAGAATTCCAACGAATCATGAATGACATCTACATCTCTTGCATACATTTTATCATTGTATACATAGATGATATTCTTGTATTCTCTGAAAACATCAATAAACATATCAAACATCTGCATCATTTCATGAATCTAACTAAGAAAGCAGGTCTAGTAGTCTCTAGATCCAAGATGGAGTTATTTCAAACCAAGGTAAGATTCCCTGGACATTACATAACCCAAGGAATCATTACACCCTACTCCAGATCTCTTTCTTTTGCAGAAAAATTTCCTGACCAAATTACTGATAAAAATCAATTGCAGAGATTCCTTGGAAGTCTCAATTATGTTTCTAATTTTTATCCCAAACTACATCTTGTTATCAAACCACTTCACAAACGATTATCCAAAACACATTCATTTGAACCCTAGAATGAGGATCTCACACGACTGGTTCAGAAGGTCAAAGCTCAAGTCCAATCCTTACCCTGTCTACACTTAGCTGATCCTAACCTACCCAAGATTGTTGAAATAGATGCGTCTAGCATAAGTTATGGGGGTATTCTCAAACAGGTAAAAAACCAAAAAGAACAGTTGGTTAAATATACCTCAAAGCACTAGAATGAATGCCAAAGGAAGTATTCCACTATCAAACAAGAAATTCTAGGTATTGTTTTATGTATTTCCAAATTTCAAAATGATTTACTTAATCAAAAATTTTTATTACGAATTGATTGTCAAGCAGCCAAATATGTTTTAAAAAAAGATGTTTAAAATCTTGCTTCCAAACAAATTTTTGCTAGATGACAAACAATTTTAAGTATTTATAATTTTGATATAGAATATATCAAAGGTTCTTCAAATAGTCTTCCTGACTTTCTTACAAGGGAATTTTTGCAGGGATATGCCTCGTAAGAAGAAAAATCCTAAAATCAAGACATGGGCTGAAGCCTGTCAACACTCAGACTCAGAATATGATTCCCAACCAATTGCCCATCCTCGCCAAAAAGCTACATCAGAATCATCCCAATCTTCGAATAATTCCGAACCAAACTTTGACCAACTAAGTCCAACTGCAAGAAAAACCCTAAAAGCCCTCGTTGCCAAACTCAATGAAGACAAATCTACTGCAAAATCAAAAAGAAGACCAACACCACCCTCTTCTCCAAAAGAAGAACATCTTGCAATCTCCAACAAAGGAAAACAGGTGATAACTCTATCACCACCAAAACAACAGGCAATTATTTTGCCACAAACTATTTCTCAAAATTCTTTACAAACTATTTTTCTCAAAAACAAAGAAATTGCAATTCAGCAAGCATCTCTAAAAATTTTCCCTCCAACATATTTTAAAAAATCCGTTTTCCAAAACATTGAACTTGTGGAATCCGGGTTTTACAATGATGATCCCAAAAGATGTGCCAAAAACATGTTTCAAGAAGACTGGTTTTACAAACCTTAGGATTCTCTTAAAACACCAAAATTTTATGAAGCCATTTTGGTTAATACTTATTCTGCCAAATTTTGCCACAATACCCAAAACGGTAAAATAGGGTACTCTACTTTACAAATCATCAGAATTCTTCATCTAACAGAATGGCCTAATCATCCTTGTACAAAGGTATCCTTCAAATCTTCTGTATATCAAAATTCCAAATTTGCCCAACATTTTAATTACTGGGATTACAAACAAGCTTGGTTCAATGTTCTATATATCCAAAATTCCCAATTTAAACATTCCTGGTTATTCTTCTGGGAAACTCAAACCGTTATCAAATTCCCATTATGGTTTGTTCAATGGTGGTCTTGGTTTAGCCCTATTGTTCAAATCTTTCTTGAACCAATTCAAGAAAGATTTCAGATTTTTTTTGAAAAATAATCCTTCTCATAAACAGAGATGCATATCCTATGCTTCTCCTATTCTGCTACTATTTCATATTACCATGGTACTATATGTGGGACTTCCAATTCAAGCCAAACCCACTTACTGCTACTCCAATCCTCGGAAGAACCTACAAAGTCAAATTTTGACAACAGTTCAATGAGGATCGCCAACAAAAAGCACATCCCCATGGTGTTCTAGAATGGTTCAACAAACACTCCAACAGATCAAATCAGGTTGAAGCCTCGCCATCAGAATTTATGGCTTATAAAGCACAAAAACAAGCCCAGCTAGTAGGCTTCAATTCTCAAGAAGAATACATTTCTTCCCTCGAACAAACTCTAGCAAAAGCTGAAAGACAATTCAGTGAGGCATCCATGTCAAAAGATCCACTCAGAAACATTAATGACATCCCAACGTCTCCCACTCAATCGTTAGTCAAGGTATCTATCAAGTCCAAGAAAAAAGAAAAGTAAAAGTAAATTTACCTATGGTAATTTACTTATACTTGTCTGCCAACTTGTCTGCCAATTTGTTTGTCAATTACAAAAGCACAAAAGCAAGGAATCCACTCAAGCTGTCTGTCAACGCTACCAAAAGATAATTTGTCTGGATTCACACATCACCAACTTACTGTATGCTTCTCTTGTATTATAAAAGAGAAGTTAAACTCTTCACAAAACCAAGTTCCATTTTCCAAGTTTCTCTTTCCCTTCCTTCTTCATATTATCTCTCTGTAAATTCCTATTGTAAGTTCAAATGTTCAAATAAAATATAGTCTAAGTATATAGGCTGGAAACCAATAACCATTCCCTTAAAGGATTTAATCCCGAAATGAATTTTGGTATAACAACGCCAAGTACTTAGATTATTAAACTTTTTTTTTAACTTTGTTTTGCTGATTTGTTTAATCTCTTGTTTTCTGATCTATCTATTTTCATTTGATTTAACACTGTTTTCTTTAAATATTTTATTACATTTTAAAGATCTTGTTGAAAGTGGTATCAGAGCCTGCAGCTTTTGTGAAGGGGAGATAGGTGAGGGAAACACTGTTTATCTTCAACCTTGCTATACTGAGCAAAACAGCTATGAGATAAGTGTGAGTAGATTAGTCCTTTAGGGCATACCAGGCTGCAAGACCTAAGAGAGGCAATAAGACCGTTGGATTACCCTAAACCTTCATCTACAAATCTCACAACCGTTTCATCTGTAGGTATATTCTGGTTATAGGTAAGGTAAGTATGTCTACTTTTACTCTTTGACCTCAAACATCTAGCCAAGATTCTGAAACTTCTTCCTTCAGAACTATAAATCGTGATGAGATCCTTATTGAAAACTTTGATAAATCCATTGACAATTGACAAATCCCTAAACTTGTTGAGAAACAGATCTACAAAACCTCTAAATTCAACATTCTTTGCAAAACTAATTACACCATCAAAATTGTTGAAAAAGATTGTCGTCTTTCTAGATCTATTGAGACTATCAAACTGCTTTCTTATGATTCAATCAAACATCATCAAAAGCATTATAATTATTTGCATTTTAGCATGATTCAGATAGGAATTAAACCATTATCTAAAGATGGATTAGATACATCAATTCTTGCTGCTTTAAGAGATTGTCGGTTGTTAAACTTTGATGATTCTTTGTTTGGCATTATTGAATCTAGTCTTTGTTCTGGACCTGTTTATTTTAATTGCTATCCTGATTTCACTATCTCTTTATATGACAAAAACATTCTTGATGTTTTAACTTTGCAAATCAAAATTCACAATAATTATTTTGCAGAAGGATTTATACCTTTAAGTCTGATGTATAGAATCTAATATAAGGCTATAAAGTCTTCTTTTCATGCTAAGACTCTCCGTGGCCCTGATGATAAAGGTGAAATGATTCTTTGGCAAATAGATATGTGAAGATCCAACCTTTAAACTCCAAATTATATTAAGTGGCATGAAGTTGATCTTCCTGAAACTTGGAAGATTGACAACACTACTATTCCCCAACCTTATATTAATCCCAAACTTAACAGGATAACCCAACATGATGATAGAAGCATTAGTGTCTCTTTTGCAAGACACTTAACTAGTTCTAGATCTACATCATTTAAAGATGAAAATCTCCAATCTCGTATTGCTAATTACCTACAAAGGAGTAATTCAGCAAGACACCCGTCTAGTCATACTAGAACCAACAGTTATGCTTCTAACATTTCAGGAATCAATCTACGATGTCAAATACCTAGACCAACCTACAATGAATCTTCACCAAGATCCCCAGTAACTATTGAAGCCTCTGCATCCCAAGTACAATTCCCTGATAAGTCTGAGGTAAATCCTGAACTAAATGTTCTTGAAAAAGAATTTACAAATGATTTTCAAATCAACAAAGAAGTTTTGAGAAAAGAATTTTATTCTAGTTGGAATAATGAAAAGAGAAAATAGTTTTTAGAAAACTTTCCAAATGACAATAGACTAGCCATCCAACAGGAATATTATGACTGGATGACTAGTAATAAACAAAAAATTTTATTTTTAACTAGAAATATTATGATTGGATCAAAAAATAAAATGTTTTGTTTATTACTAGTCATCTAGTCATAATATTCATGTTGGATAGCTAATCTATTGTCATTTGGAAAGTTTTCTAAAAACCATTTTCTCTTTTCATTATTCCAACTGGAATAAAATTCTTTTCTCAAAACTTCTTTATTGATTTGAAAATCATTTGTAAATTCTTTTTCAAGAACATTTAATTCAGGATTTACCTCAAACTCATCAGGAAATTATACTTGGGATGCAGAGGCTTCAATAGTTACTGGGGATCTTGGTGAAGATTCATTGTAGGTTGGTCTAGGTATTTGACGTCGTAGATCGATTCCTGAAATGTTAGAAGCATAACTGTTGGTTCTAGTATGACTAGAAGGGTGTCTTGCTAAATTACTCCTTTGCAGGTAATTAGCAATACAAGATTGAAGATCTTCATCTTTAAATGATGTAGATCTGGAACTGAGTATCTAGCAAAAGAGACACTAACACTTCCATCATCATGTTGGGTTATCCTGTTAAGTTTGGGATTAACAGGAGGTTGGGGAATAGTAGCATTGTCAATCTTCCTAGTTTCAGGAAGATCAACTTCATGCCCTTAATATAATTTGGAGTTTGAAGGTTGGATCTTAGCATATCTGTTTGCCAAAGAATCATTTCACCTTTATCATTAGGGCCACGAAGAGTCTTAGCATGAAAAGAAGACTTCATAGCCTTGTATTAGATTCTATACATCAGACTTAGAGGTATAAATCGTTCTGCAAAACAATTATTGTGAATTTTGATTTGCAAAGTTAAAACATCAAGAATGTTTTTGTCATATAAAGAGATAGTGAAATCAGGATAGCAATTAAAATAAATAGGTCTAGAACAAAGCCTAGATTCAATAATGCCAAACAAAGAATCATCAAAGTTTAACAACCGACAATCTCTTAAAGCAATAAGAATTGATGTATCTAATCCATCTCTAGATAATGGTTTAATTCCTATCTGAATCATGCCAAGATGCAAATAATTATAATGCTTTTGATGATGTTTGATTGAATCATAAGAAAGCAGTTTGACAATCTCAATAGATCTAGAAAGACGACAATCTTTTTCAACAGTTTTGATGGTGTAATCAGTTTTGTGAAGAATGTTGAATTTGGAGGTTTTGTAGATTTGTTTCTCAACAAGTTTAGGGATCTACCAATTATCAATGAATTTATCAAAGTTTTCAATAAGGATCTCATCACAATTTATAGTTCTGAAGGAAAAAGCTTCAAAATCTTGGCTAGATGTTTGAGGTCGAAGAGTAAAGGTAGACATACTTACCTTACCTATAACCAGAATATACCTACAGATGAAACGGTTATGAGATTCGTAGATGAAGGTTTAGGGTAACCCAACGGTCTTACTGCCTCTCTTAGGTCTTGTAGCCTGGTACGCCTTAAAGGACTAATCTACTCACACTTATCTCACAACTGTTTTGCTCAGTATATCAAGGTTGAAGATAAACAGTGTTTCCCTCACCTGTCTCCCCTTCACAAAAGTCATTGGCTCTGATACCACTTTCAATTATTTTTTGAAAATCTTTTGGAGAGGAATCTTCATGTTCTCTCCTAATTTTGAAAGGTGAAGCAGAAATGGTAGATCCTTTATGTTTAAATTGGATTTCGCATGATGGGGGATGAACTGATTCTATTTTAGAACCATTCATCGGTTCTCATCGTTGCGTTACAGTATGGGTCTGCAATTTTTGTTCCTTAGAAATCCAAGGATAATCAAAATTCTTTTGAAAACTTATTTCTTCAAACCAATCAAAAAATAAAATTTTTTGTTTATTACTCATCATCCAGTCATAATATTCTTGTTGGATGGCTAGTCTATTGTCATTTTGAAAGTTTTCTAGAAACCATTTTCTCTTTTCATTATTCCAACTGCAATAAAATTCTTTTCTCAAAACTTCTTTATTGATTTGAAAATCATTTGTAAATTCTTTTTCAAGAACATTTAGTTCAAGATTTACCTCAAACTCATCAGGAAATTGTACTTGAGATACAGAGGCTTCAATAGGTACAAAGATACTTCCATAACCAGTGTTATGTAGTGAAAAGAGGTCAACCAACCATTTTGGAAAAAAAAATTTCTAACTGGTTTTCCTAAATTACTAGGAGAACGAGTTAGAAACAAATTTTATAACCTTTACAACAAACAAATCTCGTATGACACTCTGTCTTATGGTGAACTAACTGGTTTTCCTAAATTACTAGGAGAACGAGTTAGAAACAAATTTTATAACCTTTACAACAAACAAATCCCGTATGACACTCTGTCTTATGGTGAACTAACTAGTATTAAAATAGATGCGTCTAAATGTTTTTTGTTGACTATGTATTTTCTGAGAAACAAAGAACAAAAAAATTTAAAGCATATATATTTTTTTGTAAACTATTAGACATCAAACATTAGGCCCACAATGAATTGAATAATCTCATATATCATAAAATCATTGTTTTAATGTTTTAATTTATCATAACAACTAATAATAAAAATTATAAATATATATTTAATAATTAAAATAAAATTTAAATTTATATTCAAAACATATTAAATTGACTACAATCATTTAATAAAACTTATCAATAAACAATGTTGTGTTGACCCAACACAAAGTACACTTTCAATTATTCTACTAAGAAATTTTAAAGATATTGGTAAGGGAGTGACTCGAAGAAGGTAGTGACTTGGCTCAATTATCCAGAGCCAAAGGGGAAGTATTTCTTTATTTTCATAAAAAAAATTTGATAAATGACAATGTCCATAATTATATTTAACATTAATAATCATTTAACAGCCTAAATGTGTTTGATAAATCTTGTTAATGATTGTTATTTGCTAGAAACCTATTTAAAGAGCAGTTCATCTAAAAGGTAGCTCTAAACTATTTTTTGGGTGAAATTTTTGAACCAAAATATCCTTATAATATTATCCTAAATTCTACAACTACTTTTAAAAAGTAGTATTGAATTACTTTTGAAGCAATGGGTTATATTGCCATGAACCAAGAGATAATCTATAGTGCTAAATTTAAAACATGAACACCACTAGAAATAATCAACAACTAATAGTCATTTTATAATTTAAATACCAATAGGTAAATAGTATTTTAAGTAAATACTATCTATAATTTGATTAGTAATAATCAACAATTAATAACAACAATCAGTAATCAATAACAAATTTTTATTCTTAACTTCTTAAACATATAGTATAATAGATATGTATGCTTCAAGATGTCATTGAAGTCAACTCCATTTATAGAAGTACACATGCTAATTTCTTATTCATACCTAACTTAATTTAAACTTAAGATTGATTATTTAGTGGCTCAAAAATCATTTTCGGTTTAATAATGGTTATATAGATTTCAATTCCCAATTTGAAATTTTTTATAATGTGAGAAAACTTGTACCTTCCAAAAGCATCTTAATGTAAAGCATTATTTCTTTTTGTGATTCATCCATTCTTAGTATGGATAGTTTTTGTTTATATATATTTGTCCAAATATTGCTTATAATTGTAGTTTGATTCTTTTTTCTCTTTTTATTTATTTATTTATTTTAATTGGTTGAGCTAACGGTGATTTGTCATCCAAATTTCTCTACTTTTTGAAATAGATGCAAAATTCATTCATATCCAAAGATATCATAAAAAAAACATCTTCAAACATAAGCAAATAAAGGAGAAAAAAAAAAGAATAACTTATCCCATATAAATATATTAGAGTTTGGACTAAAGATACCCAAAATGAGGAATAACCAACCTGCACACAGGATAGAGTTAAATGTGTTAGCACTATAGACGACGTGACAAAGAAGATTTCTCAAGGTTAGTATAAAATTAGACTCTAAATTATTCTTTATTTATTTATTTTTTTAATTACTTTTTATTTTTCATATAAAAACATATAAAATTCATTTTTATAATTAACATTAATACAAAATAGTTATAAAAAAATTATACCTTCCTTTAATTAAACTAAAAGAGTTTAGTTCTATTTATTATGGGTTATTATTTACTATGACATTTTTACGCCAAGGTCATGTGGGGTCTGTAAAATTCCTGAGAGTCCTAAAAAGGAAATTATAGTGGCTGGTTAAGCCATCTATAGAGGGCAACCGAGCATGGAGTGATGATGTGATGTGAAATGGCCTATTCTTCCATCTATGAGTGCTTTTCTCCGAAATCATCAGTCTGATGTACGTTGCCTATATCACTAAACATACTACAGCAGTCTATTATCATCACAAAACTCTGTCTTGGACGAAATAGACTGATCTGATTATCATTTAGTGAGATGATGATACACAGTGCCTAGTGCCCACAGCACTAAACACACCATTCAGCAGATCATTGTTCACGATTCTGTACCAGATAGATCAAATAGAGCAGTGACTTCAAATAATTTCCTGTATCTTCTTCCTTCTGCTATTATAGTAGTTAGATTGGAACAATAAAATTAAGAAGAAAAGAAAGGGTGGCTCCAATGCGCAATGAAATATATCAGGCTCTCACCTGAAAACTAAAGGGCAATAGTCCTTCCATTGGAAATCACAAGACTGGTGAGGAGGAGTGTACTTCGATCCTTCAGGTGGAAACTTAGTCCAAAGTTTTTCCTTAGGATCAAAAGCTGAGGCCTTCAAATCTAGAGATTCAGCTGGACCAGGTCTTCCCACTGAATGTCTGTCAATCCACAGAGTTGCAAGAATAACACAAAAAAATATCAATGACTGTTCTGATAAGAAACTCTGAACATTTTCTTCTGGAATACTGTACATACAGTATGATTGTCAAGGTTCTTGATGAATTGAGGAAACACCTAAGCATTGGTAAAAGATAGAGAAGCCATTATTTACAGGTATCTGAGTAAATTATACAGATCAGGAAGATGGCATTTACAGACCAAATGAAAAGAGCAATCTACCACAAAAATGGACCATCAAGTAATGTTTATGACCTTTTAATTCCCATCAATATGGGAAATATATTTGACATTACAAAGAATACAGGGTGACCTTAGAGCACAACAGTAATAGGAAACAGAGCAAACACAGAAGCATGCACTTTCCGAATCCTGTTACCTGATTCCCAGCTGGAGATTGACCATCAGATTATAGTTTTTATGCCCTTTAGATATCGTCTTCCCTTGCTTCTTCACAGGCTGTGCTATCAATCTGTAAATGTTTGAATCCAACTCTCCACCCTCAAAGTTCCCAATCCCTTCATCTCCATCTGCCCACTCCACGTCACCCCCACTGCTGCAAACCTCATTGCTGTCCAATGATGCCTTTCCTCATAACCATTCCCTTTCATTGGCTTCTCAATTCCTTGATCATTAATCCCAGTCCAATTCAACATCTTCTGTGATGAGAAAATAGGTAGCATTTCACCAGCACAAATTGTGCAATCTTTACTCCAAACTCCCTCATAGAAACTCTCATCTGACCATCTAAATGTCCCATTTCCTTCAGGCATCCCATCCTCCCAAGACCCATCGAACCTGTTACCATTGCTCCAAATCATAGTTCCATTACCATTCATTATACCGTGTCTCCATTTACCAATATAGTGATTCCCATTCTTCCATTGGTATCTTCCATGCCCATCTTGTAACCCTCTTCTCCATTCACCTTCATAGTAATCCCCAATGGAATAACTCTCGGTACCTTGTCCATGTTTCAAATTCATAACCCAAGAACCCCTATAAGTGTCACCTGAGGAACCTGTATAAGTCCCTTTACCATCCATAAAACCACTTTTGAAATCACCCTCATAGGTAGCACCTGAAGGCCAACTAAATTTACCTCTTCCCATTGTTTTGCCTCTGTACCATTCTCCGACATACATACAACCATCTGTCCACAGGTATTTGCCATGGCCATGAGCGAGTCCATCTGGCCAGTGTAGAAGTCACCATTAGACATGATTTTCTCTGCATGCTTGAGGAACTCAACACCAGAAACATCATCATCATCTGCATGAGCTACTGCAGCTGACATCATTGTGCCAAAGACTGTGTGAGCTTTTCTTCTTGTTGCAGCTTGTGTTTTCCTGATTGTTGCTTCCCAGGCCTTTAGAATGCTTTTGCATTCTTTGTTCATTTCTCTCCCTCTATCAACCTACATGGCCACATACAAACACAAACTATCTCTATTTCTCCTGCATTTTTCTTTCCCTGCCACCAACATCCTTATCTATCTACCTATCTATCTATCTATCTATCTCCAATATGTGTGTGTCTAATGGTGTTGTCTTTCAAGAACAAAAGACACATTTTTATTGCAAACCCAAAAAAGTGGGCAGTGAAGGGAACAAACAGAACAACAGAAACATCAATCTGTTATTACCTAATTGTCTTGTTTCTGAGAAAATCTTAGTAAATATTATTTCTTGTGGAGTTTCTGTAATGTTTTTGTAAGATGGGTATATTTCAGAATTTTAAAAAAATACAAGTTCAGAGGGACCTTCTGTTAGATGGAGGGAAAGCAAAAGAGGAAGTTGGTACCAATGATTACCTTTTTCTTTCTGGGTATTTTCTTTTTCTCTCTCTTCTTTCTTTCATTAAAAATATTATTCTATAATTTTTTTTTTTTCCACTTGGGGAGGAGGGGGTGGGATTCAACAAACAATGTCCCCTCTGAATCCGGAATTGGCTCCTAAAACTACTAATAGACCATACACTTGGGGGGAGGAGAGAAATTGTGGGTGATGATGTGGCCGCCATTTTTGGTAATTCTACCATTAGCTTCAAGCTTTTCCCTTTTTTTTTAATTATTTAATTTTATATTATAATTATTATTGTCTAAAGAGTACCAATGTGTTGATTTTCCCAATGGTATTGTTTTTACTATTCCTAAATTTCCTCGCACTTGCTTCTCCACTTTGTCCCCTCTTTTTGTGTCTTATAGTTTCTAGTCATTGCTCAAGTAACTGTTACTTAAGTCCATGATTAGAATCTCCAGGAACCCACCTCATCTTGGCGTGTTTCCAAAGAGTTTCGTCTGTTGTGTAAGAAGTTGTACAGATGTAAAGATGTAAGGCATAATCTTTCATTTTATAAAAGTTAGATATTGTTACATATATTTTAATTTAAAATATAATTTATTTTTTTAATAATTAAAAGTTTTATCATAATTTTTTATTATTAGTTTAATTATAAATAATAAATTTAAAATTATTTATTTTTCAAATTTAAATTTTATAAATATAATTTATATTTAAATATAAATAATAATAATAAAATTATTTTAGTAATTTAAAACATATTTTAAATTTTTTTTGATAAATAAAATAATAAAAATAATAATATTAGAAAGTATTACTAATCTGAAATTCACCCAAATAAAAAAAAAATTGAGAGTAGTGTGTGAGAAATGATTACACATCAAGAGTTAAAAGGAAAAAAAAAGGGTGAAAATAAATAAGAATAAATGTGAAAATGTTGGGTAAATAATGCAGTGGGCCTAGTGGAAAAATGTTGATTATTGGCCATAGAAATAAAGATTTGGTAATGAAAAGATTAGGCGGGTACTAATGAGTGCCAAAAGGTATTGAAGTCAAACCCAAAGCCTAAATCCATGGTGGTGTCAAAAAGTGACACTTGTCTTCTTGTTAAACACAATCGAATGATTAATCATACGTTATAATTACTGTGCATTTACAAGTAAATTTTACGCAACAATATAAAATAAAAGTATTTTATTATATATTTTTAAAAATTAAATTAATTATTTAATTAAAAAAATTATAATTTAATAATTTAATTAAAATTAAATAAATAAATTAATATTAAATATTAAATATATAAAAAATTTAATAATATAATTTTAATTTTTTATAAATTTTTTAAATTAATTAAATTAAAAAAGTATAATTAATTTAAATATTTATAATTTAATTAATTTATTTATTAATTTAAATATTAATTTTTAAAATTAATTATTTTAAAAATAAATTAAATTTAATTTTTAATTTGATTAGAGTGATTAACTAATTAAATTTAATTTTTAAAACTTTAATTTTAATATAAAGAAATAAAAAATTAAAAAAATCAAAGTATATTCTATTATCTATTAAGTTTTTTTTACTTTTATACAAAGTTTGTAGATAAAATATAAGTGTATAATTTATTTATTTACTAATAATAATAATTTATTTGAAAAATAATTTTTTTAAAAAATATTATAATAGAAATAAATTATTTTTTATTATTTAAATGAGATGTTAAAAATTATTTTCTTATTTTTAAGAAAGTAGTAGGACAAATTTTAATTTTTTGCCATTCGATTTAGCCGCCTCTTGTGCCCGATTTCATCACCGGCATGCCTACCTCCAATTGTTAAAGTGTCTCTGCGTGCAATAGTAAACAAATTGAAACATTTGATGCCTTTTTCCCTGCTAGTTTATCATTTGGGTGTGCCTAGTTCTGAGTGTTGTTGGAGTTTTTTTTTTTTTTATAGATCATCAATTTTCTTTTTATAAAAATGAAAGCAAAAGGGTCTCAATTTTTTTATTTTATTTTTTTATATTCTTTATGAATATCTAAATTTTGCTGCTAATTTTGTTAGATGGGTATGTCCCATTTTGACCCATCCGATAGGAAGATAGGTTGGAACCAACTTTTTTCATGCCTTTCTGCCTTCTTGTTGTTTCATTTCGTTGCTGCCTTGCTGTTATTGTCGCAACGCCCCCCTGTCCCCTTGCACATTGCTGTTTGCCATGCTTTTTCATGCACCTGTTGTTGCTTTTGTTTAATTTTGTTGTTTAGTTAATTATGAAATTATTAAAGTTTTAAAAACTTAATTGGTTATTAAATTTAAAAAAATTAAAAATTTTATTATTTTAATCATTTTAATTAAAATTAAATTAAAAAATTTAATATTTAATATTAAATATATAATAATTTAATATCTATATATTATATAAAAATATTAATAAATAAAATATAATTATATAAAAAAATAAAAATTATATATATTATATTATATTATTTAAACAATCAATTCATATATATATATTATTTATAATTTATATATAATAAAATTAAAAAATTAATTAATGTGTTATATTTATTTATATAAGTGAGTGATTTTAATTTAAATAAATTTAATATAAAATATTATTTTATTTCATATATTTTTTGTTAAAAATAAAATATTTTAATATAAATAAAATAAAATAATTAAATTTTAAAAAAATAAATATCAATAAAATATAATATATAATTTTTTTTTTTTTTATTAAAAAAATGTATAAATATATAATATAAAATATGTTTTTTAATAATTTTTATAATTAATAAATATTTTTTAAAAAATTATAAAAAAATTATGGAACTCTTATTTTTAATAAAATAAAAAAAAATATAAAAAAATTTATATAACTACTTTTGATCTAATAGTAAAGGTTATTATTTATATTTCCTATGACTTAAGTTTTAACACTTATTGTTTCTTTAATTTTTTTTTTATAAATTTTTAAAAGTAATTGAATAAAAAATTTCTAATCAATTTATTAATTTATAGTTTAATAAATTGATTTATTAATTTAATTATCAATTTTTAGAATTGAAGATTTGTGAAAGCAATTGGACTAAATTAGGATACAATTCTTAATATTATTGGTCGGACTAGTCAGTTCAATCAAATATTGAAAATTACATATCATATATATTTTCAACATTGAATAAGTATGAACTATAAAATTACATTTAATGTCTTATTTCTCATATTATTGATATATCATGATTTATAGGTAAAATTATTTAACTAATTAAAAAAATAATCTAGTTTAAATAAGAAAATACTTAATAAATACCTAAAAAAAAAAAATATTTTAAAATATCCAAATAATTCATATATATTTTAAATAATTTAACTAAAATTAATAATTATACTAAAATATTATATAAATAAAATAAATACAAAATAATAATTACAACATAATTTATAAAAATAAAAAATAATCTTTGTAACATGTCGTACATCATATATAATTTTTACAATTTTTAAAACTAATGTTGATAAATATAGAAAAAAAAACTCAAATAAAGAAATTAAGAGGGTAATTGCTTTAACTTTTAAGGGGTTACTGATTGTTGTTCAATTCTGAACAACCAAAGTGTGTTTGATAAATCTTTTTAAGGATTATTATTTGTTGAAAACCTTTTAAAATAGCAGTTGGTCTGAAAGATAGCTTTAAATTACTTTTTAAGTGAAAATTTTGAACCAAAATATCTTTATAATATTACCCTAAATTCTACAATTACTTTTAAAAAGTAGTGAATTACTTTCTAAGCAATTGGTTATATTACCATTAATGAAAAGATAATATATAGTATTAAATTTAAAACATTAACACCATTAGAAATAATTAACAACCAATAGTCAATTTATAATTTAAATACTAATAGGCAAATATTAATTTAAGTAAATATTATCTATAATTTAATTAGTAATAATTTACAAATTATAACAACAATTAATAATCAACAACATATTTTTATTCTTAACTTCTTAAACATATAATATAATAGATATATATGCTTCAAGATGTCATTGAAGTCAACTTCATTTATAAAAACACACATACTAATTATTTATTCATATATAACATAATTTAAACTTAAAGTTGATTATTTAGTGGCTTGACAATCATTTTTGGTTTATTGATGGTTACATAGATTTCAATTCCCAATATAAAATTTTTTATAGTGTGAGAAAATAAAATATTAATGACGTGCATGAACAATGAGAATTCAAGGAAATTCATTTAAACTTACTTAACATTTTTCTCAAATTTGTTCATAAGTTTTGGCAAGTATTTTAATTTTTGTAATACCTTTGCACATGCGTTGTCAAAACCATATGTAGAAAGAATCTTATTCAAAGGTTGAAAGTATGAGAAAGACCCCCTCGACAACTTAAGTTATATGTGTAATAAGACATTGCATCACAATTACGGGGCCATTGGTATATAGAATTAAGATATACAAATGACATTTGATATATCTAATCAAGTTATAAAAAATGTTAATTAGATGTATTCATTAAATATAGTGTTGGACAGTGAAATTTATTAAATGCCCATCACATTTATAAACTTTGTTTCTATTCAAAGTATTTCACAAGTGGCCCCATTAGATAAAGATTCCAATTTAGAGGAAATTGGTTAGATCAAAGTTAAGATTTATAAGGCTACAAGTGGCCTCATTATTAACTAACACTCAACAATTTCTGATTGTGATTGAAGACTTGTTAGTTTTTGGAATATCATAGTTTCACATTTGCATACTTTCAGGAAGAACAATGTGTTGTTTAACAAACCTAAGTCTTTTTAGTAACTTTAAACAAGCCAAAATGGGGATAAGAGGAGCATCATGTCAATATAGAAATTGGAATAAAACGAAAGGTACAAGAAATTGAGTCTTAGCCAATAAAGGAGCCATTAAATTTTCGTTGAATTCATTGTTAATATGTTGACAAAAAATAACAAAATATCTAATTTTTGACAATTAGCCTAGTTTCTAGCTCCATGGAGGCTTGCTAAACTTCACCTATGCATAACTCCATTCAAATGGTCCTTCTATTTCCTTCATGAGAGTTATAGCTCTTTGAGTTAGCTTTCTAAGAACTCAAATTTGGCAACTAAACTTCTTCCCATTTATGAGATATGGCTAAAAAACTAAGCAGTGTGCAGTTAATCTACTCTATCCAGCGCCCCTCTCGTGATTAGAGTTCAATATTTTTCCTTATCCAATTAGTTCAAAATTTGCACATGGTTTCTTAGTGAAAGTCATAGCTCAGTCTTTTAGCTATCCATAGAAATTAGTTTCATTAAAAGAGACCTCCTGTAATATTAAAAAAAATCAAAGTACCTAAACTGCGCAAAAAATGAATTTTGCCCAATTTTTCTAATAATTAGGCATATGGACAACTAAGTGAGAAGTCAATCAAATTATATCATCTAGACTATCAAATATGCATAAAATATTAAGTATGATGTAAAATATTATGTAAAACTTGGTTATTATCATTGTCATTAAAGTCAACTTCATTTATAAAAATATACATGTTAATTATTTATTCATACATAATATAATTTAAACTTAAGGTTGATTATTTAGTGGCTTCACAATCATTTTTGGTTTATTGATGGTTACATAGATTTCAATTCCCAATATAAAATTTTTTATAGTGTAAGAAAATAAAATATTAATGACGTGTGGACAATGAGAATTTAAGGAAATTCATTTAAACTTACTTAACATTTTTCTCAAATTTGTTCATAAGTTTTGGAAAGTGTTTTAATTTTTGCAATACCTTTGTACATGCATTGTCAAAAGCATATCTAGAAAGAATCCTATTCAAAGGTTGAAAGCGTGAGAAAGACCCTTCGACGACTAAATTTATGTGTGTAATAAGACATTGTACCATAATTATAGGGCCTTTGGTATATAGAATTCAAATATACTAATCAAGTTATAAAAAATGTTAATTAGATGTGTTCATTAAATATAATCTTATATAGTAGAATTTATTAAATGCCCATTACATTTATAAACTTTGTTTCTATTTAAAGTATTTCATAAGTGGCCCATTAGATAAAAATTCCAATTTAGAGGAAATTGGTTGGATCAAAGTTGAGATAGATGGGGTTATAAGTGGCCTCATTATTAATCAACACTCTCAACAATTTTCTGATTGTGATTTAAGAGTTATTAGTTTCTAGAATACCATAGTTTCACATCTACATACTTTGAGAAAGAACAATGTGTTGTTTAATGAACCTAAGCCTTTTTAGCAACTTTGAACAAGCCAAAATAAGCGTAAGAGGAGCATCATGTCAGTATAAAAATTAGAATAAAATGAAAATTGCAAGAAATTGAGTTTAAACTAATAAAGGAGCCATTAAATTTTCATTGAGTTTATTAATAACATGTTGAAAAAAAATAATAAAATATTTAATTTTATAATAATTAAAGAAATACAATATCTAAATACATATATATTTTAAAAATATATAAAGAATTTAAATTTTATTAAATATAAAATATAAATATCAAATGATATTAAATATTTTTTAAAATATTTTTTATTTATTACAAAATATTTTGAATATTAACCAAATTTTCTCTCCATTAGATGACACACTAAATTCTCAACTAATATTATTTTCAATATTTTTTTAGAAGATTGTATTTTTTATTTCAAATAATAAATTAACTATAGTAAGACAAGGGTGTTAGAGAAAGATGATCTCGTCCTCAAACACAATTTGCTTGAAAGAATACAAGTCAAAGGCAATGAGACTGGAAGAGTAAATGGTCTCAAGAGGATATTTCAACTATAAAATCAGGTAAACGATATAGAACAAGTGAAAATCTTAAGGAAATTTTCAGTCATTTACAAGTAGATGATACAAATAACGAGGTGTCACTTGTACCCTCTGTTGTACCCACAATTTGGAGCCTTCCAAAGCAAAGATGGCCATCTTGCTGTAGTAATTACATGTAAATGGTTCATCTAGATTCCAGAGGCCACCCCACAGTCCATCCTCTGTTACAGAATCAGCCCAAGGTATGACCTTCAGATACATCACAGCCAAGCATTGATACTCCAAGGTGGGATACATAAAAAGCATTAAATTTAATGTATTTTTATTTTTATTATATAAAAAATTTTAAATTTAAATAATTTTAACTTTATGTCATATTTAATTTGAATAAAAAATTATATTTATAATATTTATCATAGAAATTAATTTTATATTTTTAATTATAGAGTGTTCAAATTTATATTGAGATTGAATTAAAAACCCGTGACGTGTGTGTAAATTATTCCAAATCTGTACCTCGGTACTGTGACGAAGGAAATCCTTAAAAAAATGAAAAAAGATGCCATTTTGTAAGAATTGAGAGCAGCATGGCAACAGATGCCCATCCTACGAAACCAAATGGGCCAATTAGGCCTTGGAAGGAGCCCATTATCTCTTTTATCCCAAACCCATAATCTATACCAATCCATCCACATTCTCATATTGCTTACCTAGCTTCACGTCCGTCAAGTTTTCCGGGTCATTGAGGCTGGGGCCCACAGGGCAGCCCATCAGGATCATGACCACACCATTACTCAAGAACCCAAGGAGATCATCTCTCTACTAAGTGAACTTGGTTGCGATAAGAGTTGGCAGAAAGATTGTTGACATTCCTCCTAGTGCCCTGGCTTTCAATCCCACCACTGGCGGAGGGACCATCTTTGATTCTGGTAATTAATGCCTTTCAACATCATTTTTTTTTTTTATTTCCTTTTTGCTTTTGTTGAACATCGTGGCTCCCCTTTATGGTGAGCCAATTAGGAATAATTAAAAGTGCATGTGGGATGGGGTCTTCACCCCTTCAAATGTAGACAAAGAGGACGATAAACAATTGTGACAGCAACAATAGGTCAAAAGATTCATGCTAATTCTTCTAGTGGGTCAAGAACCAATGGTCACTGTGATTCCGTGCTTCTCGCCTAAAGAACCAAATGCTCATGTCTTCCATAATTGCTGCAAAACGTAGGTCCAACCTTAAATAAGTGACATTAATTTTTATATCTTACTCTTTGATTTATTTATTTATTTCAGTTCACTTAAAGCATAGCAATTTGAATTGTATGTTACATAACATTATGTTAGTGTTAGACAACTTATGGTAAAAAATTTCTCCAAATCCTGTGTCTACAAGTACCGTCTACACCCGGTTAGTGATGCCAGCCTACATAGCAATGAGAGATGAGTTTCAAAGACGAGTAGGCAATGCGACGGTGACATCCCTTGGTGGATTCGATACATGGCACTCACTACCAATCGTTGCACCCACCATAACATTCATGTTCGCCGGCATGAATATGACATTGCCACCAGAAAACGTTCTAATCCACAGCACCGCAGGTAGTACCACATGCTTGGCCATGGCCGCATCACCGCCTGGCCTCAACTCCGTGCTGAATGTAATAGCCAACATGCAACAACAAAACCATAGGATCCTTATTGATGTGCCCAATTCAAGGCTTGGAGTGGCCCGTGAGCAATGCACCTGATTTTTGTTGCTTTTCTATCAAGTAATTGAAAGACTACTTCCTTTGCGTCATTTTCTGGTGGTTTATTCGATCTGGCTTATGACACTCTAAGGTGTTGTTTGCTAAAGATCAGAAATAAATTGTGTTGCATACTAATGCCCTTTTTCATTTGAGGTTTGATAGACGACTATATAAAAATGAAGATGCCTATGCTTAAAAGAAAGACCAAAAATATATGTAACTAATAGTGTTGGTTTGTGCTTTAAGACATGTTGCATCAGTTAACTTTACCAATAATGCTTAAATTCCACTTTCAACTACTTTAAATTCTCTATGATGCATCTATATCAAATTTGCTAAAGGTCTATTTTTCATATAACTTTATCTTAAATAGTTATCTTGATAATAATTAATTTTTATTCTATATTTGGGTAACTTCTAAGCTATCAAGCAACTGGGTAATTTTGATTAGCTCTTAGCTATATGCTTGATGGATTAGAAGGCACTTTCAAGGGTGTTTAAGGTGGGATGAGCTATAATCTCATGTTCTTTGTGCTTAAAAGAGAAAACAAATAATATTAACAATGTTAACTTGTTAAGAATCTCACGTGGGATTACCATCTGCAAATTATAAGAAGAGTTTTATCCTTGACATTTTTTCTTAATTGATTAAAATACATACATAATTTTACTATACTATAACAATGTCAATGTAAAAACACTATTTATATAAATTTATTTTTTTTACTTATTTAATTTAATTATTATAATAATAAAAATCGTTAAAGATAAATTATTTAGAAAATTATATTATATTTGTCATTATTTTAAAATTACTAATAAACATGAATAATTGTGCAAAAATCAATTTCTTTTTTTCACGTTAAGGTAAGTGGTTTATATCTTACAATTTTATTTGGATTTATTTATGTATAATACAAACTTGATTTCTAATCATTATAATTTAAAATATTACTAATATTTTATAAGGCTAAAACTAGTTTACCCAATCTTGATGGAATATTTTTCTTAGCAACCTGAACTCTTAGAATGTGGGCTGAGCTAAGCATACAAATAAATTTGTGATCCCCAGAAGATGCCAACTATTGGTTATGCATTAGTCTATATTTGCTTTTATTTTTATTTTTATTTTTTTTATAAAAATTCAATGAATTATTAATTATATTTAATGAGAATAATTTTTTTATTCTTATAAATCTAATGCATTTTCTTTAATTAAAAATTTAAATTTTTAACCACATCCCTAAGAGAATTTTGATTTTAAAAATTAAGATAATTTAATGGAACAAAAGTTTAAAAAATCCTAAACTTGTCGTTAACTTTTTGCTATGTTTCAAATTCATGCATTAAAATTGAATTTGATTCAATTATTTGATGCAAACTCAACTGAAAAAATATTCATATTAGTATTACTATTATATTATATTAGTTAATATTTTGAATTATATATAATATTCAATTAAAAGTAATGTAATGGACTTAATAAACAAGTAAGGATAGAAAATATTGTTAATTTAAAAAAAAAAATGATGAAAAAATATCTTAATATAAGAAATAATTTTTAATTTAATCTTTTTTAATGTTCTAAACATAGCGAGAAATGATTGTCTTTGATTACTTTTTTGGTATTGCCTTAAATTTAATTTTTTTCTCTCATTATTTAAAGAAATATATTATATTACCATGTGTATTTTTTGTTTACTATTTTATGATTTTAAAATGCAAGTAAATGGGCAAATAAATTAGATAAATATTTATAACAATCAAGTTGTAAAATATGCAAGACTTTTAAAACTGATCAAAAACCTTATAGATTTAAGAAATAAAAAAACCCAATCAAATTAAGCAATGGAGTTATTTAGAATCATTAATTGGTAACCACTATGATCATGTGCATATATAACTCACTATTAGAGTATTTGAGTTCCAAATGTTGTTCACTTTGACTTAAAAAAATTGATAGGATAACAAAGCAGCTGGTCTTAATTGCCAATTATTATAAAACGATAAACAAGCACCCCTCTTTTGACGACAAGTAATATTGGAGTTCACACTGGCGATAAGTAAATGGTTTTTGCTTGGGAAAAAAAGAAAACCCAAAGTAATGGCACAATTTTTGTACAATATGAGAAGCATAATGTGGGGTTCTCCAAATCAAGCTCTGGAAGATGGATGACATGATCTAAGGTGGATAATGCATTTACGTATATGCTAGTTTTAAAATTATCATGCAACTCTCTAATGATAAGAATTCTTGATGTTATGACTTTTAAGTTATTGATAATTAATAAAATGAAGTTGTAAAGTTTCCTTTATTTGGCTATATGTGCAAAGTGATTTTAGGTCTGTCTAATATTTTTTGGTTGCTGAAGAAAATTGAAGCTTAGTTCTAGAAGGAATGTTCAACGTGTTTGACACATATTATTTGTCATGTTAAAAATTGTTTAACAACAACAATATATACCACTCAATATTTTTAAAACCCATATTTAGTAAAAAAAATAATTAGTTTATTAATTTAATTATCAATTTTTATAACTACCAATTTTACAGAGTAAATTGAATCAAATTAAGGTATAATTCTCAATTTTACTAATTTAACTAATCAATTCAATCTAATATTAAAAATATTAAAAATTACTTATCATATATATTTTTTTATATTAAATAAGTATGAGTTATAAAATTACATTTAATGTCTTATTTCTCGAATTATTGATGTAGCATTTTGTTTAGATAAAAAAGAGATAAGTTTATATTGTTTGTAATTAACATGTATCCAATTTATCAATTTAACTTATTTAGGAAGGATTATGGTTTGATTACATGTTAAGATTTGGAATAATTATTATTGAAATTTTTTAAAATTTGATAGTTTAAATTTAAAATTTTTTTCTCAAATTATTTAACTCAATCCACAAATATTCTTATTTTTTCTCAATCTTCAAGCTCTCTCTTTTCAATCTTTACCTTTCTTTGACTCAATTTTTTTTTCAATTTTCAGTCTATTTTATCTTTATTTCTCTTTTCAATTTTTTCATCTCTCTTCCTCCTTTTCTTTTTCATTTAACTATTTCTCTCATCTATTTTTTATTTTCTTCCTTTTTCTTTTCTATTTTTCTATTTTCTTTCATATATATATATATATATATATTATTCTCATTTCTAATCTCTCTGTACTTTATTTTCTATATTTTAATTATTTATTTATTTATCTCTTGATTTCTCTTTTTTCCTTTATCCTTTTCATGTTACTTTCTCTAATATTAATTTTTTTTTGTCTCTTTTTCTAGCTTGATCTCTTCTTCTTTTCTCTTATTTTAGTTTCTTACCTTTCTCTCATCTCTCTCTCTCTCTCTCTCTCTCTCTCTCTCTCTCTCTCTCTCCATCTTTCTTCTTTCTCTCTTCCATTTGCATCTCTTTCTTACATCTCTTCATCTCCTCACTCACTCACTCTCTCTCTTTATAATTTTAATATTTACTTTGGTTTGTGAAAAGTATGAAAAGTAACTTAATAATTTAAATTCATAAATTATTTTTCAAAAAAATGAGTTATTTTTAAGTTGACTAAGAAAATGTTTTTTGTTGACTATATATTTTACAAGAAACAAAGAAAAAAAAATACTAAAAACATATATATTTTTTTGTAAACTATTGGACGTCAAACATCAGGCCCATAATGAATTGAATAATTTCATAAATTATAATATTAAAATTATTGTTTAAATGTTTTAATTTATCATAACAACTAATAATAAGAATTATAAATATATATTTAATAATTAAAATAAAATTTAAGTTTGTATTCAAAATATATTAAATTGACTACAATTATCAATAAACAATGTTGTGTTGACCTAACACAAAGTACACTTTCAATTATTCTCTTAAGAAATTTGTAAAGATATTGGTAAGGGAGTGACTCAAAGAAGGTAGTGACTTGGTTCAATTATCTAGAGCCAAAGGGGAAGTATTTCTTTATTTTCATAAAAAAAAAGATTGATAAAAGACGATGCCCACAATTATATTTAACATTAATAATTATTTAGTCTTGTGAGATAATTAAAACTTCTATTAATGATTATGTGTATTATATAATTTTTACAATTTCTAAAACTAATATTGACAAATATATATATATAAAAACTCAAATAAAGAGATTGAGAGGGTATTTGGTTTAAGGGGTTGCTAATTGCTAATCAATTCCAAATAGCCTAAGTGTGTTTGATAAATCTTGTTAAGGATTGTTGTTTGCTGGAAACCCTATTCAATGAGCAATTCATCTAAAAGGTAGCTCTAAACTACTTTTTTGGTGAAATTTTTGAACCAAAATATCCTTGTAATATTACCTTAGATTCTACAATTGCTTTTAAAAAGTAGTATTAAATTACTTTTGAAGCAACTTGTTATATTGCCATGAACCAAGAGATAATCTATAGTGATAAATTTAAAACTTGAAAACTATTAGAAATAATCAACAACTAATAATCATTTTATAATTTAAGTACCAATAAATAAATATCATTTTAAATAAATACTATCTATAATTTGATTAGTAATAATTAGTAATCAATAACAATAATCAGCAATCAACAATAGATTTTTATTCATAGCTTTTTAAACATATAATATGATAGATATATAAGTCAACTCCATTTGTAGAAACACACATGCTAATTACTTATTCATACCTAACTTAATTTAAACTTAAAGTTGATTATTTAGTGGCTTAAAAATTATTTTCGGTTTATTGATGGTTATATAGATTTCAATTCCCAATTTGAAATTTTCTATAGTATGAGAAAAGTTGTACCTTCCAAAGGCATCTTAATGTAAAACATTATTTCTTTTTGTGATTCATCCATTCTTAATATGAATAGTTTTTGTTTGTATATATTTGTCCAAATATTGCTTATAATTATAGTTTGATTCTTTCTTCTTTATTTATTTATTTTAATTGGTTGAGCTAACGGTGATTTGTCATCCAAATTTCTCTACTTTTTGAAATAGATGCAAAATTCATTCATATTCAAAGATATCATAAAAAAAAAAAAACATCTTCAAACAGAAGCAAATGAGGGAGAAAAAGAAAAAAGAGGAATAACTTACCCCATGTAAATATATTAGAGTTTGGACTAAAAATACCCAAAATGAGGAATAACCTACTTACACGCAGCATAGAGTTAAGAGTGTCAGCACTATAGACGATATGACAAAGGAGATTTCTCAAAGTTGGTATGAAATTAGATTTTAAATCGCTCTTATTTAATTTATTTATTTAAATTATTTTATACTTTTTATAACTTATAAAAATATACAAAATTTATTTTTATAATTAACATTAATATAAAATAATAATTAAAAAATTACACATTTCTTTAATTAATCTAAAAATATTACTTCTATTTATTATGGATTATTATTTATTGCATTCTTACGTGAGGACGTTTTTACGCCAAGGTCATGTGGGGTCTATAATATTCCTGAGAGTCCTGAAAAGAAAATTATAGTGACTGGTGAAGCCACCATCTAGAAGGCAACCGAGCATGGAGTGATGATGGGATGTGAAATGGCCTATTCTTCCATCTATGAGTGCTTTTCTCCGAAATCATCAGTCTGATGTACGTTGCCTATATCACTAAACATACTACAGCAGTCTATTATCATCACAAAACTCTGTCTTGGACGAAATAGACTCATCTGATTATCATTTAGTGAGATGATGATACACAGTGCCTAGTGCCCACAGCACTAAACACACCATTCAGCAGATCATTATTCACAATTCTGTCCCAGATAGATCAAATAGAGCAGTGACTTCAGATAATTTCCTGTATCTTCTTCCTTCTGCTATTATAGTAGTTAGATTGGAACAATAAAATTAAGAAGAAAAGAAAGGGTGGCTCCAATGCTCAATGAAATATATGAGGCTCTCACCTGAAAACTAAAGGACAACAGTCCTTCCATTGGAAATCACAAGACTGGTGAGGAGGAGTGTACTTCGATCCTTCAGGTGGAAACTTAGTCCAAAGTTTTTCCTTAGGATCAAAAGCTGAGGCCTTCAAATCTAGAGATACGGTTGGACCAGGGCGTCCCACTGAATGTCTGTCAATCCACAGAGTTGCAAGAATAACACAAAAAAATATCAATGACTGTTCTGATAAGAAACTCTGAACATTTTCTTCTGGAATACTGTACATACAGTATGATTGTCAAGGTTCTTGATGAATTGAGGAAACACCTAAGCATTGGTAAAAGATAGAGAAGCCATTATTTACAGGTATCTGAGTAAATTATACAGATCAGGAAGATGGCATTTACAGACCAAATGAAAAGAGCAATCTACCAAAAAAATGGACCATCAAGTAATGTTTATGACCTTTTAATTCCCATCAATATGGGAAATATATTTGACATTACAAAGAATACAGGGTGACCTTAGAGCACATAAGCCGTGTATGCAAGATCAACTCATATAAGTGTTCAACCAAAATAGTTACGACATCAACCAGAGCACAACAGTAATAGGAAACAGAGCAAACACAGAAGCATGCACTTTCCGAATCCTGTTACCTGATTCCCAGCAGGAGATTGAGCATCAGATTATAGTTTTTATGCCCTTTAGATATCGTCTTCCCTTGCTTCTTCACAGGCTGTGCTATCAATCTGTAAATGTTTGAATCCAACTCTCCACCCTCAAAGTTCCCAATCCCTTCATCTCCATCTGCCCACTCCACGTCACCACCACTGCTGCAAACCTCATTGCTGTCCAATGATGCCAAACTATAATTACTCAGCCTCCCATCGACCGATTTCCTCCTAGGCCTTTCCTCATAACCATTCCCTTTCATTGGCTTCTCAATTCCTTGATCATTAATCCCAGCCCAATTCAACATCTTCTGTGATGGGAAAATAGGTAGCATTTCACCAGCACAAATTGTGCAATCTTTCAAGTCCACCAAATACACCTCTCTAGGATTCCAATCCAGATTTTCTGAATCAGACCCAGAAGGATAATAAGTCCCATTTTGGCCATTAGGATCTTTACTCCAAACTCCCACATAGAAACTCCCATCTGACCATCTAAATGTCCCATTTCCTTCATGCATCCCATCCTCCCAAAACCCATCGAACCTGTTACCATTGCTCCAAATCATAGTTCCATTGCCATTCATTATACCGTGTCTCCATTTACCAATATAGTGATTCCCATTCTTCCATTGGTATCTTCCATGCCCATCTTGCAACCCTCTTCTCCATTCACCTTCATAGTAATCCCCAGTGGAATAACTCTTGGTACCTTGTCCATGTTTCAAATTCATAACCCAAGAATCCCTTTTAAGTGTCACCTGAGGAACCTGTATAAGTCCCTTTACCATCCATAAAACCACTTTTGACATCACCCTCATAGGTAGCACCTGAAGGCCAACTAAATTTACCCCTTCCCATTGTTTTGCCTCTGTACCATTCTCCAACATACATACAACCATCTGTCCACAGGTATTTGCCATGGCCATGAGCGAGGCCATCAAGCCATTGGCCAGTGTAGAAGTCACCATTAGACACGATTTTCTCTGCATGCTTGAGGGAACTCAACACTAGAAACATCATCATCATTTGCATGAGCTACTGCAGCTGACATCATTGTGCCAAAGACTGTGTGAGCTTTTTTTCTTGTTGCAGCTTGTGTTTTCCTGATTGTTGCTTCCCAGGCCTTTAGAATGCTTTTGCATTCTTTGTTCATTTCACTCCCTCTATCAACCTACATGGCCACATACAAACACAAAATATCTCTATTTCTCCTGCATTTTTCTTTCCCTGCCACCAACATCCTTATCTATCTTTCTATCTATCTCCAATATGTGTGTGTCGAATGGTGTTGTCTTTCAAGAACAAAAGACACATTTTTATTGCAAACCCAGAAAAATGGGCAGTGAAGGGAACAAACAGAACAACAGAAACATCAATCTGTTATTACCTAATTGTCTTGTTTTTGAGAAAATCTTAGTAAAGATTATTTCTTGTCCATTTTCTGTAATGTTTTTGTAAGATGGGTATATTTCAGAATTAAAAAAAAAAGAGTTCAGAGGGACCTTCTGTTAGATGGAGGGAAAGCAAAAGAGGAAGTTGGTACCAATGGTTACCTTTTTCTTTCTCGTTATTTTCTTTTTCTCTCTCTTCTTTGTCTCATTTAAAAATATTATTCTACAATTTATTTTTTTTTTTCCCACTTGGAGGGGGGAGGAGGTGGTGGGATTCAACGAACAATGTCCCCTCTGAATCCGGAATTGGCTCCTAAAACTACTAATAGACCATACACTTGGAGGGAGGAGAGAAATGGTGGGTGATGATGTGGCCGCCATTTTTGGTAATTCTAGCATTAGCTTCAAGCTTTTCCCTTTTTTTTAATCCATTTAATTTTATATTATAATTATTATTGTCAAAAGATTACAAATGTGTTGATTTTCCTAAATTTCCTCGCACTAGCTTCTCCATTTTGTCCCCTCCTTTTTGGGTCTTATAGTTTCTAGTCATTGGTCAAGTAACTGTAACTTAACTCCATGACTAGAATCTCGAGGGGAACCCATCTGATCTTGGCGTGTTTCTCAAGAGTTTTGTTTGTGTGTTGTGTAAGTTAAATGTAAGGCATAATCTTTCGTCAAAGTCAAATGAAATGATGAGAACAATTATATTAGAAGGTACTAATAATTTAAAATTTACCCACATAAAAAAAATGAGGGTAGCGTGTGAAAAATGATCACACATAAAGAGTTAAAATGAAAAAAAGAAAAAAAAAAGAAATAAACAAAAATAAATGTGAAAATGTTGGGTAACTAATGGAGTGGCCCTAATGGAAAAATGTTGGTCATTGGCTGTAGAAATAAAGAATTGGTAATGAAAAGATTAGGCGGGTATTAATGAGTGGCAAAAGGTATTGAAGTCAAACCCAAAGCCTAAATCCATCGGGGCCACAGAACCGGACATGTCTTGGTTGGTGTCAAAAGGTGACACTTGTCCTCTTATTAAACACAATCCAATGATTAATTACATGTGATAATTGCGTTTCCTGCGTAACTAAATCTTACACAGCCGTATAAAGTATTGCGTAAATGTGGAAACCTTTGGAAGTGCTTTAATTTAATTAAAAATAAAAGTATTTTACTGTTTTTAAGAAAATAAAAATAAAAAAATTTATATAACTATTTTTAATTTAATAATAATTATTATTATTTATATTTTTTATAATTTAAATTTAATACTTATTATTTTTTTAATTTTTTATAAATTTTTAAAAATAATTAAATTAAAAAATTATAATTAATTTATTAAGTTATAATTTAGTCATATAATTTATCAGTTTAATTACTAATTTTTTAAATTAATAATTTTTGAGAGTAAATTAAACTAAATTAAGGTATAATTTTTTATTTTATTAGTTTTATTAGTCAATCTAATCAAATATTAAAAATTACATATCATACCTATTTTTTATATTGAGTAAGTATGAGAACTATTTCTCTTATTATTGATGTATCATGTTGTTTAGATAAAAAAAAAAAAAAAGTTTAAATCGTATGTAATTAATTTATATTTAATTTATCAGTTTATTTGAAAAATATTATGGTTTGATTGTATATTAAAATTTGGAATAATTATTATTGACATTTTTTAAAACTAATAGTTTAAATATAAAATTTTTTTTTCTCAAATAATTCAACTCAATCTATAAAAATTTTTATTTATTTCTCTATTTTTTATTTTGCTTTTTTACTAATTTTCTATTTTCTTTTATATATATATATATATATATATATATATATATATCATATTTTCATTTTTTTTTTTTTTTTTTCATCTCTAATCTTTCTTTACTTTATTTTCTATTTTTTATTTCTTTATCTCTCTACTTCTCTCTCTCTCTCTCTCTCTTTTTTTCTTTTTCATGTCTCTCTCTAATCTTAATTTTGTTTTTTCATTTCTTTATTTCTTTTTGCCGGTCTCTTTTCTTCACTTTTAGCTTCTAACTTCTCTCTCTATATTTACTTTATCGATAAAGTGGCTTGTGAAAAGTATGAAAAATAACTTAATAATTTAAATTCATAAGTTATTTTTCAAAAAAGTAAGTTATTTTTAAGTTGATTAGGAATATATTTCTCTACTGATTATATATTTTACATGAAACAAAAAACAAAAAAAATTAAAATATATATATTTTTTTGTAAAATATTTCATGTCAAATAATAGACCTATAATGTATTGAATGCATCTTAAATATAATTTCATATATTATAATATTAAAATTATTATTTTAATATATTAAATGCAACATTGATATTTCTGAAATAAAATATATTCATAATCTGAATGAAGAAATGCTCCCCCTATGAGTTGTTTCATTTTATACCAACTTCTAACAAGAGTCTTCCCTTCTCTTTTCTTTTGGTTCTTTATTCATTCCTATCAAGCAATATTTCATGTTAAAAAATAGACTCATAATGTATTGAATGCAATATTAATATTTCTGAAATAAGATTTACTCATAATCTAAAGAAAGAAATGCTTCTCTTAGGAGTTGTGTCATCTTATATCAGCTTTTAATAGGAGTCTTCCCTTCTCTTCTCCTTTGGTCCTTCATTCATTCCAACCAAGCAATATTTCATGTCAAACAATAGACTCATAATGTATTGAATGCAACATTGATATTTCTGAAATAAGATATACTCATAATCTAAAGAAAGAAACGCTCCCCTTAGGAGTTGTTTCATTTTATACCAACTTCTAATAGGAGCCTTCCCTTCTCTTCTCCTTTGGTCCTTCATTCATTCCCACCCACCATGCAGAGGCTCCTCCTTTTAGTTGATAAACTACATATCTAACCTTTCGTTCCTTAGGTATCTCCATATAATCAAAAAATCGTTCTACTCCAACTAACCAATTCATAAACTTTCAATATTTAATTCACCATTAAATATAGGAATATCTACCTTTAGTTAAAATTCATTTGACATTCAAGGAGGTCGGACTCGTAATTATTTATATCTAGTATAATTTGGTTATTCATCAAAACCACCATCATTTTTACTAAAGTTTACTACATGAGCCTGACACATACATAGATTTATTTCTTTATCAAAATCCACCGCATAAATTTAACGCCTACATGGATTTGCAAGGATGGGTCAAGTAAGAGGCTGACCGCAAGCAACATCTCTGATATGATTCCTTTCATCGCATTAATTCCTGTTGGCACCTCCCACATAAAGAGATTTGAGTTGGTTGTTGATGACTTCTAATCCATATTTCAATCAATCAATCCTCTGGCCAAGATTTTATAGTGTTGCTTCCTGGTCATGAATAGTTGACTAGATTACTTGCATCCCTTGATCTTTGTTAGTAGAATGATTATCTTTTCCTTCATCTCATGCTGCCATCAAAATAGGTGAGACCTATTCTAATATCACTTGATGCAATGTTTTGCGAAAATAAGACTAACACTTAATTAACATAAGAAAATAGTAACTCTTCAAAGAGAAGAATAGAGATAAAGTCAATACTTTTAGTAAAATATCTATTTATTTGAATTCTTTAGAATGCTTTAAACCTCACACTTACATATATTCATAGGTAAAATCATATATATATATATATATATATATATATATATATATATATATATATATATATATTATATATATTTTTTTTTTTTTTTTTTTTTTTCTTTTCTACTTCTATTTCTAATCCCTCTTACTTTATTTTCTATCCTTTTATTTTTTATTTATTTATCTCTCTATTTCTCTTTTTTTCTCTTTCTTTTTCATGTCACTCTCTCTAATCTTAATTTTTTTCTTTTATTTATTTATTTATTTATTTTTCTTTATCTCTTTTTCTTTTCTCCTATTTCAATTTCTTACCTTTCTCTCATCTCTCTCTCCCTCTCTCTCTCCATCTTTCTTCTTTCTCTCCTCTGTTTGCATCTCTTTCTTACATCTCTTCTTCTCCTTTCTCTCTCTCTCTATCTCTCTATAATTTTAATATTTATTTTATCAATAAAGTGGTTTGTGAAAAGTATGAAAAGTAACTTAATAATTTAAATTTATAAATTATTTTTTTTTTTAAAAAAAAAGGGTTACTTTTAAGTTGACTAGAAAAATGTTTTTTTTTTGCTAACTATGTATTTTACGTGAAACAAAAGACAAAAAAATTAAAAGTATATATTTTTCTGTAAAATGTTGGACATCAAACAGTAGGCCCATAATGAATTAAATAATCTTATATATTATAATATTAAAATCGTTATTTAACATTTTAATTTATTATAACAACTAATAATAAAAATTATAAATATATATTTAATAGTTAAAACAAAATTTAAGTTTGTATTCCAAATATGTTAAATTGATTACAATCATTTAATAAAACTTATCAACAAACAATGTTATATTGACCCAACACAATGTACACTTTCAATTATTCTCCCAAGCAATTTGTAAAGATGTTGATAAGGGAGAGATTTGAAGAAGCTAGTGACTTGGTTCAATTATCTAGAGCCAAAGGGGAAGTATTTTTTTTATTTTCATTAAAAAAATGATAAATGACAATGCCCATAATTATATTTAACATTAATAATTATTTAGTTTTTTAAAATAATTAAAACTTCTATTAATGATTATGTGTATTATATAATTTTTATAATTTTTAAAACTAATATTGACAAATATAGAAAAAAAAAAACTCAAATAAAAAGATTAAGAGGGTATTTTGTTTAAGTGGTTGCTGATTGTTATTCAATTCTGAGCAACCAAAGTGTGTTTGATAAATCTTGTTAAGGATTGTTTGCTGAAAACCTATTCAAAGAGTAGTTCATCTAAAAGGTAGCTCTAAACTATTTTTTGGGTGAAATTTTTGAACCAAGATATCTTTGTAATATTATCCTAAATTCTACAACTACTTTTAAAAAGTAATATTGAATTACTTTTGAAGCAACTGACTATATTGCCATGAACCAAGTGATAATATATAATGCTAAATTTAAAACATGAACACTAATAGAAATAATCAACAACAAATAGTCATTTTATAATTTAAGTACCAATAGGTAAATATTATTTTAAGTAAATACTATTTATAATTTGATTAGTAATAATCAATAATCAATAATAACAATTAGCAATCAACAATAAATTGTTATTCTTAACTTCTTAATATATAATATAACAGATATATATACTTCAAGATGTCGTTGAAGTCAACTCCATTTATAGAAACACACATGTCAATTATTTATTCATACCTAATTTAATTTAAAGTTAAGGTTGATTATTTAGTGGCTTGACAATCATTTTTGGTTTATTGATGGTCATATAGATTTCAATTTCCAATTTGAAATTTTCTGTAGTGTGAGAAAACTTGTACCTTCCAAAGGCATCCTAATGTAATGCATTATTTCTTTTTATGATTCATCCATTCATAATATGGATAGTTTTTGTTTGTATATATTTGTCCAAATATTGCTTATAAGTGTAGTTTGGTTCTTCTTTATTTATTTATTTATTTATTTTAATTGGTTGAGCTAATCGTGATTTGTCATCCAAATTTCTCTACTTTTTGAAATAGATACAAAATTCATTCATATCCAAAGATACCATAAAAAACATCTTCAAACAAAAGCAAATAAAAGAGGAAATTTGAAGATTGGCTTAATAATATGATGGAAAAAATCAAAAAAAAAAAAAAAGAGGAATAACTTACCCCATATAAATATAATAGAGTTTAGACTAAAGATACCCCAAAATGAGGAATAACCAACCTGCATGCAGGGTAGAGCTAAATGTGTCAACACTATAGATAATGTGGCAAAGGAGATTTCTCAAGGTTAGTATGAAGTTAGTCTCTAAATCGCTCTTATTTTATTAATTTTTTTTCACTACTTTTTATTTTTCCTAACTTGTAAAATCAAAATTCATTCTTATGATTGACGTCAATACAAAATAGTCAATGTTTTATTATTTATTACATTATTACATGAGGATGTTTTTACATCAAGGTCATGTGTGGTCTATAAGAAAAATAATAAATAGAATCGTTTGCTGAACAAAAGTGAGATGACAAATGAACAACAAAATTGAAACCATCGTGATGAGATGCAACTAAACATTTCCCTTCTTTACATACAACGATGAGAGGCTACTTTAAATTGTTGTGTTTCTTTGTATTCTCTAAAGTCATGCAATGTGTGGAGACTATATTTGTTGATTTCATGGCTCACCAACCCAGCATTAGTGCCACCAACTAAGAGAGATTACATATCCGATCACTACCTCTTTGTTGATATTAATCCAAATTATAAGGAATTAATGAATTCCATTATAGGAGACGAGAAAATTAGATACAAAAGTGAATAAAATTTAATTATAATAATTGAGTTCAATCGGGTTGTAATTTTTTTTAATCAATTGTCTAATTTTTTTGTCCCACAATTTTTTTTTTTTTTTGCATAAGAATTAATATTCTAACATATTCTACCTTGCTATTGTGGACTAATCTATGATAAATTCTGTGGGGTCAACTTTGGTTAAAAAGGCTCAGTATGAGACAAAGCGTACTGTGATTAACTTTGCTGAGTTATTACCATTTTTTTTTTTTCATGCTAACCCCATTGATAATGGAGAAAAAGGAACGAGGAAGTGCAAGTAAATGGGGAACTTGCTTCAAGAAAAGCAAAGCAAACGTGCAAGCTTTACTTTTTCTCTCGTGATTCTGTGTAAAGAATGTCGAAAATTCAACCACTGACAAAAGACTCCATCTCGAAAGTTACTTCTTATTGCATATCACCTCTGCTTCATATATATAAGAACTTCAAATACAGGAATATGCATGCATTCATTATTCGTTTGATACAACATAATCTTGTGCATTTCCATATTGGGGGAAAATTATTGACCGTTAAATTTAAAATAAAAAATTTAAGTAATATATTATTAAATATTATTATTAATAATATGTGAATTACATTTTATATATAATTTTTGATAGAAAACACATAAATTTTTTTTTTTTACTTCTTTTTTTATTTTCATAAAATAAGAATCAGTTAAATTACCTTATGCCTCTAGCATGAAACATTACTGACTGTTGACATCACACATTTTAAGGAACTCCTTGCACTTATGTTGGAGTCAAAACTTAGGGTACAATTATTCGATGGTATTTAAACTCTTGATTTTTATTTTTTTTTGGTTTGAAAGCCTTTTATAATCTTGATGGTTAACTGTTATTAACATTTGGCTTAAATTTTTTTGCTTTTAATAACAAGACTCAGGTACTTGGATAATGGTCTTTAATAGTATCTTTAGCAACAATTTAATAGTTGATTATTTAGATTTTATATTAGAGTTTTTAGATTCTAATTTTGTAAAGGGAGTATAAAATTTATGAAAATGAAAAAAAGTTACCTTCATTATATAGTTTATAACATAATTAATCATTTAATTAAAAAAATCATCAATAAAATTTCATTTAATTGATTAGCAATGTTTAATTACTAGAGTATATTATATGTATTTAGAACTCATAATCTATTATTATTGTGTTGTGTCGCGTCACCTCTCCGTTAAAGATACAAGGACGAGTTTCACTTCTTATTCTATTATTTAACTTTTTCTGTTCCGCCTATTGGAAAGAAAGTGCAAATTTCAATTTCAAGTTTCAAGAGTAAAATTTAATAAGGGACACTGGGAATTTTCAGACCACCTTTCAATCTAAGGTAAGAAGCAGTAAAGGAAGAAAAGGGAAATAAAAGAAAGAAAATTGAATTAAAGATTGTATTTATGAAGAATAAAGAAAAGAACGTAAAGTAAAAAACTTGACTACGTAGTAACATAGTATATAAAGAATATAAAATTTATTTAATAATACATTTTTTTTTAATTTTTATTTTAAATTTAATAATTGTTTACTAAATTATATTAGATTAATATATATTTATTATATAAATAACACTAAATATTGTTAATTTTTTCATATTTTTTTCTATTATAAAAGCTTTAAATATTAACAAAAATTTTTCTTCATTAGAGGACAAACTAATTTCTCAACTAATATAATTTTTAATATTTTTTTAAAAGACTATTTTTTATTTCAAATGATCAATTAACCATAATAAGACAAAGGTGTCAGAGAAGTTCTAATCCTCTAATACAATTTGCTTGAAAGAAGACAAGTCAAAGGTGGTGAGACTGAAAGAGTAAATGGTCTCAGTAGAAAATTTCAACTATAAAGTCAGGTAAACGATATAGAACAAGTGAAAATCTTGAGGAAAATTTCAGTCATTTACAAGTAGATGATAACAAATAACGTTGTGGCACTTGTACCCTCCGTTCTACCCACAATTTGGATCCTTCCAGAGCGAAGATGGCCAACTTGCTGTAGTAATTACTTGTGAATGGTTCATCTAGATTCCACAGGCCACCCCATAGCCCCTCCTCTGTTACAGAATCAGCCCAAGGTGAAACCTTCAGATACATTACAGCCAAGCATTGATACTCCAAGGTGGGATACATAAAAAGCTCTTTCTTTCTGTTCTGATACATCCAATGCACTATTGAAACTTTTCATGTCATCTTCTGTTTTTTGTTGCTCTTGTTGTTGATCCTTATATGTTGTTTTTGATTTGAAGGTCAAGCTTTTTGCTTCTCTCATATTTAAAAGTATCTCTCTTTGTTCTTAAAATGGGGTCTCCAGTAGTTCTTTTATCTCATTGTCTGTCCTGCCAGGCAAGTATCTGGCAATAGTTGTCTATCTGCATAAAAATAAAAAGAAAATTACAGTTTTGCCACAGCAGCTACTCTCTCTAACCAAAGAGTGTCCCTTCAACTATAACAATACAGTAACTACCTACAACTAGAACTTAAAAGTGCAATTTGAGAGAGATGCATTACTTGTTAACCCCAGAAAGCGTGCAGCTCAATAATAATTCACTCCTCCAGAGGTGTAATTAGACCCCTTTTTAAGGCCAAGCAGCACAAGCTTAAGGTAATTTACCCAGCTCAGCCCGTAGCTGCAACTACTGTTTAAGCCTGGCAACAACACAGCAGTAACACAGGTTCTTAAATCAAAATCAGAGAAAATAAAATTACAAAATGTTTCATTTTAGATGGTATATGCTGATAATAAATACCTTACCAGCGCACCCGGCCATGGAACTCTACCTTCCTTCTCAATACAACTTCACATATTCACTAAGCAACTTATCCTCTTCAGGAATCCAAGGACCATACCTCCACCCTTGCTCAGAAACCCCCAACCGATCATGGCTACATTTATTCCACTTTCACTACTTTTCACAATAAGACAGCAACAACATTCAAGCCTTTAACCCTTGTGCATGCAACAAATCCAGTAGAGTATAAACAGTGCCTGCAATAATGTGATAGTCAAATTTGCCAATACACCTGCAAAATATTCATGAAAACTAAAATTAAATGTTCATCAAAATTCACCAAAGAGTGAGCATAGGCTTCGGTACTAAAAAATATTGTGGATTGAAAAAGACAACTACAAACCTACTCAGAGTGCAAAGGGTTGCTGTATATATAGTAAATCCCACAAAATTGAAATTCTGGCTCTCCAATTCGGCTATTAGGGATGTGAGCAATCTTAGGCCAGTCCACAGACATCAGTTACTCTTTTCTGGCTTCTGTTGGAAACCAGAGGACTCACTATTTTGGAAGCAATTTCTTTTCACTATATTAAAGATCAAAATACCTCAGCATTGATTTACACATAAAATGATTTGTGCAATACTAAGGAAATGAAAAATCGAAATATCACAAGCTGTTAATATCACAAACCCAACACACGCTTAGATATATGAGAAACTTTAGGGGGACGAAATACATACGAGTGTTTTGCAAGATGATGATAATAGTTTTGATGATACAATTTGGTAAAGAAAGATGCAATCTCAATTGAAGATGCCTACAATTTTTTTTTTCTTTTTTTTTGAAAATAAGAAGAAGAAGAAGAAATCTATTCATTTGTAGGAGAAAAACAACACTACAGGCTATTTTTTAATAGAAACAAAATGGATGGAGATGGAGATAAAAAGAAGAGAGCAGTAGGAGGAGGAACCTGCTGAAATTGGAAAGGAAAGGTGGACAGATTCTTTTGATCAAATCAAAGTTTATAGCAGCCATCCAGCTGGATGTATCTTGGGCCAATCCCCACCTGTGTGGGCATCCACTCCAGCAACGATGCCAAATTAAGGAAATCCAGTATATTGAGCCTCTGCAGGACAATCGAATCCAGAACAAGCCTCCTTAGGAGATGAACCAACTTTGGAAATTTAAATAGGTAGAGAGGTGAGGCTTCTAAGGCCTTGCCCTTGCCATAGAATAGCATTGTTGTTGTTGCTGTAGCTGTCATCATCATAATTGCACAGATGTAGATCTTTGCAACTTTCAATGTAGAGATGCTTGAGGGAAGTTCAGACAACTCCTAATCCATAAATCCTCCAGAGAAGTGGGGGTTTGCAGCAAATCCACCAGCAGAAAAATCTTTTGGCAGAAGCTCAATTTCAGGAAATCTTCACTTTCACAATCTAAATATCTTGTAAGCACTTTATCTTGGAAAATTTTTGAATCTAAATTAAGAGACAGAGAAAAAACATACAAAAGAATTAATTTGGAAGTAAAATTGAACTCGAATACATCATTGATGATCCTTCTTGTCTTCCTTGAAAAGAATTGTGAGAAGTTGAAATTTCTAAAATCAAACAACAATAGTTCCTAAATTACACAGATGTCCAAATGTAGAGAAAATTATAAACCTCCACAAAGTGCAACTTGGCTTCTATAAACATGGTAGATACCACGAAACGGAAATCATGATTCCCCAATTTGGATATCAAGTGAGCAATCTGCATATTCCATATAATATCAGCTTTAATACTTTTCAAGGTGTATAAGTGATACACAAGTCAATAAAGCCCTTTCAGCCCAACAAATGAACATTCCCTGGCACTAAATGTTGACACCTTTAAACATAATGTCCTTAATGCTACTTTAAGAGTTTCAAAAAAAAAAAAAAAATACTGCTTAAAAAAAAACAAAAAAGGAAAAGAAATAAAAAGGCATGCCTGTAAATAAAACATGCCACACAGGTGTTTCTCCATTCATGGGATCAGAAAACTCACTTCATTGGTCAATGTTGTTAATCTAGTTCTTAGCTCTGTTTGGAACTCCTTTTCTCCCCGTCTTGAATTTGAAGAAAGAACATTTACTGTTTGCATTTCTCCAGTAGACATCACATCTTTGGGCCAAATGAATCTTGTCCCAAGATAGTCGTAAAATTTTGGGTAGCTTTCTGTATATTCCTGAAAAAATGGGTAAAGCAAAATATGAACCACTTTACAAATGTAAAGTATACTTAATAAAAAGGCACATTAAATATCCATTTTGCAAATCTGCGTATTCCACATAATATCAGCTTTAATACTTTTCAAGGTGTATAAGTAATACACAAGTCAATGAAGTCCTTTCAATGCAACAAATGAACATTCCCTGACAGTAAATGTTGACCCCTTTAAACCTTTAAACATAATGTCCTTAACACTACTTTAAGAGTTTCAAAATAAATATTACTTAGAAAAAAACCAAAAAAGGTAAAGAAAGAAATGCAAGCAAGAAATGTGAAATACTCTAGGAATAGAAAAAAGGGATCTTAGAAGGGCATTAATTCTTCTCACTCAATTAAGTATTGGAAGATGTTGTTTAGCTCCACAACAATCATCGCTAAAGACTACAAGACCAGCCTCTGTGGACTTCTTAGGGAAGTTACCTTTGTCTGCATCCTTTTGTTCCCTTTTTACTTCAAAGTCACCAGTAAGATCAAAAAAATAATCACATGAAATATCCTTTGAAGCCCCTCCCTGAAGACCTTGATCTTTCTCAATTTCTGTTATCAAATCTTTACAGAAACCCATTTTTCTTCCTCCAAAGCCCATACTCCTTGCACTTGGAAATGAAACCATGAACAAGTTCCTGCACGTAGTCATGATTGAGTAAAGGCATTCAACATAATAACCTAATGTAGGAAACAAGAAGCAACAGTTCATATCACATTATGAGCAGGCAGAATGTATTCTCTAGTCACCCCAATCTCCATTCCTGGAGAATGAGGTGAAATAAGATGACAAATTGATACTGGTAGCTTGAATTCTCATACTGGAAATATCTCTAATTAAAAAGAAGAAGAAATCTGTTAATTTGTAGAAGAAAAACAGCACCACAGGCTATCTCTTTAATAGAAACAAAATGGATGGAGATGGAGATAAAAAGAAGAGAGTAGTAGGAGGACGAACCTGCTGAAACTGGAATGAATAAGTGGACGGATTCTTCTGATCAAATCAAAGTTTATAGCAGCCATCCCTCTGGATTTGTCTCCAATCGACTGTAATGTTAGGGATGCGGGCAATCTTGGGCCAATCCTCGCCCGTGTTGTTTTTGCATCTCTCTGACAGTTGGGAACAACCAGCAATGTGTAAATATTGTAATGAGGTGAGGTTGGGCATCCACTCTGGCAACGACACCAAATTAGGGCAACTGGAGATGTAGAGGCTCTGCAGGGCAATTGAATGCAGAAGAAGCCTCCTTGGGAGATGCACCAACTTTGGAATATTTTCAATAGAAAGAGAGGTGAGGCTTCTAAGGCCTTGCCCTTGGCATAGAATAGCATCGTTGTTGTTGCTGTTGCTGTCATCATCATAATTGCATAGATCTGATAGATTTTCGCAACGCCTAATGTGGAGACTCTTGAGGGAAGTGAGAAGTAGCATTTTCGAATGAGGTAGACAAGTTAATGTCGGGCAACTCTTAATCCTTAACTCCTCCAGAGAAGTGAGGGTTTGCAGCAACTCCACCGGCAGAAAATCTTCTGGCAGATGCTCAATATCATCAATCTTCAGGTGTTTCAGAGACGAAGAGAGATTAGATGGAAGAGAAGAAGACGACGGTTCATGTGCTGGAGAAATCGTCTCCTTGAGCATTTGCTCCAATGACTTGAAGCTGCTTGGGGATATGCTCAGCGTTTTCAAGGATGGGGATAACGGTGGCATTGTTGTCAGGTTTGGGCACCGGTAAATATACAGCTGAGAAAGACGCTGAAATTGGGGAGGCAAAGATGACGGTGATGATGGCCGCCATCCCTTCAGATTGGGACAGTCGAAGAGATATAGGGACTCAAGGGAAGGGAAGAAGGAGATCATGCTATTGTTGTTACTGCTGCTGCTGCTGCTACAGATATCTGTTCCTCCTCCTCGTCCTCCGACCACAGAACAAATACTTATATCTATGTATTCCAGATCAGTTAATCCCGAGATTGTTATTTCTTTTAGCAAAGGGAATTGATCCAATGACGGAAGACTTCGGCATTTCGGGCAGTTAGACAAATAAAGCCCGACCAGATTCGTGAGGGAAGAAAGCCAGGTGGCAAAATTTATTCCTCCGTAATTCTCCACACTTTAATGATTTCAAATTTGGGTGCGGCCGTAGATCTTCCAATGACACCTCATCTCCATTAAAATCAGTATCGCCATCCAATGGCGCCCATCTTAATACCAACTCCTGTAGACGTGGCTTCTCACTCAAATTCGCGGCTCTACAAGTTTCAGCTACACCAGTGGGAGTAGTAGTACCCTTCTGATTGCCTTTTCCATTCCAACGATGCGGCAAATTCTCAATCGATAGCTCTCCTCCCAACTTGTTCAAGTCATGTAATTCACCCAGTCCTCCGCTCTTCCGTTTCGAGTTTTCACTTGTAGGCAGTACGAATCTCGTCAGTCTCTCCAATGAAGTCAACTGTCCAATCCCACGTGGCATATGAGTCAACTCACGGCAATCACTGATGTCAAGTTTCTTGAGACCGACCAGTTTTTGATATTCTTGGGCAATTGTCTGAGCTTGACACATCCTTCTAGTTTGAGAACTTGCAAGTTCCGCAATCTAGTAATTGAACGGGCAGCATCTTGATCTCTGTATTCCAAGACAAATCAAGATACCTTAACTGCTTCAATTTACCAATGGAATTGGGCACTGTCTCAGTATCCGAACCGTCTAGATCCAACTGCCGTAAACGCCGCCAATTACAAAAAATTGCATGCCCTATGCTTATTTTAAGGCCATGTTCACTTCTAAAATACTCTGGCTTTGTTGCGAGAAATGTCCGCAGACGTTTGCCTTCAAGCACAGATGCTGGAAATTGCCAATTGTCACCGTCTCTCCTTGTGGAACAGTCAACGGAGAGATGTTGAGTTTTCTCACTAACTTCTCTCAAGTTTGAGATTGACATACAGACACTCCCAGCTCCAGCTACTGAGGAAGCAAGATCGTGCATTAGGTCATGCATTTTGCACCTGTAAATGTTCCCGAAGTTATCTTCAGACACATCTTGGAAGAAAGACCTCCAGAGAAGATCCATGAAATATGCCCGACCAATATCTTCAAGACACTGACCTGGGTCTGACGACTTAACATAACCTTGGGCCGTCCAAAGATCTATCAATGTGTCAATATGAATGTCATGGTCTTTAGGAAACAATCTACAATAAGCAAAACAGGGTTTCAAATGAGAAGGAAGAACATCATAACTCAACTTAAGGGTTGTCATGATACTGATTCCTTCTTGATCTATCATCGCCAGTTCCTTACTTCTGAAGGATTTCCATTCGCCTGCAGAACCCATGGCACTTCCAATTGCTATTATTGCTAGTGGAACTCCTTTACACTTTGCAATAATTTCTTTCCCAATTGCTTCGTGCTCTGGTGTTAGTTGCATCGTGACTTGTTTGAATTCTCGAGCAAACAAAGACCAAGATTCGTCGTCAGGTAAGCCACTCAGTTCATATCGTGCTTCTGGCAGAGGGCTTGCAATCTCTGCAACCTTGTTAGATCGAGTGGTTATTAATATTCGGCTTCCTTTTGAACCAACCATTAACAAATCTCTTAAGGAGCGCCACTTTTGAAAATCTTCATTCCAAATATCATCTAATACAAGTAAATATTTTTTTCCATTAATTTTTTCATGAAGAGATCTTACTAGTGGATCCATCTCGCTTATGTTAGGCTTACTCTTATCCAAAGATTGTAAAATTTTTTCAATTATCAGTTGTAGATTGAAATCTTCAGAAACACAGACCCACAATTTCAGATCAAACCGCGACTTTACATCATCATCGTTGTATGTGAGCTGAGCCAACGTCGTCTTTCCCAGTCCTCCAATTCCAACTATTGAAATCACATTCACATTACTCTCGTAGTTATCTGACAAAAGAAATTTTTTAATCTCTTTCTTTTCAATTTCTCTGCCAACAACTTCGTTAGGGAGACAGGAGTGTGTTGGCTCTCTTTTCTTAGCCATCACAAACATCGACGTGTCGACAAGACGTTGCTGAAAGTTAAACTGGTGTCCTTCACTCGTAACAGCATCTAGTCTCTCCCGAATTGCCTTGATTTTGTGACCCATCTTAAGGCCATATGCAAGCCGGTTTGAACTTGAAAAGAAAAGGCGTACCTCATTTGTCACTCGTCGCCTTAGAACTTCCGTGGAAAAGTCATCCACCAAGTCCTCTGCATCGTACATGACTTCTTTCAGATCACCGAGCCAATTTCTGACTGGGCCATCACCTCGTGCTTGCCGGTCTTCTGCATCAAGGAGCACGCCCTTGACACGGTTAACTTTGGTGTGCAGCAATTCAATCTCATCCTTGACACCCCACCATAGGCCAATCTCTTGACCAGCAAAGGTGACTAATTTTCCAAGGATTCCCTCTGCAACAGTGATCAATTCTGCCATGTCGCTATTGGATGCAAGTTGTAAAGCAAGGAACTTTAGTTGTGTTTGAAGTGGGCGATCTCAGAGGCTTAGGTCCACTAACATGTATACTGAGAATTTTTGGGATAAGGGAAGGTTAGGTTTCAACGATGAAGGTATGTAAACGTAGCATGGTCTTTAATATCGCATCCAAATCCACTAAGCACCATCCAAATGCTCACTAAACACACCGACATGCATAAATTGCATACGTGCCACTGCGGTCATATTTTTTAATAGATAGTAAGTGTTGACTGGTCAACTTCTTGGAGAAAAGAGAGAAATTATTGAAATGGGAGGCTTCAAGGAACCTATAGGTGGCCCATCGCCACCCTACGAATAATGAAACACTTGCTGTATCAAAAAAGAAAAAAAAAAAATATTTGCAGAAAGTGAGCATACAATAAAAATATAAAAGTAGGTGTGAAAGTGAAACATATGGGCGGTGGTGGCAGGTGAGAATCATCAACGGAAGTCCATCCAAACTGACCATCACCTCAACCTGACTAGTTGTTGGGTTCTCCCGTTCCCCCACATAATGTTTGGTGAACATAATTTATCAAAAAAATAATAAAAATAGTGTAAACCATAAACTCGAGTGACAGCTTAAATATCTCATCGGTGATTGCAAAGGTTTTTTTTTTACCTTTTTAACTTTTTTAGTTACATATGAGAGTTCACTTATTAATAAATAATAAAAATTTAAAATTTAATTTATTTTTTTAAAATAATTAAATTAATTATATATAAATTAAATATAATTTTTATTTATTATTTTTTAAAAAAATATATTTATATTATAAAAAATAAAAATTTAATAATAAATATTTATTAAATTATAAATTTAATTTAAATTAAAATTTAAAATATTATTAGTAATATAATTATTAAAATAATAAATAATATTATTAAATAATTTTTTATTATATAATAATTATAATATTTTATTTAATTTTTTTTTTTATATAATGATATTATTTTATAAAAAAATTAATTAATAATTCATCATATTTTAAAATTTTTAAAAATTCATTACCTCTTAAAAAAACACAAATACAAAAATTTTAAAAATATATTTACTTAATATTAAGAAACTTAATCATATCAATTAATACCAAATAATAAGAGAAAAATGTATGAAATGGAGTATTGTAATAGTCAATTTTTGGGAGGAGTTCAAGGATACTCTCCAATACTACTATCTACATCAAGTTGATTCCTAATAATGATAAAACACATTTGAATTATTTTTTTGGTTTAAGAATTAGTGATATTTATATGAGAAAATATTATTGTACAAATAAATTTGATTATAAAAGAGTTAAAATGAGGTGATGATTAAAATTTATAAAATACAAAATACATTTTTTTTTTTTCAAAAATCAATGTATTTTTGTCAATATTACTTTTTTTTTTCATAAAAAAATAGTGTGATTATGGGATATATGTTTGTTTTCATGTTAAAATGTTATACAATAAAATAATAATCATATACATTTATATCATATAATAAAATTATTCTAAGAGATGCACATATATATTAACTTTTTTTTTTTCAGATGAGAGAAAATAAAATATGAATGACGTACATGGATGACAAGGATTCAAAAAGTTCATCTAAACCTCCTTAAAGTTTTCCTCTCATTTGATTAGAAGTTTTAAAAGTGCTTTAATTTTTGCGATACCTTCCTTTGCACATGCATTATCAAAAGCTTACATAGAAAGAATCTTATTCAAAGGATGAAAGCATGAGAAAGACCTCTTGACAACTAAAGGTATGTGTTTGCACATGCATTGTCAAAAACATATGTAAAAAAAATCTTATTCAAAGATTGAAAGCATAAGAAAGACCCCTCGACAACTAAAGGTATATGTGAAATAAAACATTACATCATAATTACTGTGCCTTTACTATAAGTAGTACTTTCATATTACATTTTTTTATTTTTTAAGACTTAAATAAATTAATTTCAAGTATAGGTGTTGTATAAATAAAAATCTCTTGTTAGATTGTTATTATTAAAATTAATTTTGATAATAAAAATATTATAAAAAATAGGATCAAAAGTCTCTTACCAAATGATTTTAATATACAATAAAAATAAAAATTTTTTAATTATAAAAAAATAAAAAATATAATATTTTAGATTTTTTTATATAGTTATTCATTTCTTAAAAATTATAAATCAAAAATTTTAAAATTTTTTAATAAACAATATTCAATTAATTATTTAAAAATATTATTTAAATAAAAAAAAAAAATTTACAAAAAAAAAAATAAAATATTACAAATCAAATTATAACAAAATAAAATAACATTTAGTAAAATAAAAAATTTTAAATTTTAATTTTCTAAAAAAAAATTTATAAAAAAAAAAAATATTTATTTATATATTATTAAAATTTTTTATAATAAATAAAAATTATCTAATTTTAATTTATAGTATGTAAAATTTTAATATTTTAATAATAATATTATAATTTATATATACTTAAATTATAAAAATTTTATAAAAATTTATTAAAAAAATTTTTTTTATATATATGTTATTTTTAATATATAATAAAGAGAAGTTTTGAAATCCACTCAAAGTAAAATTTGAAGAATAGGATAAGAATAAGTAGTAAATAATTTTTAATTTTTATTTAGTTGAATTCATTAATTTTTAACATATCTTAGTAGGGGCTACCGTTGCGACTGGGAGCCACCGAAGAAGTAATCCGATGATTTGTTCAGCAAGCAAACTTGTCCTCGAACCTGACCGTGAATCCAAAAGAAACACAGTTTTTCAGGCCAAGAGAGCGGGCGGTGGGCGTTTGAGTCAACCGTTCACGTGTGTGTATCAATAATGTTATGTAATAAAGGGTAGCGCGGTGGCAGTGGAATGAGAAAATTTCTTGGAGATGGATTGTTAATCGGTTGGAGTCGATAAAAAAAAAAATAAAATGAGAAAAACGCAATTGATCATGGAAGAAAAAAAAAACACAAAAAGAGACCAAACAAAAACATAAGTCAACCAAAACCAAAGTTTGATAGAGTAAAAGGTAATTGAGTTGCCGAGTAACACATAACATATAGTTTAATTGTCTAAAAAGACCGGCAGCTACTTATAAGAAAGGTAGAGATTTCTTTTTATATATTTATATATTTATATTATTTAATTTTTAAAATATTTTTTATATAAATAATTTTTTTAATTAATTTTAATAATTAAAAAAATTATATAAAATTTTTAATATATAATATTTAATTAAATATTAAAAAAATTATTATTATTTTTTAAAAATAATAAAAAAATTAAATATATAAATTTAATAATTATATATTTAAATTAAAAAATAAAATTATTTTAAAAATATTATAAATTAAATTTTTAAAAAATAAAATAATATTTAAGAAGATAAAAATTTTATATTTTAAATTTTTTTAAAAAAATAAATTTATAAAATATAAAATTATTTTTATACTAACAAATTTTTTTATAATAAATAAAAAAATTATTTTTTATATATAAATTATAAAATTTATAAAAATTAAATAAATTATTTTTAATATATAATAAAAAAATTTTAAAATGTATTAATATATACAAAAAATTTAAAAAATAAGATAACTTTTTCCTTCTAAAAATAATGTCTGCGGGCTGTTAATTAACTCAACCATAAAATGTATGTCTTGCCCAACATTGGCGCACAACATATTCTTTCTCAATTTTTATTTAACGTTTTTCTTTTTATTCTCGTCTTTTTTTTTTAAAAAAAAAATTTGTGGTTTATTTTTCTAAAAATTATTATAAATTATAATAAAAATTTCAAAAAATAATTTTATTTCTTTATTATTATTATTAGTTTTTTTGGGGTCTAGGGTCTCGGTGAGCTGCATTTGTAGAGTTTCAGGGCACAATTACTCGAAATGCTCTGAAAAGTTCTCAACAAGTTGGAAACTCTCTCCTTACCTTTGCTCAATCAATAGCGAAGGCAATGTGAATTTCATTTCTTCTATCTATTTTAGTTTCTTTGTCTATTTTCCCTTTTTGTTTTAGGAATTCTTGTTGCCACAAAATAATACAAAATTTGCAAAAGCTATGATTTTTATGCCTATGGGTCGGTAAATTTGGTCCCCTTTATTTGCGCCAATGGCTTGTGAATTTAAGCAAATTTTGTGTTTTTCAAAGGGTTTTTTTTTATTTTTTCCTTTTTTGGCATTTTAAGCTAATCAGTGATTCCTTGCATGTTGTTAATGCAAGTGCTAAATATGGATTTCAGCCCCAACTCCAAGTATAGGATAGCGTTTTTCTTTTTTTTTTTTTTTCTTTTTTTGGGGGTATTTTTTTATTTAAAATATGCTTCTAATCTCGTAATTGCATCTATTGTTGTATGTTTGATTCTTTTCTATGATTTCAAATCAAGGTCTGCATCCAGCAGGTGGTGGACAGGTTTGTGTTTATCAGGGACTAGATGGAAGGGGTAGGAAGAAAATGAAAGTATGAAGATTAGGTTAATAGAGTGGACTAAATCAAACCAATTGATGGATTATAAATTATGTTGTTGGTATATAGCATTTTCTTTCTTTTATTTGCTAAGTTGGAACCAACTTACTACTAAGTGTCAGGTTCATGTCTTGCAATTCCAACAACAGGACCTGAACTCCCAATTGTTCCACTTTTGAGTTTACTTGATGTAGCAATAATAAGAATTAATTGAAATTTCTGTGAATGATAAAAGTAAAAAAAAAGAAGAGAGACAAAGAGAGAAATGAGTTGTCAATAGAGGAAATAAGGAATTTAGTTTTGAGAGAACATATGTACATCATAGGTGATATTATTTCCTTAAGAGTAAGTAAGCATAGTTATGTAGCTATTGTTCCCATGTGTTATTACCGTGTTTGATTTTCTCTGTTTAGAGCAAGTAATCATATTTGTGCAGCCATTTTCTGATATGTCTCTGTTTAACTATTACCAAAATCAACTATTTGATTATAATTGGGTTGAAGTTTGCTTTTTGGTCTTAAGCCTAAGCTTATGGTTTGTCAGATTCTAACAAAAGGACCCCTAACTATGAAGGTATGGTGTTTTTTTTTGGTTAGATTAGCTGGGAATATCTCATCTATACTTCATTTTTAGCAGTACAAATACTTTGGATGACATGTATTCCATTGCTAGCTCATATTTTTTATTCCCTTTTCTCTACCTTTTTCAGGTTCAGTGGAAGAGAATGAAACTAGTTACAGATCATTCATGTCTAATGAGTACTTACTGCTTACTTTGACATAATTCCAGTTGTTGCCAAAATGATATTTTCTGTTATAGGTATGAAACAGTTCCTTTGTTCGTTTATCTTTTTGACTAGGTGCACAGAAGCATGCACCTATGGTTATTTCCACTTTGCAGATGCTTACAAATAATATAGATATTTTATCTTTGTAGAATATATCGCCATTCTTTTTATAGGGACTCTAAGTTAAAAACATGTAGATATGCAACACCTAAACATTTTTGTCCTCTAGAGATTCATATGCTTTAGGTGAATGTTCATGTGACTTCTGAAGCAGATGAAATTGTAGTGGAGATCTTATAATGATCTTTCTCAGAAGAAAGTAAAAGTGTGAAAATCAGAATGCTTGTATAATGTCTATTGTGTTTTAGGTTTGCATTACATTCATGAATTATTTTATTTCTTATTCTTATTTGTATAACTTGCCAGGATGTTAAAGAGACTGAAGAAATATGGAATTTCTGGAATCTTGTCCTATGGGCTTTTGAATACTGCTTACTACATTCCAACATTCCTCCTTGTATGGTGAGGGAGAATTTTCCAAATTGGTTATATATGTCTCCACCAACAAACATAGATGAGCTTCAGATGTGTTATTAACTCTTGATTTACTTCTACATTTGGTGTGCAACTTAATTGCTGATGGTCAATTATTTGATATAGAAATTTTGTGTAAAGAAATACCAAGTATGGAAAGATGTTGCAAGTTTATTGTGTTCTACTTTTACACCTTATATTTGTGCTTAAATATTCATATTTGCCAACTTTGGTCGCTACTTCATTTTCATTGATGTATTTCCTTTTACCTTGTTTATATGCATGTTTTGCCCTAGTTATGGCATGCTGGTGTGTTATTCGATAACCTTTCTCTTATGTCACACAAACATTGTCTTAGTGAACCCTCATTTGAACTGATTAACCATTTGTTGATAGGGTCATGGCCATAATTGAGCTGCTCAACCTTCATTTGATAAGGCTATTGTTAGTTATGCTTTTTGTCTATCTTTTATTATTCATTTCTTTTTATTTCAAAACCTTGCAATTAGGAATGTGATTGTGTTGTGTTAGTATTGGTTCCTTTATGTTATTTTCATTAATGGTGTTGACATCTATTTCTTTTGGGTTTGTATCCTACAGCCATTAAAGTAAGGTAGCTTCACTTTCTTGATAGGTTTTATGTTTCTCCTGCACCTGGAAAAATGGGTTTTCTTATTGCTATTGAAAGGTAATAACATCTATCCCAAATGCTGGTGAGACTGAAAAAATGAAATGACAAGATACAGTTAAGTTATTTGCTGATTTTTCAAAGTTATGGCCATGGTCTGGGCTAGGAGTCAAGTTACTAAGCTTGCAAGAGCTGGAGGGTGAGCTCTAACTGAATTAAGTCTTCATAATTTTAGGTTTTATGCCTTGCTTGAGAATTTACTTGTTTAAAGCTAGCATAATTTATTCATAATAAATCCTTTAACCAAGGTTGCATAGATTATACTGATAATTCACCAATGCAATTATGAAAGAATAATTTCGATTATTATTATTATTATTTTCTTCTTCTTCTTCTTCTTGTTCTTGTCTTGTCTTCTTATTATTCTTTTATTATTATTGTTTATTATTATTATTATTATTATTGTTCTTCTTTTTTTATTATTATTATTATTATTGTTATTCTTATTGCGTATTAAGTCAAGTAGAGATGAAGCTTTTGAAAGAAGTATATTGGCTAAGGATTTGGAATGTAGTATAAACAAGGAAAGGCTGCCTCCAGTTTGCTCTAACCTACAACTTAATCTTAGTGAAAGAGAAAAAAAAAAACATTTTTCCTATTACCTTTACAAATGGATCAAATGATAGACTTCTCATAAGAAAGAGTGACTCAACATCAGCCTCATGCAATGCTTGTGATATCACCCAAACAACATTAGATGGTGGTGGTTTTAGATGTCTTTATTAATAAGAGATGGAAAAGGAATAAAGGAATTGGACACAAAAGAACTAAGTTGGTAGTTCTCCATGGAGTAAAGAAAGCAATTTTAAGGATAAGTTACTGAAAGAAGGTTTATGAGTTCACCCATCCAAAAAAAAAAAAAAAGGCCAAGAGGGTAAATGACTCTCAACATGTGTGGATGAATTGCTTAATGTAATAACAGGAGGTCCCAGACCTCATAATGTAGTAGCCTTATACACTATGACATCTTTAGAGAGGATATGCACTGTATTGGCCAAAAGGAATTGCCATTTAAATGTGTTGCATACATGAATGTTTGTGTGAAGTATAGGTTAGCTAAGAAAGACAAAGTAGATGAATATTTAAGAAATCAAAGGTAACCTTCAAATAGTTATTTAAGAAGTAAAATGTAAGAACAAAGATGAAGAAAATACCTTGAATTGTAGGTTTTCTAGTAAGCATGCTGGATGGAAATTGGTTTTCAAATGTCTAGACTCTTATGACTTTTCTGTAAGGTGTGCTCTGGCATGCAGAAATAATCGCTTCCCTGCTTTGATATCATATCTCTTGCACTTGTGGAAATTGGTTTTCATATGTCAAGATAGTTGTATACAGTTAATTTTTGTAGCTTGGTTTTCACCTGTCCTCACATTTGGAAATTAGGAATTCTATGTAAGACTTGTTATAGCATATAGTAGGGGTGGCTTCTACTAGCTTGCTTTCCCCATTTTCTGTAATAACAAAATTCATTTATTTCTCAAAAAATTTAGCAAACAACTCATAGAAAAATGGGTACATATGACTCAAAGAATTTAGACTTGTTGTATCCTATTGTATTATGTTGAAATTGTAAAGGACCTTGTTATTAGACTAATTTAAAAGAAACTTTTGGGGGTTAGATCTCTTGTTTATTCTTGGAGCTTATTTGCCAATGAGCCATATGTGTCTCCTTTTCCTTTTTGATAATTGCTATTTCCATTTCTAGCTATTATTGCTTTGCTTTTATGTTGTGATTAGACTCTTCATGTTAAACACATTCAATTTGTTTAGGGTCGTTGCACTTGCACCTTTTGTAGACAGGGGACTGTTATGGTTCAGTATAAAATTCAAATTTGATAGTCAAGGGAAAGTATATAATGTGTGAAAGAATTTTTTGCTATTGATATCTAGTCAATAAGCTGTATCTAATTAATTAGCTCTTTCCAGGCTTTCGTGGCAATTGTTGGGTTCTGTTTTTGATTGGCAATCATTCTATTTTTTACCGTGACATTGCTGAGCATGTAGTTTGTTTCTAGAGTTGCTTGTGTTGGTTGGAATTGTATCCTCTTGCTGAGGATGGAAAGATGGGCACTTTGTTGATAAATGCTTCATCACTCAAACCATGGGAGACCTATGACCAATTTACAAGGTTCATTTATGTCACTGGTGACTATAAGCTATCATGTAAATGCTACTATGAAGATTGAACTAACCAATCTTCTAAAGCTTTAAAGCTTCTTGTCATGCATTGAATATTTATGTTAGGTCAATTATGTGATATTCTTGGACAAGTAGCTGATAATGGAATTTTGGTGAAAGACCAATCACCTAGAGTATAATGCAACTTGGGAGTAGATGGGATTATAAATATAAGCTAGGTCCTAGTAGCTATCTTGGTTGGTTAAATTCATCTTGGATATCATAATGAGAGTTACTTTCTTGGATTTCTTCTTCTTGGCGAAGTAATTTTGTTTTCATTCGTCTGGTGTCAGAATTGATTCTCTAATAGTTTGGTGGCAATTATATGGTAGATTTTAATTAATTTTAAACTTTAATGTGTAACCAAAAAAAAAGATGTGAAACAAGAAAAAGAGTTTAATGAACTTGGTTATGAAGTTGAGGCTCATTTGGGACGAGGATTGCTTCTAATTCAAGGACTTGAAATCTTTTGAATTGACGTTGGGTTTTTTTCTTGCTTAGTATTCATGTGCTGGGCTGAATCAATGTTTGAATTCAATTTCAAGGGTCTAAGGTTCAAATGGGCTGAAAAGGGATGAAATCAAAATTTAATAAAAAAATGATACATTTCTCAGCATATAATTACAAGTTTAAACAATGTATAAGATTATTTAATTAAATTTGGAAAAATTTGAAGTACTAAATTAAAGTTCAAATAAAGTTTAGAGACCCAAACAAAGTTATTTAAAAATTTTAACTAAATGTTTTCCAAGTAGTGACTGGCTTTTGATCAAATGTTTTAACTCTTAACCAATTTAGTCCATTTTTAAGGGGATGGGTTCTATGACATGGTTGAATTGAAAAAAAAAAAGCAAAAAAGGAAAAAAAAACATCTCATTGTTTCCCACTTTTCTTTGGCCAAACAAGCTGGTCTAATTGATTTCTATTAAGCATAGGGTGAACTACTAATTTGCCTGGCATTGTAAACAAAACTTTTTTTAAAATGTCTCTACTTATATAAATTTTAAAATTTAATTCTTTGACAAAAATAAAAATCAAGTAGAGTGACCAAAAGTTTTTGTTATGTTAGTCATTAGGGTTAAAGTAATGCAAAATTTTCTTTAAAGAAGAGAAATATGATAAGAAGACATATTGTGATATATAATATTTGAGAAAATAAATATAATCATATTTTTAAATTAGTTTAACTTATAAATATATAAAATATATAATAATTTTTATTATTTTTTGTCTAAATATCTTACAAAATAAAAAAAATATAATAAATTAAAATTAATTCATCTTATTTTAAATGTACCATTATTTTTTTTAATAATTACTCTTATAATATCTAATATAAAATTATAATCTACAAAAGTTTAATCATCATGACATACCTAAAAAAAAAAAAAAAGCATAAAAGAGTCAACTTTAATTATATATCATTTTCGTTTCAAATGATAACAAATAACTTTCGAATTAAAAATTTAAAAATTATTAGATTATAAAATTTTAAATATAATTTCTTATACTGTAAAAAAAATATTATTATTTAAATTGCAAGTTATTTCTAAACTTAAGGGTTTTGTAAGGTAACTAACTCAATAATTGAACATGATATTCCAAAGTTAAGAAGTTATATCCATAAACCTAATGAGAACACTGCTATGCTGTAAATTCAAATATAGATTTTCATCACAAAGTGGTGCTAATTTCACCATCATTAAAGTAAGTTATAACAGAGTTGCTAACAAACAACATATATTCTTCCTTTTACAACATAATTACAAGGAATAGATAGAAATGACTTCATTTTGAAGTTAAGGTTATTGAAAAGCCACAAAACAAAAAAAAAATAATCATGTAGTCTTGTGTGAACTATCAAATTCCTCTAAACCCAAAAATTTATAGTTTTGAAACCCTTCCTTAGGAGAACAAAAAGTTGTTTGCTTGGTGGGTAATAACTTGTTTCCACCTTCATCAGTACAAGTGTGAAGACCACAGGCATTGCAAAGAAAAACCACATCTGACTCCTATAGATAAAGATTGAAGAAAGAAAAAAACACAGCCACATGCATCTTTCAATATTTAGATTATGTCAACCACCTTATACAATTTGCTAATAATTAAGGTCACCCAATATACCTTCATTCTCATGAGCTTGGATAAGCATGTTATAGGATATGGGTGAAGCTTATAGCCAACATTATTTATGTAGGACAGATACAGAACTTGTACCTTTATGGTCAAAGAAAAAAAAATAGAAAAGCAAGTGTGGAGAAAGAAAGACAAGAAGCAGGAAAAGATGGAAATAAAAAACTTCATCACCTTCTCCTAGGCTTACAAGTAACTGTGGCTTGGAGAAGTAAAACTAATGAGCAAAGAACAAATAAGTAGACTGATAATGAAAAACTAGATATAGTGAAGGGCATATGCTAATCTTAGGGTAATTTACATTTTTAGTTGCTGAACTTATCACTTATTTTTATTTTTATTAGTTAATTTTAATTTTATTTCAATTTAATTATTTTATCACTATATTAAATAAAAAATTTTAAAATTTACTTTTTAAAAAATATAATTTTATACAATTAATTCCAACAATTAATATATTAATAGTTGAATTAAATTTTCCAATTCGGGAAGAAGTTTAAAGATATCAACAAGTGCTTTGAAAAAAAATATTTGTTCTATTTAACAGTCTATCTACCCTAAAAATACCTTAGTTTGAGGTATTATGTAACTATTGATATTTGGTGTGCCACATGACAACAAAATAAAGAATTTTTTTCAAAAAAAAAAAATAAAGGATAAAAATTTTTATTAAATTTTAAATTAGTTTAAAAATTCACATAAATATTAATAAAAATTTTAAAAATAAAATAATAGAGAAAATCTTTTTAATTTTTTTTCCTTATTGTTGCACTTTATTGAGTTTATTATAGGGTAAGTGGGTTATTAAACCAAAAAGATAATTTGTCTTCAGTTATAACATCTTAATTCGAAAAATTTAACCTAATTTTTATTAATATATTAATTAATAGACTTAATTGTATAAATATATATTTTTTTAAAAGTAAATTTTGTAAATTTTTACATAATATAGTGATTAAATTATAATAAAATTAAAACTAAATAATTTAATTATAATAAATTAAAATTGACTGATAAAAATAAAAAAAGTGATAGGTTCATTGACCAAAATTGTAAATTACCCACTAATCTCATCATCAAACTAGAGATTTGCATAAAAAATGTTTACTCGGACACGTCTTTGCTGGCCAGAGTAATGACAGAATTAATTGAGTATGCTTAAAGAAAACTGAAGTTGAGAACTGATAGATTTATTACCTCATAGATGAAGGGCTCTATAATACAGTACTGAAGATATGTTGTCTCAGTCGCTATTGTGCAAAAGAAACGTTCAAAATTACCTATCCATAAAAAGCTGTTGTGAAAAAACAATGAGAATATTAGTAGAAAAAAGATCATAATATTCCTTTTTTCCTTTTTTCTTGCTGCAGATGTGAATAATATCCAAAAAGCAACATGACTAATACATACCATAGAATACTCCGTGCAAAACACATTTCTTTTGATTTAATAACAGAAAGAGGCACACGGCATAATCACAAGGAAAGTAACTCCCTCTGTTTACAAGAGAAGCAAAAAAAAAAAAAGGATCATGTAGTTAGCATTTAATACAAGGATGCCTTAGAGGACAGTGGTTAATCACAACAATGGAGTAGAGATCAACCATTACATGACTTGTAGGATTGAGGTTTAGAAGCACACATAATGAACGAAACTCTGCTTCATTTTTATAAAAGGAAGTGGAATCTTGATTGGCATCATATAAGCTATATAGAGATGTCAATGTCTTTATAAGCTGTTCCATGTTAAGGTAATGCATTGACAAAATACTTGGAGTGTTACCACAATGTCGCAGTTTAAGATGTGATATAGCATGAAATTTGACCTGTGAAATGACAATTGAGTTAGAATATCGTCTTCATACCTAAAATAAAAAAGCATAGAATTGTTTCACCAGTTTGAACCTCAGATTTAACAAATAGCACCAGCTCCCAACAATTAGTTGCCAGAGCATCAAACTGAGATGAACCTTGGCTTGATCATGCATTTGCAATCACACAATAATACTTCCACAAAAATTTTATTCAAGCAATAACAAAGAAAAAGTAAACTTTTGATTGGCTATATTTTCTAGCTTCTGCCTGTACGATTCCAGTAATGATTAGTTATCATGTATATGATGAAAGATACGTGATGGCTTCTTTGTCTCAGCCACCATAGAACCTACCATTGCTAAACTTTACTCAAATGTTCCAGTTTCACATAAGATTTTGCAATAGATATGCAAGTACAAATATCTACTCTAATTTTGGATGTGATTATCTACAAATCAAAGTGCTTTACTCAAATGTTCCAGTTTCACATAAGATTTTGCAATAGATATGCAAGCACCAATATATACTCTAATTTTGGATGTGGTTATCTACAAATCAAAGTGCTTTCCTCAAATGTTCCAGTTTCTCATAAGATTTTGCAATAGATATGCAAGCACAAATATCTACTCTAATTTTGGATGTGGTTATCCACAAATCAAAGTGCTTTACTGTTCTGGCTGAATGAATTGCAAAGGGAACTTTGAGCTAGTGTATAAAATAAAAGACCAATTAAGCCTATTAGGTGAGGATCATTTGCAAGAAATTGGGCATCACTACAAAAAATCCAAATTTTAAAATAATACATGCTACAGTTCTCTCAGTGAAAACAGTAAATACATAAATTCTGTTCAGAGGTTGGAGACAAAGCAAAAACAAGAACTAATCTATAGATCCAATGAATAAATTATCTGTGCATGTTTCTGTCAGAGAGTCATAATGACAGAAAGATTTTCTTGTAGGTTCCAGAATGATTTCATCCATATATAAATTGATTGCGAAATTACCATTATCATTGTGTCACTATTTTATTGATGGAAATGCCATCAAATATTTTCTTGCATCTGCATTTAAGCCATCTCTTCCACAAGAAAAGATTAATTTCCTAACTGCTATTGAATCTCAACTGCTAGTCTGTAGACCCTGTAGTTGTCTACAATGCAAAGATTTACTTATAATGAACTTCTCTTAGTTCCTAAAATAAGAATTTGTAGCACTTTGCAAAGCAAAACTATTCAGACATTTGAACTAGAGAGCAAAATATGGCTAAGAGTATTCAGGATACAAATTTTTATTTAAGAGCTTTTAAAGGAAAAAAAAACCTTGAGAACAATGTATTTGACAAACTACCTTTTATGTTCATTTTAATCCTTTAGTCATATGTGGGGTTTTAAAGTTTGATTTGAATATTGCTTCTGTTTGCTCTATATTTAGATTGTGAGCACTTAGACAAAGCTTTATGCATTTATCTATTTGAAGGACCTTGTTTTCTAGAAATAATCTTGCTGGCCCTTGAAGTTTATAAAGTCCTCAAAAGACATCTATCCTGACTCAGTCAATAACTATGCAATTCAAAAGTGGAAGATTAAATTTAAGCTCCTCAAACTTGTGGGAGCAGAAATATGCATGGATATAATTTAGTGACAATGTCTCCATGCATTCTTTGTTCTCTACATTTATGGCAACTCCATTTCCATGGGCCCCTAATCTGTAGGCCTTTACCAGGGGAAGAAGGGAAAAAGGATAAAAAGAATCAAAGGAATAATCAACTACCATAGATCTTTGAAAGATAAAGGCCAAGTAAAGTACACAAAGAAAATCAATTGCATAAACAATTTCCACAAGAGATAATGATGCCTACATGGGGGGAAAATCTAACACAAAAACAATACCATTTTCTCATACATGACGATTGTTCTATGATTGACAATGTTCTGCATGACCAGATCTTGTCTTATAGACCTTGTCCTATCAAAGATGAAGTCATGAATCACTTCAAAATCATGGCCAGAGGAATCCAAAAAGCTCAAAAGGTAGGTCAAAGTCTCTTCCAATATTGGGAGAGGCCGCACATCGGATGCTTGCGCTTGCACATTCTTGGATGATATAGTTCTACAAAACTGGTGAGAAAATTGAAATGTTAATGACTTTGTGCATTAAATACAAATGCTTTCAACTTTATGGATAACTTCATGATAAATATAGGAGACTCAAAGCTTTGCTTCTATGGCTACCATGCACCACAAAGCATATAAGCTGACACTATAAAGTTTGTGCTGCTATTTCATATCTAATAAAGAGAGAGAGAGAGCAGAAATTACAGAAATATTTGAAAAGATGAAGAAGAAGCCACTAAGAAGCAGCAGTAAAAATGCGATCAAAATTACAACACTCTCAAAATAAAGCAAAAACCTCAGGCATGCAACATTGCCAATATCTACTCCAGAAGGCAACACAATAGTCAAGTGAAAAGGCATAACAAGTAAGCATACCTTTTTCATGGCTAATCCAGGAGATGTTTTCCCAGGATCTCCATGTAGTCTCTCAAAAATAGATAAATCTCGTAGTCGTTCTCGTTGAGACCTTTCACCTTCTACAATCACAAAGACGAGAACAAAAGCAAATAGAGTCAACATAAAATATCATATGGTAATGTTCTGTGAAATGGGAAAGTCCATAGAATTTTAAGAACAGAGATGCCAGCAATCAGATGAAAACCATCACTAAAGTAATGTTTTGTGAAATAGGAAAGCCAATTAGTTAACATATTGTTGTGGGTGACTAAGGCTCCTTTCGGTTTTCTTAATTTAATATTTTATGCATCATAAGTAAATTATCCACAATTCCAAGGTCCAAAGCTTTCTGAGGATTGACAAATCATGAACACAAAAGAGGATGGAACATTTGTCCCAAGTTAATGTATGACCCTACATCCAGAGACTATCACAGAAGTGATGCATCAACCCAAAGATCACCATCAAGTAAGTAGGCAAAGAATCTAGTAATCCACAACATTTATGGCCACAGCAACCCAGGGAAGAAAATGGAACAAACAGCAAAAAAACTCACTGTTCTACAGCTTCTCTGCCTTTCACAGAAGCAAAGCATGCACGTTGATGTATGGCATTGAAATCTTTTTGTAGCATTGCATCTTTACTAAATAAGGCATCCGACAAAACAACAGCTGATGCTCCATGCAAAATGTAGTCCTCCACTGAATCTGCATCCAATTTGAGCGTCACCCAGATGTCAATGAATTTCCAGAATACAATTGAACCATTGATATGATGCAAAGCACCAGCAAAAGTAGAAACAGTAACTCTATAACTGCAACCGAAATATCGTTATCTACCAACATTACACTTCCTGAGGAAGATATTTACCAATACTCTGTAACTTTGTATTTAATCTATATAAAATGACCCTTTGATGAAGAATTTCACAATAATTTAGCATCCTTTCCATCATAGTGGTGAATGCACATTTAATGTTGTTCGGTCAAAAGTGCACAACTATGAATCATAGCATCTAAAGATATAGATCAATGATGCAATGATGCAATTGATGAAGCGAAGGTAATCTCATCTTCTCAATGGAAAACATGAGTTTTTGGATGATAGGAAATATTACTTTATCAGTAAAACTATAGACATTTCAAAAAATGTCATCACAATTATTAACTTCCAATAACTATATGCATCAATAAGGGTTATAAATGTTTTGATGTCTGTCATACCATTTCCATAGAGACCTTATTGATCAAGTCAAAGATCCCTGACTTCAAGGCAGAGCAAATTTATGGAAAGAAACAGGGGAGAGAGAGAGAGAGCAATAAGAAAAAAATTTCTCAGCAACATCAACACATCAGAAAGCATGTTAATCAACCTCTGTTGAAGAAGTAAAGCCTTTTAACTCGCAGCAAGTGGCAGATTCACCTGCTTGCTTAGTTGCAACTATTGCACTCTTGCCTCTTCCAAAGAGTCACCTACCCCTACCTTAAAGTCAGTAAGAAGAAAAGCCTGTATTTTTCAATGCACAAACCTATTGTTATGCCTTGAGTAGCAACCATAGGTATATGAGGGAAAGGCCTGTTTAGTGCTGACATATACTGGACACCACCTAATGCTGAAACAGGATAAACCTGTACCATTAACATGATGAAAATCAAACCGTATGTTGTTTGCTGGAATACCCAATTCCAACATGAAAGTACTTCTACCTGGTCCTTAAAAAATTCCCATTGAAATGGGGATGCAATCACGTGAAGGCATAGTCAAACTAGATTGTATATAATAACCAATAACTTTAAAATTGAGAAGCGTGCTGTAGGTATCAATTAGTGAATGTGTCATTGCCCAATTTGAATCTCATCCTCACTCCCACCCTGAACATGATGTAATATGAAAACCTGATAAAACTTACCTTAACAATTTTGGCGCCAGAACCATATGTAGACAATATCTGTGAAACGAAAAAGCTCTAGTTATGGCATTGATGTAGCAGAAAATAATACAAATGATCAAATGTTCAAATAGCGTTGGATAGCTAATAAAGTTACTTTAAACTTTTTATTGCTGCTAAGGAAGGAAATAAAGGAAAAAAGAAATTGTTGGAGAAGGCAAAGAAAACAGCTTTTCCTTCTTGACTATCACATGATTTTTTCCAATACATTTCCTTTACATGGTGTAACTACTCCAAAGGCCATGGAAAGAATATTAGGTAAAGATGGAAAGCCAAATAGAGAATACAAGAGTTGACATGAGCTACACATAGAATTAGAACTCAAGGAACTTAAGATAAAGGAGAGTTCAAGCTCAAAGACTTCTCTTACTTCTGTTGGTGTCATCACCCCAGGTATATATAGAACTTCACCATCCTGGATCTCATCTGTAATGTCCTACAGAGAAGTATGTTTCATTAGTATCAGCAAAAGAAGCAGCACTGCTGACACAGTTGTCCATGCATCATGAGAACAGGACAAAAAGAAAAAAGATAATTAATAATTAGAATCGTTTGTTGAACAAAAGTAAGATAACAAATAAACAATGAAATCGAAACCATCCTGATGAGATGCAACTAAACATTTCCCTTCTTTTACATAAAATGATGAGAGGCTGCTTTAAATTGTTATGTTTCTTTGTATTCTCCTTCTTCTTTGTATTCTCTAAAGTCATGCAATGTGTGGGGGTTTATTTCATGGCTTACCAACCCAACATTAGAATTATTTTAATTGATTGTCTAATTTTTTTGTCCCACAATTTTTTTCTTTTCTTTTTGCATAAGAATTAATATTCTAATATATTCTGCCTTGCTGTTGTGGGCTAATCTATGATATAGTATTGACTGAAACAATTGTTGGTGTTTTATGGGTTTTCAAATTGAGGACAAAGGCCAGTTGATAAATTCTGTGGGGTCAAATTTGGTTAAAAAGGCACAGTATGAGACAAAGCTTACCGTGATTAACTTTGGTGGGTTTATTGCCTTTTTTTTTTTTTTTTATGTTGACCCCATTGATATGGGAGGAAAAGGAACGAGGAAATGCAAGTAAATTGGGAACTTGCTTCAAGAAAGCAAAGTGAACGTGCAAGCTTTACTTTTTCTCTCGTGATTATGTGCAAATTTTTTTTCATAATAAAATAAAGTATTTTAATTTTTTCAGCTTTTAAATGACTATTTATCACTAAATATTTCTTTTTCTCAAAATTATGTTCCAAAAATCTAAAATGATAGATTTTGCTTTTGTTTTAAGAAAATGAATTTTTAAAATTCAAGATATGTTGTGTCATTGTTTACATGTCAAAAATAACCTTTTCAATAAAATTTTGTTTTCAAAGAAATGTCACATTAGTATAAGTCAATTTTGTCTAATTATATATTGAATTGACTAAAATCATAAACATAAGGGATTTGGGTATTTAAGTCATACATTGAGTGAAACTTGCATATTATGAGATATTTAAAAATCTTTTTAAGAAATATAACATAATCTTAAATATTTTAAGTCCAATCACAAGGTTTAGTCTAAGTGATGGTTGAGTTACTCATAATTAATGTTTAAGAGATAATATATTAAATATTTATTAAATTATAAAATTATATAATATGATAGTTTTTTTTATTTCATAAATTTTATATTTTTTTTTTCTTAAATTTAGAATCTAAAATTTAGATAATAAAAAATTTAATTTTTTTATTATTAAAAAATATCTTTTAAAAGATTTCAACAAATAATAATTATCTTACAATTAAATATGAGAAATTTTTAGTTGTAATGTGATACTAAAATTTGAATTTGAATTTTTTTTAATTTAATTGATTTTGACTAAGAGTTAAATTTGAAATTTTCAGTTTTAAACACAACTCTAATAAACTTGAAGTTACTAGTAATATGGAAAAATATTGTTCTTGTAAATTAAGCAGATCAAAAATAAATAAAAAATACACATGGATCTTTGCAATTTTCATTCATCTTCTAGAAATTAATAGTTAATAATGTGAGCAAACCTAATATTTATCTAAAATTTAAGCATCAAACCAATTATTGAAGCAAAAAGTTTAGAAATTTAAATTTTAATTAGTTTAATTATTTTAATTAAAATTAAATTAATAAAATTAATATTTAATATTTTATATATATAAAATAAAACTAAAAGACTAATTAATACAAAATATTTATATATATATAATTGATTTAAATCAAATAATATTAATATAAATAAAATAATTTAAATTAAAATAATAAGTAAGTAATATAATATAATATATATATTTTTATATATATTTTGTTAAAATATAAATAAATATATAATATAATTTTTTTTAAAAATTTTTTTATAACTTATAATTTAAAAAAAAGGTTATAAAATTATATTATTATTATTTAAAAAATCAAAATATAAAATTAAAAATTCATATCGCCACTTTTTGTTTAGAGATAAACTTTTTTTTTTTTTTTGAGATTTTCTATTTCTTAATTTTTTTAACAAAATTTTGAAAATAACAGAATAAAAAAATTATTATTAATTTATTAATTTATAATTCAACTAATAATTAAAATTAAAATTAAATTTTTAATTTCATATATTTAATTAAATAATTTAATTTTATTTTAAAAATATTAATATTTACAAAATAAATTTTAAATGCATAAATTAAATATTGAGGGATATATATTCTTAAATGGTAGACACATGAAGAAATACTTAATGTGTGTAAATTAGTTTAAAAATATCATAAAATAATAATATTTTATTTTATTTCATTAAAAAATTCCAATATCATTCTCACTTTCAATTTTTTAGATTTTCCATACAAGTCATTTGGTCATTGTCTTTATGGAAAGTAAGCAAATGATGTCCTCTAGTCAGTAAAAAAAAAAAAATTTGTAAGCAAATGGTATCATTTTAAAGGAGAAGCACAACGAGGGAAAATTGAACCCATCGTCAAAGTTGATTCTTAAATCTACTTTGATAAAGGTGCGAACTAAGAAGAGTAGGTCTTAGCCCGTTGGTCAACCGTCACTTTTCAGGTGGTGCACTTGTTTATGTTTTCCGGCCACTTTTTTTTCTCTCTTGGATATTAGTTTGGAAATTTAACAATCATGGAGTTGCCCCCTTGGGCTATGAACTGGGCCTGGCAGGAATCAGGCCCAAATGGACTCTTGCATGTACGTGCTATCAATTCAATTGCACCATGCGTTCCCTTCCATTTCATTCTGTGTTCAATTAGCTATGCAAATTAAACCCCACATGGGAAGCCGATCAATTTGTGCCACTTGTAAAACCATATTCCAAGCAAACTATATATTTTCAAATTTCAGTGATGCAGTAATCTATATAATTTGTTTTTTTTTCTTCTTTTTTTTTGTAAATATATACCAAAAACCATTATTTATAATATATGATTACAATTATTTAATCAGAATTAAAATTTTCCCACCAGAATATATTCTTGTTATGTGTAAAAAAAAAAACATTATTGCTGAATACCTTCCTACCTATAGTATCCCAAAAATCTAACATTGGATGGGTTCAGATTATAACTGCATCTTGCAAGATTACACATATCTTTCTAGTTGTAAGAGCAACTCAAGCGGCTTCCCTTGGATAATCAAACACATACGCAATTGTACAAACAATTTAAGCTTAGATTCATTTCTTTGGGCTTTAGGGGATTTTATTCTTGATTTTTTTTTATTTCTTTTTCCTTCCCTATTCTTTTATTTTCTTTTCTTTTCTACTTTTAGGTTGAATCATGCATCCAAACAAAATAATGTTCTTCCCCCATCCATCCTAGGCAGATTGTTATTCCCAACTAAGGACTCCTGCATAACAGATGCTAAGTTATTCTTTCCTCCTTTAAAGTATTTATCCTCACATTTTTCTACTCTGTCAATGACCCCTTTTACTGCTATATCAAATGCATCTCCAAGGGTCGGAGATTTGGACCTGAAATCTGCATATATAACCATTGGTATCAGCCTTATAACCTCCTCTCTTTTTGCCAACATCTCCACCTTTGAGAACTGAAGCAAGGTCTCATCGATTCTGATTTGCCCTTCTTTTACCAGCTTCCCTGGTATGAACACAGAATGTCTTGAATAATTCTCTGGAAATTACCAAACATATTGCACATACACAGAGCCTGGATCGAAGAACACCAGGATGCAGCCTGCCAACTAGGATTCAAATGTTGATCACCGAGTTAATTAATACCCAGGAGGCTGCAAGCAGAACACCGAGTCCTGAGACACCCTGATCACCTCCATCGGGTTATCACACTTGCTTCAAGGAAAGTTGCTATCTAGTAACTTACAAATACTCCCTGAAGCTAAACAATGGTCGATGGTCTCAACACGGATAGAATCATTCCTACCTGGTTGAGGGGTGCCTGAGAAAGAGAAAAAGTATTGCCTTTCCTGTTTTCTTATTCTGTTTTTCCATCGAAGTGTCTCACTCTCACTTGAAGGATGGAAATGTGTGGGGTATGCCAATGCAAATTCGTTTCTCTTAGAAATTCATTCAATTGACAATATTGTCATGTTCATGGTTTCAGGCAGATTCAACAGCTTACTTCCCCAATATGAATCAGTATCAGATCGCCTCTGAAAATCCCAAGCAATCCTTCCAGTGACAAAGAAATGGTCTCTACCCCACATTCTTTTCTACTCAGGCCTTTCTGCCACCCACATCGCCAAATTAAGTCCCAATGCATCTCTAGTCGATGCATTGTGAGTCCAAAGGTATCGACCAACATCAAGGCCTGCATAAAATGGCACGAAAATGGCAGAAGCCAATGAAGAATCATTAGTCAAGCCCCGTAATTCTTCATTTTGTTACAAAACAAAATTTCTAGAACAAATTGGTTTGTCTGAAACCAGCATTTCTCCAATATAACCCCACCAGGATTCTCAACCTGATGACCAAGGCCTGAATGGGTATGAAGATTCTTATGGTGTCACCATTTTGCTGCCATATTTCCATTACAGCGAGTCTGTAGAGATTTCCCTCCATAACTTAAGAGTTGGTTATGGCAGTTAAGGGTTGTTTCAAGAGGCTGTCTCTCCTTCTAGAAGCTTTTTCACAATTTGAAATATCATTAGCTTGCAAATCAAACAAGTCGGTCACTATGTGACAGTTTAAATAGTTGATAATTATTTAGATTCAAATTTTAATTTAAAATTTAAGTTATAAAAGTTGTACAATTACAACAAATTTTATTTTGAATTTTAAGTTCTTATACTATGTATATAAATTGAATAAATGAGAAGGATCTTCTTCTCTCAATCTCAAGCTCCTTTCCTTACCTTATGTTTGTTGTGTTTCACTTATTTTTGTTTAGTCTAAAAGCAGAAAGTAAACCGAATAGTGTATCAAAGTTTAAAGGTGCTTATGTCAACTAATTAGTAAGTTAAAGAGAGTTCAAACACAAAAACACAAAGGAGTCAGTCATCACAGACCCTTACATGGAGTCTGAATCTTTCTCTTCATCAGCAAACCCTATTGTGGCTCAATTGAAGCATCACAGTGAGCAAGTCTTTAAGTAATACAAGGCTTTGACTTGTATTCACTCATCTGTCACATAAACCATCTTTAACAGGATAAGGACATATGACACAGTAAAAGAAGCTTGGGATAGACTAAAAGAGGAATTTAGTGGCAGCTCCAAGACTAGAACCATGCAATTCCTCAACCTCAGGAGAGAGTTTGAGTTCCTGAAAATGAAGGATACTGAAACTGTGAAGGACTATAATGACAAGTTGCTGAAAGTGGTCAACTAAATAAAAATGTTAGGAGAGAATTTTATAGATAGAAACATAGTCCAAAAGTCCTTGTGAGCATTCCAGAGAGGTTTAAATCCAAAATCTCCTTTCTAGAAGACTCTAAGAATCTCAATTCCATTTCCTTGGGTGCATTTATCAGTGCCCTTCAAGCTTAGGAACAAAGAAGGCTTGTAAGGCAGAGGAAGACACAATTGAAGGAGCTTTCCAAGCTTCCCACAAATAGAAAAGTCAAGACAAAAGGATAAATGGTGGCCAGCAAGCTGGCAAGGAAGCTAAAACTATCAAAGGCACTCGTAAAAGACAATACTTTAACAAGGGATGACTTAAGCTTAAGGACATAGGAGGTGGTTAGTTTTCAGTTCCAAACAAACCTATTCCCAAATTACAATACTATAATCTTAACCACCTTTTTGTTATTACTATAATTATTATTTTAATTCTATTTATAATAATATAATCTTGATTTTTTTTATTATGAAGAAAAAAAAAAGGATAAACTACATAAAGACTTGACTCGATGGGGTTAAATTTTTCTTTACTCCGCTCGCATCAAATCATTTGCAACTCTTACATGTGTCCATTCCTCTTCCTTTTGGGCCCCTTTGTGTGGATGATAGATGGATTCATTTGGGCCTTTTTACTTTAAACTACCCTTGCATGTGTCCATCACTAAAGTAATGTTTTATGAAATAGGAAAGCCAATTAGTTAACAAATTGTTTTGGGTGATTAAGGCTCCTCTTGGTTTTCTTAATATAATATTTTATGGATCATAAGTAAATCATCCATGATTCCAAGGTCTGGAGCTTTCTGAGGATTGGCAAATCATGAACACATAAAAGAGGATGGAACATTTTTCCCAAGTTAATGTATGACCCTACATCCAGAGACTATCACAGAAGTGATGCATCAACCCAAAGATCACCATCAAGTAAGTAGGCAAAGAATTTAGTAACCCACAACATTTATGGTCACAGCAGCCCAGGGAAGAAAATGGAACAAACAACCAAAAAACTCACTATTCTACAGCTTCTCTGCCTTTCACAGAAGCAGCAAAGCATACACATTGATGTATGGCATTGAAATCTTTTTGTAACATTGCATCTTTACTAAATAAGGCATCTGACAAAACAACAGCTGATGCTCCATGGGATATGTAGTCCGCCACTGAATCTGCATCCAATTTAAGAGTCACCCAGATGTCAATGAATTTCCAAAATATAATGGAACCATTGATACGATGCAAAACACCAGCAAAAGCAGAAATAGTAACACTATAACTGCAACTGAAATATTGTTACCTTCCAACATATATACTTTCTGAGGAAGATATTTACAAATACTCTGTAACTTTGAATTTAATCTATATAAAATGACCCTTTGATGAAGAATTTCACAATAATTTAGCATCCTTTCCATTAGAGTAATGAATGCACATTTAATGTTGTTCGGTCAAAAGTGCACAACTAGGAATCAAGCATCTAAAGATATGGATCAATGATGCAATGATGCAATTGATGAAGTAAAGGTAATCTCATCTTTTCAATGGAAAACATGAGCTTTTGGATGATAGGAAATATTAAAATTATAGACATTTCAGAGAATATCTTCACAATTATTAACTTCTAGTAACTATATGCATCAATAAGGGTTATAAATGTTTTGATGTCTGTCATACCATTTCCACAGAGACCTTATTGATCAAGCCAAAGATCCCTGACTTCAAGGTAAAGCAAATTTATGGAAAGAAACAAGGGAGAGAAAGAGAGAGAGGAATAAGAAGAAAATTTCTCAACAACATCAGCACATCAGAAAGCATGTTAATCAACCTCTGTTGAAGAAGTAAAGCCTTTTAACTCGCAGCAAGTGGCAGATTCACCTGCTCGCTTAGCTACAACTATTGCACTCTTACCTCTCCCAAAGAGTCACCCTTACCTTAAAGTCAATAAGAAGAAAAGCCTGGATTGTTCAATGCACAAACCTATTGTTATGCCTTGAGAAGCAACCATAAGTATATAAGGGAAAGGCTTCTTTAGTGCTGACATATACAGGACACCACCTAATGTCGAAACAGGATAAACCTGTACCATTAACATGATGAAAATCAAACCATACGTTGTTTGTTGGAATACCCAATTACAACACGAAAGTACTTCTTCTACCTGGTCCTTAAAAAATTCCCATTGAAATGGGGATGCAATCACGTGAAGGCATAGTCAGACCATATTGTATATAATAACCAATAACTTTAAAATTGAGAAGCATGCTGTAGGTATCAATTAGTGAATGTGTCATTACCCAATTTGAATCTCATCCTCACGCCCACCCTGAACATGATGAAATATGAAAACCTGATAAAACTTACCTTGACAATTTTGGCGCCAGAACCATATGCAGACAATATCTGTGAAACGGAAAAGCTCTGGTTATGGCATTGATGTAGCAGAAAATAATACAAATGATCAAATGTTCAAATGGGGGTGATAACTAATAAAGTTACTTTAAACTTTTTATTACTGCTGAGGAAGGAAATAAAGGAGAAAAGAAATTGTTGGAGAAGGCAAAGAAAATAACTTTTCCTTCTTGACTCTCACATGATTTTTCCCAATACATTTCCTTTACATGGTGTAACTACTCCAAAGGCCATGGAAAGAATATTAGATAAAGATGGAAAGCCAAACAGAGAATACAAGAGTTAACATGATCTACACATAGAATTGGAACTTGGGAACTTAAGATGAATGAGAGTTCAAGCTCAAAGACTTTTTTCTTCTGTTGGTGTCATCACCATGGGTATATATAGAACTTCATCATCCTGGACCTCATCCATAATGTCCTACAGAGAAGTATGTTTCATTAGTATCAGCAAAACAAAACAAGCAGCACTGCTGACACAGTTGTTTATGCATCATGAGAACAGGACAAAAAAAAAAAAACAGAGAGAGTGAGAAAGGGATTATGAAAGAAAGGAAGAAAGACAAAAATAAAACCCTTTAAAGACTAATGACTCAGTTTTAATTGAAGAAAGATTCATTTCACACTTGGAATATAAGATGCATACTTTCACCATTGCTGGGTTCATAAGGAATTTGGCTCCTGCGTTCATGGCATTCAAGGCATCCTCAGCACGTAAAACAGTACTCACCTACATTCAACAAGTCTTCTAAATTCAATTGTATGGTATATTACATAAACATGTTGACAATATTTTTTTCAACCAAGTAGCCTATTCGACAATTTGCAAAAGAGAATTCTAGAACATGCATCTCTAATGCAAGACCTCACAAGAGACAGGTTTTGTAGTGTTGCCATGCCAAAAAGAAACTATATTGTATAATTTAATCTCTGAAATTTTGTGCAAAGCAAATAATATCATTATTTTGATAATTTTGATGCATTTATATTCAAGTAAGAGTAAGATTAATAAGTCTTTCATATAATCACATAAGAATACAAACAAAAAGATGAAAATGCATATGTACATGCAGACATAACAAGTTCTAAAGGGTTTTGGCAAGTTCTTGCAACTTTTGCTGACTACATTATGCTTCGGCCAATAAAAACACCAATGTCCTGAAATCCAAAAGGATATAGGAAGAAAGATTACCCTTATGGTCCTTACAGGATGATGTTGCACCAGCCTCTTTACAACCTGAGCAGAGCAGATTCAAGCATATTATGTCTGCTCCAAGGTGGCCAAAATACTTGAGAAGATGAAAGAATGACATATACAAAACAACCTGAAACACACCTAGGGTGGACATCACAATCTCCAGCTGCATTTCCAAATAAAGAACATGCATTATGTTACAATTAGCATTCAGAAGTACATGCATGACGTGAACTGATCAGTGCATCAATAAGAATATTAGTTTGTTTGCTAAAAAGTTCTTTTTATGTGCTTTTTCATTTTTGTGAAGCAGCAAGAAAAATAGTATCTTTGGTGAACCCAACTTATGAAAACTGCAACATACAAATTACACAAAATTTAAGCAGAGATGTCGAAAATTTGTTTGTCGAAGCCCCCGCGGCAATATGTGAACATAGTATCCCTCAAGATTCTCAACTGAAATGGCAACAAATCATTGATGGTATTTGAATAGAAGATGCAAAATGGCAACACTACTTTGATAGCTTAGGGCTATCAATCACCTAATCAGTTTGGCTCTCCTGCTGAAATCCTACCAATATAACAAGTATGGGGGCAGATACCCTTCCTCTCAAGAAGTGCTCAAGCATTGTAATGGTCATGGAAGCATAGAAACAGAGAAAAAAAAATAAAACTAATAATAATTAAAAAAAAGGGACTTACAACTGAAATGCCACCACTAAGTGCAGCAGTTGCAGTTTCATGAGCAATCTACGAAAGCAAAGCTGCGAAAATGGAAACTAATACTTCACCTTGTTATTTTTTTCAAAACCTTATTAATAACCGGGTAAGTCTAGTAACAACTAAAAGTGCCAAAATTGGAAGTTTCCAACCGTTACCAGTCTATTTTTAACTTTTAACCATTCCAAAAAATAAGATATTCACTCAAAAAATTTTGACCCAAAAATAATTGAAATTCAAAGGTAATCATGGCTTTCCTTATTTTGATATTAATGTACAGTATTGATCAAGTCAATCCTATTGTCCCTAATGTTGACAATTGCACTTGCAATTGCACTTACACTAACTCCTCCTTGATCAATAGCACTCCCAGTCTCTCCAACATTGACAACTTTAGTTGTGGTATCTTCATTACTTTTAGTTGTATCCTACATTACAATGATAATCATTTCAAAAGGACCCAAAAAAAGAAAACAAATGAAGTCACAAAAGACTGAAATGCATTGGTTATAGAAATTTTACTTTCTTGTATGTTTCTTTACTCATATTTTTTTTGCACTTTTACAACTATCTTTATTTAGATGACTTAAATGTTGTTAGATTATTTATTGATACCTTTTTAGATTCATTCTTATTTTTTTGCCTAACTTTTTTTGAGTCCATTAGGCATGACATAGGTGGTAGAAGTTTCTCTAGGTCAATTCTTGGCCAAAAAACTTAACACCTCACGGACTACAATTACTCTTGATAAGCAATCAATAAAATGTCTTTTGAGTACAAAAGTGATATTTGTTACTCTAAAGTTAGCTTGACATTATAAAATGCACTTATGTTAGTGCATTTGCAATGAGAGTAGTAATGATGACTTGATCAATGACAAAGTAATACTGACTCGATCGGTGACTTGACCAATGACATAATGGGTGTTAGAGATGGAGCTTGCCATCATTAAGTACAAGACTAATTATGAAGTGGTGAACTTTGAAAAGGTATCATTGATTTTCAAAATGGTTGCGATATTAAGTTTGTTGTTTGTCTTGTGGTGTTTGTTTAAGATTATGTAAATACTAGCAAAGGCATCTCAAGTTAATGTATTTTGTTCTTATAAAATAAACAGTTTGTATTTGTATTGCTTAATATACTGAATTTCATATATTAATTGTAAAGTCCTAACTCGATAGAATATCACCTTTCTAATAAGGTGAAAAATATAAGAAGCCTTACATTAGCACCCAAAAAAAAAAAAGGAATCTTATATATTTGTCATTGTTAGATTCCCAAAGTACAACATAACACTAATATGTTTGACAAAAAAGAAAATAGATATGTATCACGTCATGTATTATCATGAACATGACCAAAAAGAAAGTCTTAAATGTGTGAAAGCAAAGCATTAACATGCTCATTCATTTTCTCTAGGGTTAGGATCACTTGATTGAGTAGGCAAATCTTTACTTAAGTCTTTGCATGCAAATTAAGATTGAGATGCAATCTAATGTGTTACATTCAAACTCAAAACCTTTGAAGTGTTTCCTTCACTTGTATATTATATCTCAACAATCTTCTCCTCTTTTGTTATGCTTCCTACAAAGAACAACCATAATATATAAATGCATTCAAGCTAGATTGACAAATTGAAAATAGTTGAATTTAAGGTGCAGACTTGTTATAGTTGTCCACTTATGATGTTTAGTTGGCCTTGCCATTCAATTCCACCAAGGCAGCTTATAGTTAGCAAGATCTATGTGTTTTACTTTTTTCTTGTTAGTAGTACTCAGGGCTTCATGTGACTTGACCCATAAATTTTCATTTAATCATATCAAATTCACATGAATGACCCATGAAACAATTAATTAAGATGTTACAACAACATACATTATACACCTGAGCTTCCTTGTTTCGATATTATTGTATAAGCCTATTCTTTAATTCCTTATGCAAGACAATTCTTTTGGTAGATTTCTTAAGTTTGCTATCCCCTTTATCCTTTACTAACTACTTCCACTTTCCTAGCTACTTTCCCTTTACAAGTTTCGGTGAACTTGATGTTGTAGTTGTCTTTAAGTCATTTCTATTGTCCTTAATGTTGACAATTGTACTTGCACTTACATTAGCTTCTCCTTGATTAGTAGTGCTCCTAGTGTCTCCAACATTGACAACTTTAGTTGCAATACCTTCATTACCTTTAGTTCTAACCTACTTACAAAGATAATCATTTCAGAAGGACACAAAAAAAAAATAGAGAGAGAGAGAGAGAGAGAGAGGGAGAGAGAGAGAAAGAATGATGTCACAAAAGACTGAATTGCATTAGTTATAAAAATTTTACCTTTTTGCTTGTTTTCTTATTGTGTCTACTTTACCTATATTTTCTACACTTTACTACTATTTTTGTTTAGATAACTTAAATGTTGCTATACTATTTTTTGACACCTTTTTAGGTTGATTCTTACTTTTTTGCCTAACTTTTTTTAGTCTACTAGGTATGACATGGACTTTAGGTGGTAGAAGTTTTTCTAAGTCACTTCTTGGCCAAAAAACATAACCTTTCATAGGCTACAATTACTCTTGATAAACAATCAATAAAATGTCTTTTAAGTACAAAAGTGATATTTGTTACTCCAAAGTTAGCTTGACATTTTAAATTGCACATATTATATGGCATGGAATTCTTGTCAATAATCATTGCCTTCAGATACAAAAGTGATATTTGTGACTCCAAAGAATAAGAGAAAAAAGTTTAAAATTTAATCATAAATCAAGAGACGAGAGACAAAAAGGGTTGAAACGAACTATTACTTTGAAAAAAGATACAAATTAGACTTATTCATGGCATATTTAGTTAAACAAGTTTCAATTTTCATCTCCTATTCACTTGTGTGACCTTTATGGTAGTTTGTGGGTCTTTTCAATTTTGATATACGTTTTGTAATTAATCGTGTATATATTGAAGAAAATTTGAGTGAACCCAAAGTGGTAGATTTAAGTAAATACAATCAATTTTTATATTTTATATATATATATATACACACAACATTTATACTATATTAATATTTGACACGTAATATAAAATATCTTTTATATAGTATAAAAATTAATTTTATTTATTTAAATTTATTATTTTTGTGTCTTCTTAGGTAGTCGAACCCTTTAATGAGTATGAATCTACTTTTAATTATAGAAAATAGATAAAAAAAAGAAAAAAAATGTTAGGGAGGAGGGTTATGCATTTTTTTAAGTGGTTCTATTTTCTTAACATTAGGAATGATTGCAAAGTTTTATTAATGGGTTGTCACATGTATGAGAAATCAGCATGGGGCCATAAAAAATATTTTAAGGGTAACAAATATTTATAAAAAGGCAAATTTGCAAAATTCAAGAAATAAAACTAATTTTTTTAGGGTTATTGGACAATTATTAAATTTGTTTGCATGTGTAAAAGTGAGTGTGGGACAAGAAATATTTTAAGAGGCAACAAAATATTTATGTAAGGGCAAGTTTACAAAAATAAAGAAATTAAATTTAAAACTCTTTTAGTTATATGTTAGAATTTTCACTAATAAATTTTGTTGTTTGATATTATGATTTTGTTATTTTCTATATTTTAATTTTATTTGTTATCTACTTATAATTTTTATAAGTAATAATTATTTTTATTTCTAAATTTTTTTTTAAAGAGTCACTACTATTGTATTAATTTGTTAATAGTAAAGGTTGAGATATGTAATGTTTTGATTAGAACTAAAAATTTAAAATATTACAAAATTAATATAGAGTTTGTAGCTTTCACAACAAATACATCTAACAATAATGTCAATAATACAATTAGTATCAATCTAACAATTAATGTGTCATTGGCATCAAACTTACACAATATCATCTCAAATGTAAATCATTTGTAGTAGTTGACTTTGACCAATATTAAATGGCTCATATAACTCTAAAGTATGGTTTTCACCATCATTTTAAAAAAGAAACAATCAAATGTTTTTTCATTTGAATAAAATTATTTACATAACAAGCATGAATTTTTTTTTTTTTTGTTTTTGTTCCAAAAATCATATGACACTATTTGAGAAAGAATTGGAAACTTTACTTTTAACATTTCAAAGTATCTTTTAATCATATCTTACATGTAATTGAATAAAATCTTCTTGGCCTCAATGTTTTTAACCCTATCTATAGTCACATAATTGATAATGCTTCCTATGATAAAAGCTAAGAAACCAAAGCATGAATGTATATCCAAAATCAACCCAATAATACTTTCCTTGTGGAGGCATGAGGAAACAATATTATGGTCAAAACACAATTTCATGAGTATTATATAATCATTAACTATTTCTTCTCAATCCATCATTAACTTTAACATGGTTGCATGACTAGTCACCTCTCCATAAGATCCAATAGCATAATATCAAGTTCCATTTATCTTTTTCTCAAATAACTTAAAATTTTTCTTTAAGTTTTCTCTAATTAGGGCCAAAGTGTTTCAAGTGTTCTTTAAAGTAATTCATTTCCCTTTCGTCATGTTGTTCTTAAATTGGTGTTAATCTTAACTTATTTATCCTACTAGAAATTATCAAAATCATTGCCAAGATTCTCAACCTATTCATTGTTGCCATTTTTCTCTTCCTCTTGGCTAAGAGAAGGACTATGAGTTAGAGTGTAAGCATGTTTCTCAATTGCTATTGTATTCCCAAAAATAGTACATAATTATTGATAATTCTAACAGCCCTTTTTTGGAGTCACTACACATGTTTAATCACTTAAAAAAATGATGACTCATGCTTAATTATATATGATAATATAAAATAGAATTCAAAAAACTAATATATAGTTTTATACAAAATATAACATTTACTACAAACATCTTCTCCCATTGTTTATTAAAAGTGGTAACCATATTAATTGTAGCAGAATAGTTAATTCTTATGCCCTTTAAGTCCATTGAAATTATTTTTCAACTACCAATTAGTATAAGTCACACCCATTCTTTTATTCAACTCCTCTCGAGTAAACTTTCAAGCATTAGTTGTAAAGGTTATAGTTTTTTGATAAATCTTTTTCACCTCTTCTTTCATCAAGAAAATGAACATGTCCTCAAATTTCTTTAGCCATATATGGTCCAATTCAACCATAAAACCTCATCCTTACTTAAATGAACAAGTTGACTTGATTCTACCATCTAACTATTTACTATAACAAAGATATATGTGTACAAATTATGCATGCACTTAGTAATAATATAAGAAACTTATGTCTTTTAAATTGCCACTCCTAGAAAATTAAAATATTCAAAGTTGAAGAACAAAAATTGTTGTCACATCAGGGACCAATGCATATAAGAATATGTAAATGATTGCTACTAATTAGGTTACAAACAAAATTAAAAACAAGAGTTTCAATAGGTCAATATAACAATAAGGATACAAAACTTTCAATCTTGCACAATTGCTAATAATAGTACGTAATAAAGTCATTAAAAAATGACTCCACATGCTTGTCTAACATATGCCCATTTTGTCACATGAATTTTATGAAATGAACAAAAAAAAAAAAGGTTAAAGAATGAAGATACTCTTTACAAATCAAACTTTAGCTTTATGCTTGCTATACTTAAAAGTAAAAAAATGTTGAAAAAAAAAAAAAAATATATATATATATATATATATATATATAATTTATTTATATTTATTTTACAAGTGATAGTTAATTAAATTAAAGTATAAATTAAAAGACTAATTCACTAGAGAAAAAAAAACAAAACAACAAGGCATAACAATATTATTGGAGAATAAGACCAAGAATATGAATATCATACAATTAAACTCATCAACAAGCTACTATTATCTAAAAAAAAAGTCTACCCAACATTTTAAGATAGAGGTATGAAAGTTTCTTTTGTGGATGGAGTGGAGAGATGACAATTATGTTTTCAATTTTCAATAGATCAAAGTATTTATTTAATTAATGAATTACAAAACATTAAATAAAAATTTAATTATGAGAAATTGAGTATCATAAGTATGACCTCTTGTTTTCTCATAAAGAGAATGACAAAATCTTACATGGGTTAAATGGTGGGTAAACATATTTTTAGTCCTAAACCTTCTCTCTCTTACTCTCTCTCACTCACTCTCTCTCACTCACTCTCTCTTTTTGTAGATGTAATTCTAAATATTTTGAGGATTTCAATTTAGTTTTAAACATTATAGTTTCATTTTAATGGAATCTATTTATTGACAAAATACAATTTAACCATCAAATAAATGATTTAATTAACTTAAAAAATATAAAAAATTATAAAGATAGAGGGTTTTAATCAAAGAATAGTATATTAGTATTTAAATTTTAGTGTCAAATATTCTACTCATATATATTTTAAATTTTTATAATTTTCTAATTTAGTTTATATACGAATATAACAATCCAACTATCTTTTCTTAATAATTATCCTTAATTGAAAAGAAATTATAATAATTAAGATTAAATTAAAACAAATGTGTAGGACTACATTAAAAAGAAAAAAAATAAATAATTCAAAACTAAAAATATACTTATCAACTACTTTTTTTTTTTTACCAAAAAAAAAGGTACTTTTCAGATATATTGGTAATTATACTCATTGATTGAAGTTAGGTATTACCCGTTGTTGTCTTCATTCATCATTTTCCACAATGAATACCCATTACCCAAAGACTCTTAGCCTCTAATGGATTTCTTCTATGTCTTACCTTAATATTAATAAATCTATAACTTAATACTACGTATTCTCTATAAATTCTTGTTTTATATGGGAGTTGAGCAATAGTAGAGAGACCCAAACTTAGGTTTGAAAAAAAAAACAAAAAAAAAAAAAAACACAAGGAACAATAAATTACCCATTAGGTTATTATTTTGGATGGTCACTACTACTGTTTTGAGTCATATGATCCTTGGCTTTTGTGAAATCTATACATATTAGTTTAAATATTAATTCATCATGAGAGGTTCAGAAGTATAAGGAGCTCAAAATTAGATATTAAAAAATGAGTTGATCATTGGCCCAATTACTACCACATAATTTGTCTCTTCATGAGTATAATCTTTGTCCACTTTGATTAGTTTGATCACAATTTAATGCTTCAAAAAACATGCCAAGATATTTCTTGTGACATATTACTTTAAATTGAATAAACATTCTTAGTTTGTGTTGTTCATCAATTACTTTCTTAACTTCATGTTACGAATTAAAATTTTAATCCCCTGCAACCGATGCCCGAGATGGTCTTGGAAGAGCATTTCCACATCACAACGCTGGATTGAGATAACAACCTATGGTTTCGATGTCTTTCAAACCATTTTTCATACTTCTCAACATGGTCTATTGGAGTTGGAGGCTGCTCGCCTTTTCTCAGTTTACCATCCAGACAATACAGTAATCCAAAGTCCGTCCTATCCCTTTTTGTTAATCCCCTTTGTTAATCCTTGAGTGATTTTATCCCTTGAAGGACACTTGCAACCATTTGTAGCTTAAAGGAAGGTAACCACTCCTTAGCACGATATTTGCTTCTCGAGGATCTGTGGAAGTCCATTGTAACTCACTACTTCGTCCATAATCAAACCCCAGAACTCCTGAGATAAACTTTTACTTTTGCACTTTTCGTAACACACATTACGCAGTCCAGCCCGTGTTTTTGTATTAGCTTCACATTCCCCAACCAGAATCTCGCCTGTAATTGTGGCCAAAAGAAAAAAAAAATCTTGCCTGAAATTGGAAGAGTCTCCTCTGAATGGAGTTCAGTAACCCCATCTTCAATGTTGACTTCAGACGCCAAAGTAGATACTGTTGTAGATACACGGATGTACATTTCTACTATCTTCTACCAAATCCATATAGCAGTAAATTTCAAACGGATTACAGTACCAACAAAGTAGTAGTTAACAGTCTGGAATACTTTAAGCAATGTCAGTAATTTTGAAGCTCAAAGCATGTGGCACCATCTGATTCAGATGAAAGCCTTCCCCACTGTTTTGGTGCACCTCCACCTTGAACTTCTCTTCAGTGCTTCCCTTCTTGACCTTGAGAAGCATATCAAATTTTGCTAAATCAGCTACCACCTGTGTACCATTCAAGCATTCTTCAGAAAAACCAAACCAATTAAACAAAAAGGAAAGCTAAAACATGGCCAAGGAAAATTTAATCCTACTCTCTTTCCTTATATCAGAACATTGCCTTTCTGTCTTTCAATCACTGGTTATACAGACACATATCTGACCATAGGTTATGGTCAAAGAGAATATGACATACTAAATGGATTGTTGTCCAAATATAACAGAGAGAACACTCTGAACTTGGTAAACAATGACAGACAGAAAGGGGGAAGGAGGGAAGGGAGGGGGCAGTTGTTCAGAGTGGTTGGGCCAACAAACATCAGAAATTTAAATTGCAACCAGCAACATGGAAGAATCTTGCACTTCGCCTTGGAGTAGTCATCCATAACATCTCAAAACAGTATCATTCCAAATGTTCAACAAAACAAGTAGACATTGTTGGTAGTGAAACACCACTATTGCCACAGACAGACCCCAGATAAAATTCTTGAACGAAGCATTTAATAATAAAATGACAAATGGATCAAGAAGCTAACCTCAGCCTTTGCCGAATGATCTCCTGAAGTTCATAAGGAAACAATGAGTTCGACCTCTGCTAGATGGTCTTCACAGCATGGCTTGCCGCATCTTGGATTGCAGGATCATGCACTGGCACATCATTCCACCCAAGACCATGGCCATCTAATTCACAAACCCAAACCAATGATTACGCTGTTATTTGGTAGCAACAACAACATATCCTTAGTCTCAAATTTAATTGAAGTCCATCATGTGAATTATATCTTGTCATTCTGTTTTATTATGAATTGAGTTTGGTGTGAGATATCATTGTTCTAAATATTGCCTAACCAAAGACTCTAAATGACATGAAATCTTGGTTAGACATGCATAATCCGATGCAAATGCTTCCATCTCAGTTTATCTCTGATCATTGTCAACATAAACACTACCACCTCAGTTTATCTCCAATCAGTGCAACCCTTACTTTACAACAAATATTCTAATCTCTGTTGTACTCATTTTTGGACATCTTTGTTCACAGTCCTCAGAATTTACCCTTCAACGTAACGAAAATTTTGCAGTCACAAAAAATTAATTGTTTTGCATAATTTTATCCTTTCTGAACAAGAAAGCATAAATAACATAATTGATTGCATTAAGGGACTTCTGTGAGGTGGTAGACTAAACCACTTCAACCATCCCACTAACCCAGCTAATACATGATACATGCCATTCATGTTGAATTTTGTAGACAAAGCATTTGACGAAAGTGCAACATGTCAAATACAAATTAACTTGATCTACGTCATTTACTTAATAACTTGTGGATACATGCCAGAACAAAATCCTTTGCTTCTATAAAGTTGGTAATGGAGCTCTCAATATCACAAAAATTTCTTCAGCTAAGATTCTCATGTCATTTTGAATACTACAATTGTTAACAGTTTGAAACATTATGTCAATTGTGGGACAAATGCCAACCAATACACTAGTAAAACCAAAGAAATGGGAAAACTAAAAAAAAAAAAAAAAAAAAACATGTTCCAAGTATGATTTTCTGGATATCTCATCTTGGCATGGTTTTTCAAACTCATATTCATCCTCCATTCTTCCAAGGAAAACAATATACATGATGTTGATTGGTGTAGTATATTCCAAATGGGCAAATAGCATGATTACTCCAAGAAAGGGGAAAATATCTATTAAGAAAATGCATAAAGAAATATAGGAGTATAATATAAAAGGAAAACCATCAGCAAAGGTATGACTTGACAGCTTGCTGTTGTATCATATATTGACCTTTATATATTTCTTTCCCTTTATTAGCTGGATTATATCTTCAAAAGGGGATACTCCATTGAGTGAATCATTCCGACGTAAAAGGATAAAAAGACCGTTACTATGGTATTTACTTAGTTCTAAATCTTTTAATTAAGCATTTTTGACAAATCCAAGGCAAAAGAGAAACCACCTTCTCTTTATTCGGTAAACTGTGGATCTTAAAAAAAAACAAAGTGACGTGACAATTTCATTGCAACTTGCGAGCAATGACGTTAGCAGAAGTCTTTGCAATTTAAAAATGTATTCCATAGAATCAAAATGGGATCAACTCCTGTTAGAGGAAAATGGTGTAGTGAGATGATACGTTACCCATTTAAAATCCAACCTATTAGCTATCTCAAGCAATAGACAATTGGGATTATATTGTGGTAATGAAAATTATGGTAATGAAAATTTCTTAATCATTAATCCTCACAGTACTGAACTTTGAATAGCAACAAATTTTATGGTGAATGTTGCATTTGTATTATATTCCCTAATTTTACATTCTATTATATTGTGATCCACACGAAAGGAAGAAAGGAAAAGCAAAAGGATGAAGTCCTCCATCAAAATTGGATCTTATTGAACAGTTACCCAGTTACTTGGAAAACTACCTAAGAATACTAATAGCTTTTCATAGATGTCCTACAAAAGGACTTGTCTTTCAACTGAGTGAAACTTTGTTCAATGCTGGTATACCAGGACACATCAAGTTGCTATTCCACTCAAATAACACTGTTCAACTATTGAATTAGAGTGGAGAAGCTGCAAGCTACCCTCGTTATATAGCTGACTTGCAAAGTAAAATTAAAAAAACAAAAAAATCAAAACTATGCATATACAAGATAAAATTGTATATGCTATACATCAACTACGATTTCCAACTAAAAGTGAGAACATGTTGTGATAGTGATAGGATTGTGTTAGTCTTTTAGTTAGTTTGTGCTTTGTTAGGTCTTAGGATTTAAACGACACTTTTTCCATTTATTCCACCTATTTTGCACATTGTGAACGTGCCAATTTTATGCCTTTCGGTTTGTATTGTAGCTTATATATATATATATATATATATATAGGAATGGAGGAGGACATCTATCTTTATAGCCAATTAAATATATATATATATATATATATATGGGCAGATAGGAATGGAGGAGGACATCTATCTTTATAGCCAATTAAATTCTTATTGCTTTTGCAATATTTGCTCTTCCTTTTTCCATCCCAACCCAAGTGTGGGCTGATATATTCATAGATTTTACAGAAGATCTTCCCTTTCCTCAGGGAAAATCCACTCTATTGGTGGTGGTAGATCGCCTCTTGAAGTATGCCTACTTCCTCTTTGTGACCCATCCATACATAGCTGTGGGAATTGCCCATGTTTTCTTTAATAATGTGTTCAAACTTCATGGGTTGCCTCAAACAATTGTATGTGATTGAGATCTTGTTTTAACAAGTTCATTTTGGAAGGGGCTCTTCAAACTATAAGGCCCTCACTTTAACTTCAGTTCCTCATATCACCCACAAATGAATGGTCAAACTGAAGTTGTTAATCACACAATTAAAATGTATTTGTGTTGTTTTACTAGTTCAAATCCAAAAGAGTGGGTCAAATGGGTGGCCTCAATTTAATATTGCTACAATACAAGTTGCCACTCCTCCACCAAAACCATCCCATTCAAGTTAATCCATATAAGACCTTCCCCAAATCTGCTATCTTACATCTTAGGAACTACCAAAGTTCAAGCGGTTGAAGATGCTTTGATGCAGCAGGATGTCATCCTCAAGGAGCTTCGAGGCCAACTCCAAGCAGCCCAAAATCAAATGAAATAGATTTATGACAAAAACTATGTGGAAAGGTAATTTGAATAGGGCAATTAGGTGTATTTGAAGCTTCAACCTTATCATCAAGTATCTCTCTCACAAAGGAAGTCCCAAAAGTTGGCAGCTCATTTTTATAGCTCATTCAAGGTGGTAGAGAGTATTGGAAATGTGGCCTACAGGCTGGAGTTATCCAATTCTAGTCAGATCCATCTAGTGTTTCACATTTCCTTACTAAAAAGGAAGTTTAAGGGCAAGATTCAAGTCAGGCCAAAGCTGCCCAAGATTGATGAGATTTCTCATGAGAGTGCACACTATATGGAGACCATCCTAGGCTCTCAAGGCCGGGGGCCTATGCAAGAATTGTTAGTCAAGTGGAAGGGAGTTGACATCTCAGATGCTTCTTGGGTCAACGGGAATTGTTAGTCAAAGGACTCTCTGCCAAAAGTTTCCTAATTTTCAGATCCTTGGGGACAAGGATCCTCCTGAGGGAGGAGAAATGATATATAACTCTTCCAACTAAGGGTGAGAACATGTTGTGATAGTGCTAAGATTGTGTTGACTTTGTCCAAGTCTATCCAATTATGGGTGAGAACGTGTTGTGATAGTGCTAAGATTGTGTTAGCCTCTTAGTTGGTTGGTGCTTTGTTGGGTCTTAGGATTTAGTTATCACTTTTCCTGTTTATTCCACCTGTTCTGCACATTGTGGATATGCCAGTTTTATGGCTTTGGGTTGTGTATAGGCAGATAAGAATAGAGGAGGACATCTATCGTTATAGCCAATTAAATCTTTGTTGCTTTTGCAATGTTTGCTTTCCCTTCCCAACATAGCTTGTAATCGTTATGCTCGTCTTCAAGGCCGGAGTCAAAGCCATTGATCCAACCAAGTTTGTAACATATGATTAGAGAGAAGTGGAATGGGTTTACCAATGATAGAGTAGTTATACTCTGGTGTGGCAAAAAGGACACTATCTGCTTCAAGAATCTTTTTCCGGAAAGCTTCAACAACTGGCGGGAAAGAACCACCAACTTCAATATCAGTATTTAGCATTGACAGCAGGGATATATCTAAGTATTCAATTTGCAAACCCTGAACCGACTCCTTGCTTAGCTTTAATTGCTACAAAACAGAGAAAATAGAACGCCAAACCATAACAATTCATCAAAACCGCACGCACCAAACGCCAAAATCAAAGCTAAGATTCCTGTTGGAATTTTTGGCAGCAACAATGCAATCAAATAAACCAGAAGACTTTCTGGTATAAAGCAGAAGAAGGGAAAAACAAAGGAGGATCTCTAAAATTGATGATCAAAAGGTTTCTCTCTTACATTATCCTTCCATGCTTTAATATATATAAGTGAAGCATTTTAAAGTGGTATACTCTTATGTGATTACATCAATTTAAATTTAAAATACAAAGTTGACAGCTTAGGAACAAATTCAAATTAATTTGAATTTAAAGTAGCTTACAAAAGAAGCTACTAACACTCCACTAGGTAAGTCAACCAAGTCTAATTTGAAATTTAAAGCAACTGCTTTAACTAACTTTCAAAAAAGAGGGAAACTTGTAGTATAGAATTTGAGTTTGTTGTTCAATGCTCTAGCACCATGTGTGCATCCTGTAAGGCTTCAATTCTCCTCCTTGGTGCTGAAGGATTGCATGCCTAGATTGCTTCTCAAAACTTCAAACCTCTGTTTTGGCAAACATTTAATGAGAATATCAGCAAGTTGATGCTTAGAGGGGCAGTATTTAAGCTTGATTTCATTGCTTTCTTGAACTTCTCTACGAAAGTGCAACTTTACTTTAAAGTGCTTTATTTTTCCATGTAAAACAAGATTTTTTGAGATAGCGATGGTGGCTTGGTTATCACAATAGAGACATGTAGCTTCTTTTTGTTTTAGGTTCAAATCAAGAAGCAACTTTCTAAGCCAAAGTGCTTGATTGACGGCAGATGCAGCTGCTGGGTATTCTGCTTCCGCTGTTGACTGAGCAGTGGTGACTTGTTTCTTAGAGTTCCAGAAAAAAGCTCCAGCACCAAAGGTAAAGGCGAAGCTAGATGTACTTTTCATGTCTTCCAAGGATCCAGCCCAATCACTGTTTGTATATCCAATAAGTTGCAGCTGATTTATCCTTCTATACATAATTCCCAATTCTGCAGACCTTTGGATGTATCTCAAGACTCTTTTGGTAGCTCTGAAATGTTGTTCACTTGGTGAGTGCATAAATCTTGAGAGGAGACTTGTTGCATGCAAAAGATCAAGTCTGGTAGCTGACAGATACAGCAAACAACCAATTAGACTCCTGTATCTTGTAGCATTGACCTTTTCAGCACCATCATCTTTCTGTAACTTGGTGCTTGTAGGTCAAGGTGTCCCTGTGCTTTTGCTATCAGCCATGTAAAACCTTTTGAGGAGGTCTTTTTGCATACTTGGTCTGACACAAATGTATTCCTTCATCAGTTTGCTTAAGCTCCAATCCTAGGAAGTATGACATGACACCAAGATCTGTCATGTCAAAAACTTCCTTCATTTCAGCTTTAAACCTTTGAACAAGTTCCTGATTGCTTCCCATGACTAATAAGTCATTGACATATAGTGAAATGTAGAGTATTTGATCTCTTTGCACCTTGACATATAAGATAATTTCTGTTTTGCTCCTCCTGAAACCAAGCTTTAGCAAGTAATCATTAATTCTACTGTATCAAGTCCTAGGGGCTTGCTTTAGACCACAGAGGGCCTTCTTAAGTAAGTACACCTTATTCTACTGCCCTCTTTCGATAAATCCTAGAGCTGCTCCACAAAAATTTCCTTTTGAAGGAAACCATTAAGGAAGGCAGATTTCACATTTAATTGGTGAATTCTCCATCCTTTATGAGCTGCAATTGCAATAAACAATTTAATAGTATCCATTCTAGCCACTAGAGTAAAGGTTTCACAGTAGTCTATTCCAAACTCTTGTGAGTATCCTTTATCTACCAGCCTAGCTTTATGTTTGTAAATAGACCCATTAGCTTGGAATTTAGTCTCGAAGATCCATTTGACCCTATGACAGACCTTTTTTCTAATTTAGGGACTAGGATCCAATTCTCATTTCTTTCAATTGATTGCAACTCTTTCTGCATTACTTTCTTCCAGGCAAGTACATTTAAAGCTTCTTCATAATTTGTAGGTTTTGATGCAACTTCATTTGCCCTTTCATAAACATCAGAGAGGGGTCTAGTTCCTCTGATTGGATGATCTTCATCATCATCTAATGACTTAGCTTCTGGGGCAAGGATATTAGGTGCATGATCAGATTGAGTTTGAGTTGTTTCAATCTGTGATATGCTCTAATTCCAATGCTCAGCTTCACTGAATTTAACATTTTTGGAAATTGAAACCTTTCCAGAGTTGATGTGATAGACCTTATAGTTGCAAGTAGTGTTTGTGTACCCAATAAAAATGGTTGTAGTTGCTCTTGAGTCTAAACTTGTCTCTTTTCTACTTAGGTACATAAACGAAACATAGGCAACCAAAAATCTTTAGATGGTAAAGTGATGGCTAGTATTGAAACCAAGTCTGAAAAGGAGTCATGTTAGATAATGCTTTGGTAGGTAGTCTATTCAACAAGTATACTGAAGTGGCCACTACCTTTCCCCAAAACCTTTTGGGAAGACTTTTCTCAACTAACAAGCACCTGGCCATGGACATTATAGTCCTATTTTTCCTTTCACACACCTTATTTTGGTGGGGTGAATAGGGTGTTGTATACTAATTTTGAATGCTTACATGTGAACAAATTTGTTTAAATGATTCTGAGGTATACTCAAAACCATTATCAATTTTTAAGACCTAATTGAGTTTCAATCTAGGTCTTAAAATTTGAAAAGATGGATGAAATTTCAACTTTTGATTTGAGGAAAAACACCTAGCAAAATCTACTATAATCATCAATAAAAATGATAAAGTACCTATTACCCTTCATGGACTTAATGCTCATTAGTCCACACAAGTCTGAGTCTACAAGTTGAAGCTTTTCACTTGCTTTCCAAGGCCTTTTAATGATAGAAGAAAACTTAGTTTGCTTGCCAAGTTGACAAATCTCACACACATTGGTAGGTTCAGAAATTTCTTGTATGTCCTTGACAAGATTTTGAATTCCAGCATAATGAAAGTATGCCACAAGATTGATTCATCACTAAAGGCAAGTAATGCTTGATGAGAGATATCTTTCAAGTCTAAATAGAAACTTTTTCTTTTCATTGGAACAACAGCAAGCTCAAGGCCATATGCATCATAAATGATACATATGTTGTTTTTGAAAACAAGAGAGCAATTATGTTTAAGAATCTACCTAGCATTGAGAAGATTTTGATTGATATTAGGCACAAACAAAACATAAGTTATTAGTTTAGTACCTAAGACATTGTTCATTTTTTTCCACATTTTTTTGCCATTAAAAAATGTTTTAAAAGTTTTCTCTCTATTATTAGACAATATACTAATTTCTCAACTAATTTGATTTTCGATTTTTTTTTGTTAAAATTTTGTATTTTTCATTTGAAGTGTAACAAGGTAGGCTATCAATGGTAACCAAGAAAATTTTATTAGGCTAAAAATTACTAAGAAATTGTAGCTATCAATGGAGAAGCACTTAAAGTCTATACACCATTAGGTGGATCAAAATAGTTAGAGAAATATGAATAATAAAATGATGCAAGTTTTGTTTCTTAATTAGCTAGTACATATGGATGTTTGCCACCTATTATTTGGATGACCTTAGCAATTTAACATTGATACTTAACACTTAAGCTAAAAGAATGTCCACAAGTTTGAGAAAGGCAAGATAAAATATATGTTATTACCTATAAAAGTAGGATCCCGAACCAATGCTTCTCAAGTGAAGAGGAGAACTTTTCTAATAGTTACCCACTCACATCAAAAGATTGAGGCTACCAATAGAGAATCAAAAGAGGTTCATATGGTAGTGGTAAATGTTGAACCCATAACCCATATGTCCCAAGTTCTTATTATTAAATCAAAGAATGATTTCAAATTCATAGGTCTTAAGATCTTGTTAATTATGTACCTATCATATTCATTGATTTTCTTAAAGTAGACAATCAATTAGATGATTGTTTGACATCATTATTTAATATTATTACTCACATAATGATTCACAAAATAAACTATTGGGTTATGTTAAATATATTAATTTATTCTAAATATTTGTTTCTGTAATAAGAAAGACATCAATTCCTCATTGTTAACTTGAGGGTGAGTTTCATTTTTCAAGTGGAGGGGTTTGACATAAGACACATGATAAAGATTATTATTTAATATCCTATAAATTATATTATAATTATTATTTTATAATTTATTTACTTATTTTATAGTATTTTAATATAATTAAAAATTTTAGTTAAATTATTTATAAAAGTATTTGAACTATTTAAATATTTTAAAATATTTTCTTAATTAGTTATATATTTTCTCATTTAGGTTAAAAGTATTTTTCCTATTAATTAGATAATTTTACTTATAAATATGTATAAACTCAAGAGATTAAATTATCATGGTGAATAAATACTTTAATAAAAGTGTCAACTTTATTTCTATCATTTTCTTTGAGAAATATTGTTTTTTTTTAGATTAATCAAGTATTAACATTATTTTTGCTAAACGCTAAACAAATTAATTTCGAAATAAAATTAAACTTGAAAACATCATTGATGATCCTTCTCTTCCTCATAAAGAACTAAAAGAAGTAGCAAGTGAAATTTCTAAAATCAAACAACAATTGTTCCTAAATTGCATAGATGTCAAAACATAGAGAAATGTACAAACCTGCCTAAAGTGCAAATTGGTTGTTATAAACATGGTAGATAACATGAAACTAAAATCATGGTTCCCCAATTTGGATATGAGGGGCGTGACCAATATTGGGTCAATCCTCAAACATTATTTATTCCTTGCTGCTTTCTATGGGAAACCAATGGACACAATTTTGGAAACAATATCTTTTCACTGCATAAAAGGATAAACAATAATATCTTGTCATTGATTTGCACAAAAAGGGATTTGTGCTGTACCAAGTGAAAACAAAAAATTGAAATATGTATCTCACAAACCTAACATACATCGTTGTTGTGACTACACTGCTATCACTATTAGATAGACAAAGAAATGGATTGGGATGAAACATGAGTGTTTTTCATCTACACCATTTGGACTCATAACAGCCTTTTGGTGATTGCAGAAGGTTTTCTTTTTTTAGAAAAAAAAAAAAGGTTTGCCATCTTGTGCAACATTTACGTGACAAAATTTGACCAAATCAGGTGGATGCAACAGGTGGCCAACATGACCACATGTAAGACCCAACTCCTATAAAAACCAAAGGTATGAGTGGTGTTGATAAGGAAAGAAAAAGGTTGCCTCACCTATGTGGGCTATGTAAGAAAGCATTTAACGCAAAAGCTATTTACCTACTGAAGTTGTGTTCTTTAAGTATCTTAAATAATAGTATGGTTGGAGAAGAATCGATATTACAATCAACTCAACTGGTTAAAAAGGATGTAATTGTGATACCACTCATGAGATTAGCTATTATTTATAAAAAATATCTCATATATTGTGTTTTTTTTTCTTATGAAAAAAATGTAGTTAAGCCTATAATTATTGGATTTCAAACTCTTGGATGTTTTAGTTTCCTTTTCAAGAGTTACTTTAAATAATGTTTATGGTAGATGGATTAAGTTAAGGGTAAGACACAAGTGTTTACCCAAAGCAACATTAAATTTTAAGGCATCTCTCATCATATTGGTCTTTTTTTTTTTGTGTTTTAGATTAATGCAAATTGTCAACATTATAATGACAATAATTGCAAATGATTTACATATACTTAATTTATTTGCCTATACCTTGTAGTCTAAGAATCAAAACTAGTAGGTCTTTTGTTGACATTCAAAAATGTATATTATGTATTGTTGATCCATAATACTTGTCTTTATATTTTATGTCAATCAAGAAGTTGTGTTGCTTTAATCAAATTAATCTTCTCCATTTAATTGATATGAACATCATAACATGATTTAAAAATGAAGATGTATAATGTCTAGTGCATATAAGAGTGTCATAGTCACCCATTGCATGTATATCATAAAAGCACCAAACAATTGCTCAATTGTTCAATCAAATAAACAAAGACATTAACCCATAACTTGTCCTAATTTACCTATGACATGTGGTTGGCAATTCCCACTCCACAATTTTTCAATTTTCATTTTAGAGAAGTAATTAGTGGCAAGCCTCAATACTACAAAAGTAAGTAAACAACATGTCTCCTAAGCTTATTAGGTCTATGTCAAGATTAACTCCTTTTATTGTGTCTTCTTATCAACTTCTCATATTTACCTTTTTTTTTTTTTTTTTGCTTTTTTCGCAAAAAGCAATTGCATTTTATTTGTTTGTAATAGGGGAATGCAAAAACAAAAAAAATTGTATCATCCCACAACATTATAGGATTCACTGAGGTCCTTATTGTTCACTTTATTTATTTTGCTAAAGATTTTCATCTTCAATGTACATTCCTAATAGATTGAGCAATTTATAGACTACATTAATGTTGTAACTTCTTAAAATTCTCTGGAAACCATAATGTTGCTCCCTTATGTTTTCATATGTGATTTTATTTAACACGTCCCAAAGAAAGTCAAATTAGAATTTTCTCTTATTTATTTTGTTTTATTTTGTTTTTTGTTCATTATGTTCTAGTTGAGAGTAAGAAAAATAAAACTTGTCAAAGACTATGGTTCTAACTTTTAGTTCTTGGACCATTATGCCTATTGCATAGTTGATTGCCTATATTATAAGGTAGGTGATGACAATAGCTATCTTAAGAGAAATTCAAGAATGCATCATTTACATAAGCAAGTGTTCCTTTCCATAGCTAGATGGAGATGCAAGATGACAAAATTTGGCCTCACTATAGTGGGAGTCTCAACAATTGGCTTGTTATGCTGCCTTTTGATTTAAGTGCTCTCAATCTTCCCTTATAACTACATCTTATGGTAAAACAAACACTGTTGGTGATGACAAAATCACAACATTTATTTACTTGGTGCATAACTAGCCATTTTATCATCTCTATCCAGTTAGGTTCAATATAACTTAAGGCAACATACATGCAAACATAGTTATGAATCCAAGTAATCCATTCAAAATTGATAAGGTCAAAGCATCAAAAAATTAAAGAAATGAGAATGATATTCTCCTTATCGAGTCTTGATTGCCAAAAATGCCAAATCACATGTATCCCATTATATGTAAATTACAGTTATGACTACAATTGTAGCAATAAACTAAGTGAATAATAGGTTCCTAAGACAAGCCAAGTAATAATAAAGTAACTTAAATTCAGTACACATATTGTTTTGTTGTGAGACATTCAAAGTTAAAATCTCAAATTCATTAAAATTTGGAACCACCATTTGCAATAACTCATGAAAATCTAGTTTAGCATAAAATACTTGTAATATTTACATTTACCTAAAAAAAAAAAAAAAAAAAAAAAAAAGAGACACTTATAATAGTATTTTTTTAAAAAATATGTCATGACATAATAAAAAATTTTAATTATTACCACTTCTATAACATCTACTTCTCTCTTTGACTTTGACTTTCCCTATAGGTTGTCTAATATTAATGTTCGACATTCTTTCACTTTCAATAAACACAAGTACCAATGCTTCAAGTCTTTATTTATTGGAATAAAAATATGGTCCTAATAATAACACATGTCATGAAATTGGATGCAAAATCAAAGGAAACAAGGAAAGTAGTGAAAAAGGATGAGCAAAAGGTTACTTGCTCAATCGTTGATATGCTTCCCATGTATGAAATTTTTCCTTATTTAAATTGTTTTATGTAAACATGCACCCTTCAAGTATTTCTTGTGACTAGCACTAGTTACTACACAAAAGATATGCATTTATTGAAACATTGTAAAAGTAATGTATAAAATTTCTGTAAATGTAGTTGAATTAGTAATTAAATTAATTAATTTTAACATAGATATGACACATACTATGAAATGCGTGACCAAGTAGCAATTCTTCTATTCATTACTCTGTGCAATCTCATCTACAATGAGAGCATTGGCAATAACATCCAGGATCTAAAAAAAAAAAATGTCCTATATCAATCTTTTATTACTTTAAAATTGCAAGTTTACTTGCAATTTAAAATGAATATGTGTATACCATAGATTTGATTATTTTCCTTGGCTACCTAGAAACAAAATCACTCTTTGTGGCACATTGCTTTCCAAAGTCACATATGTTCTCACTATGAGAAGTACACATGCATATTTGTCATTTTGAAAGGCAAAGCAAAAGCAAAGCATTCTATACTATTAAAGAAATCAAAAAGTTTGTATATACATACTCATCTGTACCTAAACTAGCATCAAAATAAAAATATCAAAAAATCTCCTTCACAACATTAACCAATTGTAACTCCAATTTGATGTTAGTTATACTTTCACTAGTCTCTTATATATGTTAAAACAAATTATACAACAAAGTGAAAAAAAAAAATGAACAAGTACATTAAAATCTAACTACAAAGAATGAATTTCAAATCAACATAATGAAAAACTATCATTAAGATTACAAACACAAATTATAAGTATAAATTTTTGATAAATACATTTCCAAATAATATGAAAAAAAAAAACACAGGAAAAAAATCACAAGAAACATGTCTAAAAATACTAACGTCTACAACTTTTGACTCCTTTCTTTGATTTTAGTCTCCCACAAACACAACAAGATTCCTTATAAGAGACTTCAAAGTGACAATGAAAATAAAAACATTGTCAAACCTGAGCAATTTGTTTGGTTTTTCATTTGCCTTGGCCCTCTAAACCAATAAAAGGAGAAGAAATTGCTTTTCCTTTTTTTTTCTCTCTTTTAAGGACCAAAGGTTTGACCACTTCAGGAATTCAATCTTTTTCTCATACTTATTCATAATAATGCCAGAACTAGAATTATAAGGTACAATCCTCCAACACTTCAATAAGATATTAAATTAATATGAATATTCAATTGTACGTGAGATACAAGGAATTGTTCATGGTCATTTATGTGCTTTTATCTTTCATTTCTTTTGTACTTGTGGTTGTAATGGGCTCTACTTTCCCTTTTTGCCCTTTCTTTGCAATGACTTATCATTAATGCCCTTATCCTTTTAATTTTCCTTTTCACTTGGCATATCAAGACTATTATCTTATGTGACAACATTGTTCTCACCTTTATCATTTCTATTAACTCCCATAAGAGAAGAGCAATTATGTAAAATATTTAGCTCCACTAATAGAGCTATGTGAACACTCAAGGAAGCAACCTTTGATAGTTTGACTACTCCATTTTTTTGTTCAAATCTCTTTCTTCTAAATTAAATTTGTCCATAACTATAAGACTACAAAATATGTTTTATTTTACCCTCCTCCTTCATCAACTTTTTTTTTTTTTGGAATTCGTAAATGCCTTTACTACATTTCTAGAAACATCAACCAATATTGCTCCATTTCTTTCCATCGACCATTGACTTATCTTTGAATGTAGTCATCTAAGACATTAACTCATCCTTGAATGTGGTCAACTCAAGTTTTAATTCAGCCTTCAATTTTGTGAACTACAAACAAGCCTGGTTCAATGCCCTTTACTTATAGAATTCCCAATTCAAACATTCCTGGTTATTTTTCTAGGAAGCACAAACAATTATCAAATTTCCACTCTAGTTTGGACCAGTCCTCCAAATATTTCTTGAACCCATTTAGGAAGGATTTCAAATTTTTACTAACAAATATGCACTCTCAGAAAAGGAGAATGCATTCCCAATACTTCTTTTTTTTTTTTGCTATTATTTCAAACTTCCTTGGTGCTGCATGTGAGATTATCAATTTAGACCCAATGCCATGACAACCACACCATTACTGGGGCAAGCCTATAAAGTCAAATTTTGGCAATAATTCTCTAAAGTTTGCCAACAAAAAGCCTATCCAAGAGGTGTCTTGGATTGGTTTAAACAACATCCCAACAGATTGAACCAAGTTGAAAGTTCAACGTCACAATTTCTTGCCTACAAGGCCCAGACATAAGCCCAATTGGCTAGATCCAAATCGCAAGAGGAATATGTCTGTTCCCAAACTCATTAGGTTTGGAAGAAAATGGGGCTTTTAAGAGTCATTCAAGAAGGGACCCTTATCAGTTCTACCATTACTTTATGGATGTCGAAGGTATCATTAGAAGAACAATCAAAATCTTGGAAAGCATTAAGTCCTGATTTCCTATGGTTTGCAAAATCTTATTTGTATAATTATTTTGTGGGACCCTTACCAGTTCTACCTTTACTCTATGGATGTCGAAGGTATCATCAGAAGAATAGTCAGAATCTTGGAGAGAGTTGATTCCTTTGTTAGTGGATGGTTTATCCTGTAGGGCCTGCCACCTTTGAACCAATGCTGGGTGAAATTCATTTGAACTTTTGTCAGAAATTTGGAAAGGTTGCTGTAACTCCCTCTCTTTTGTTATAAAAGGGGGAGCCAACCTAACGAGAAGGATATGCCTTTAAGTTTTTCCTTTTTCTACTTCAGATACTTACTCAAAATTTTCTGAAGAATCCCTTGTATCAATATCAAAAATAAATAAATTGTAAATTCTTTACAATTTTTCACGTATTAGATTACAAGTTTTATCAAAATATTTTCAAATAGTTTTATCAAACAGTTTAATAGCTTCACCTGTAGTAACATTTTGATTGGTGGTAAGCATGTCTACTTTTACTCTACGACCTCAAACACCTAGCCATGACTCTAAGGCTTCTTCCTCAAGGACCCTAAACTGTGATGGGATCCTCATTGAAAATTTTAATAAATCTATTGACAACTTGCAAATTCCCAAACTCGTTGAAAAACAAATCTACAAAACCTCCAAATTCAACATCCTCAGGAAAACTGACTACACCATCAAAACTATTAAAAAAGATTGTTGTCTATCTAGATCTATTGATACTATTAGATTGCTTTCTCATGATTCCATCAAATATCATCAAAAGCATTATAATTATCTGTATTTAGGTATGGTACAAATAGGCATCAAACCATTGTTTAGAGGAGGTTTAGATACATTTATTCTTACTACATTAAGAGATTGTTGTTTATTAAACTTTGATCATTTTCTTCTTGACATTATAGAGTCTAGCTTATACTCTGGACCTGTTTATTTTAACTACTATCCAAATTTTATTGTCTCTTTATATGAAAAAAAATATTTTGAATGTTTTGACTTTGCAAATCAAAATTTACAATAACCGTTTTACAGAAGGATCTATACATCTAAGTTTGATGTATAGAATCCAACACAAAGCTATGAAATTATCATTTCATTCAAAAACTTTATGTGGAGTAGATGACAAAGGAGAAATGATTCTCTAGCAAATTGATATGCGCAGATCCAACCTCCAAACTCCGAAATATATCAAATGGCATAAAGTTGATCATCCTAACACTTGGAAAATTGACAATGCGACCATTCCAAAACCTCTTGTTATTGTAGATCTTAATAGAATAACTTAGCACAATGATGGTAGCATCAATGTATCTTTTGCAAGACACTCGACAAGTTCCAAATCTACATCTTTTAAAGATGATGATCTCCAATCATGAGTAGCCAATTACCTGTAAAGGAGTAACTTGGCTAGGCATCCTCCTAGTCATATTAGGACCAACAGTTATGCTTCTAACCTTTCCGGTATTGACTTACAACAATAGGTTCCAAGACCAGCCTACAATGACACATCACCAAGATCACCAAATTCCCTTGAGGCATCAGTATTACAAGTACAATTTCCTGATGAGTCTGAGGTAAACCTTGAACTCAATGTCTTGGAAAAAGACTTCCAAAATAATTTTGAACTAAAAAAAAAGATATTTTGCAAAAAGAATTTTTATTCTCTGATTGCAATAAAGAAAAGCGAAAGTGATTTTTAAAAGAAATTCAAAATAAAGATAAACTAGCCATCCAACAGGATTATTATGACTGGATGACTAGGGAAAAGAAAATGGTTTTATTTTTTGACTAGTTAGATGAATATTGTTTTCAAATGGAATTTATTTACCCATGGACTTCCTTTACAGAAGAAGATAGATTGCAAGTTCATACTATTATGCAACAATGGGAACTGATGAATGGTTGTAAAATAAAATCAATTCATCCCCCATCATACGAAATACAGTTTAAACATAAAGGATATACTATTTCTACTTCTCCTTTTAAAATCAAAAGAGAACATGAAGATTCTTCCCCAAAAGATTTTCAAAAAATTATTAAGCAAAATAATTATACAAATCCTTGAATGACTCTTAAAAGCCTCATCTTTTTCCAAACCTAATGAGTTGCTTCAACAAACCCAAACTCCTTATGATCTACAAAATATACTTAAACGTACAACCACAAACTGGACCCATCACTATCACTAATCTCAAAGCCAAAATTAACCATCTCAAAACAAAAATTACCCAGATCAAATAACAACAAGATTCTGACCATAATACACTAACATCCCTACTGGATCTAGTAAACAAACAACCTTCAGTTCATCCACTGAAACCAAATTACCTATGCTGGAACCATCTTACAAACAAAACAATGAATTTCTGTTTCTCTTAACAAAAATCACAACCTAAAAATGACTTATTAATATCCAACTAACTATTACTAATTAATTCTCTTTAAAGACTATTGCGTTAGTAGTAACCACCAAAATATTTTGAAAGGACTATTGCATTTAAAAAGGTTTGGTTCCAACAAAATATTTTGAAAAGACTACCAAGGGACTAAAGTCTACTAGTAACCACGGATTGATCGTTGACTACAAACTCCCTAAAGTGCATGTTTGCCAATAAGGTATATCCTTAAAAACTTCCTTCATACTTGTCAAAAATCTTAAACGAAAAATTATCCTTGGTACTCCTTTTTTAAATCTCATAAAACCATTTAGTGTTGACCATCATGGCATTCATACCCAAATTCTTGGCCAACCAATTACTTTTGGATTCATCCAAAAACCTCAAACCAGAAACATCAATCTCCTAAAAAATATGTCCATTCAAAAGGCTGTTGAAATAAACCTTTTAATCAAAACAAAAAAATCCCATATCCACTACCTAAAAAAAAAAGTGTCTTTTCAACACCTCCAAAACCAATTAGAGACTCCTGTTATTTAAGAACAAATCCAAACACTCTGCCTCCAAATTGAATAAACAATTTGTTCTAACTTTTTGGCATAGACAGAACTACGTTATAACATTACCCTATGCCAAAGATTTTAGTGAAAGAAACATTCCTACCAAAGCTCAACCTATACAAATGAATTCCGAGTTGGTTAAACATTGCAAACAAAAAATTGATAGTCTGCTAGACAAAGGCATTATCAGACCAAATCACTCACCATGGAGCTATGCAGCCTTTTATGTCAACAAGAATGTTGAACTCGAACATGGAGTTCCTCGTCTAGTAATCAATTATAAACCTTTGAATGATGCTCTTGAATGGATCAGGTATCCATTCTAAACTAGAAAGATTTATTACAACGCCTTGTGCATGCTCACATTTTCTTAAAATTTGACATGAAATTTGGATTTTGGCAAATTCAAATTCATGAAAAAGACCGTTATAAAACTGCTTTTACTGTTCCATTTGGCTAATATGAATGGAATGTCATGCCATTTGGATTCAAAAACACATCATCTGAATTCCAACACATCATGAATGACATTTACATATCATGTATGCATTTTATCATTGTATATATTGATGATGTACTTGTATTTTAAGAAAATATTGACAACCATATTAAACATCTGCATCATTTCATACATTTGACAAAAAAGGCAGGATTAGCTATTTCAAAATCTAGGATGGATCTTTTTCAAACAAAAATAAGATTTCTTAGCCACTATATAAGTCAAGGAATTATCACCCCATTCTCCAAAGCTCTTGTCTTTGCAAAAAAATTTCCAAATGAAATCACCAACAAAACCCAGCTTCAAAGATTCTTTAGAAGCCTCAATTATGTCTTTGACTTCTATCCCAAACTGCACCTTACCCTTAAACCTCTCCATGATAAATTATCCAAAAGGAATGCTTCCAAACCTTAGACTGAGAATCTTACACAACTAGTCCAAACCATTAAATCCCAAGTCAATACTTTACCTTATTTATACCTTGCTGATCCAACCTTACCTAAAATAGTAAAAATCGATGCATCCAATGTTGGATACGGGGGAATTCTCAAATAAGTAAAAGGCCAATAAGAGCAGTTAGTAAGATTTATCTCCAAACACTGGAATGAGTGTCAAAGGAAGTATTCCACTATTAAACAGGAAATCTTAGCTATTATTCTTTATATTTCAAAATTTTAAAACGATTTATTAAATCAAAAGTTTCTTTTATGAATTGATTGCCAAGTAGCAAAATTTGTTTTACAAAAAGATCAAAATCTTGCTTCCAAACAAAATTTTGCCAGATGACAAGCAATTTTAAGCATTTATGATTTTGACATTAAATATATTAAAGGATCTTCTAACAATTTTCCTAATTTTCTTACGAGGGAATTCTTACAAGGAAGCCAAAATGCCTCGAAAAAAGAAGTCCACCAAAATACAAACATGGGCTGATATATGCAGCCACCCTAATTCTAACAAAGATTCCTAACCAATAGCCTAACCAAGGAAACAAGCCTCAACTAATTCATCAGAACCATCCAACTTCTCCCAACCTAGTTTTGATAAACTAAGCCCAACTGCAAGAAAAACCCTTAAAGCCCTACTTGATAAACTCAATGAAAACAAATCTACAGCCAAATCCAAATGAAGGCCAACACCACCTTCTTTTCCAGAAGAAGCAAAAGAAAAGGCTCTCCTCAAAGGAAAACAGGTGATCACATTATCATCACCCAAGAGAGAACAACGAGAGAAAAGCTCTTCAGCACAAAAAGAGGTGGTCATGGTTTCATCATCCCCTCTAGATGTAAATTTGATTATATCTCTCACACATTCTTCCTTATTATTTTAAATATTATAAATTTTTCAAAAAATATCAAAAATACAAAAACTAATTTTGTAGGAAGTCAGACCCACACAACATGTCCGTCCTCCTTCCCCATCCTTGTATCTTTAATAGAGAGGTGACATGACACACAACAATAATAATACATCATACGTTCTAAATACATGTAACACACTTTATTAATTAGACATTGGTAATCAATTAAATAAAATTTAATTGATGATTTTTTTTAATTAAAAGATCAATTATGTTGTACCCATGTCATATTACTAAAAAATTGAATGAAATACCTCCAATTTAGTTTAAGGGACATGTAATTTTTGATGATTATTTTGTATTGATGTCAATCATAAAATTGAATTTTGTACATTTTTACAAGTTAGGAAAAATGAAAAGTAGTGAAGATAATAAATAAAATAAGAATGATTTAGAATATGACTTCATATTAACCTTAAAAAATCTCCTTTGCCACATCGTCCGTAGTGTTGACACATTTAGCTCTATCCTGTGTGCAGGTTGGTTATTCCTCATTTTGGGGTATCTTTAATCCAAACTTTAATATATTTATATGGGGTAAGTTATTCCTCTCTTTAGAAAAAAAAAAAAAGTTTTTCATCATATTGTTAAGCCTATCTTCAAATTTCCTCCTTTATTTGTTTATGTTTGAAGATTTCTTTTTTATTTTTATGATATCTTTGGATATTAATGAATTTTGCATCTACTTCTAACATTGGTCAACTCTAATTAACTCTAAGACAACATTTTAGAAAAAAAGAAATTTGATAATTGTGAATCTTTTTCGACCAAAATAAATAACTATTTGTTCAAATTTTGTTTTTGTTTTTAATTTTTTCTGTAAACCTGAATTTTATGTGCAAAGCTTTTTTATAATAAAATAAAATATTTTTAATTCTTCAGCTGTTAGGTGGCTATTTATTATTGAATATTTCTTTTTCTCAAAATTATGTTCCAAAAATTCAAACTTTGTGCTAGATAATTAGGATTTTTTAATATTAAGAAATTTTTTATTCATATTTGTTTTGAGAAAGCAATTTTTGTTTTTAACTTTTGAAAACATAGATTTCACTTTTGTTTCAAAAAAAATGAATTTTTAAAATTCAAGATAGGTTGTGTCATTGTTTACATGTCAAAAATCAATTTTTGTTTTCAAAAAAAGTCACATCAGCATAAGTTAATTTTGTCTAATTATATATCGAATTGACTAAAATCATAGATCTAAAGCATTTGGGTGTTTAAGCCATCCATTGAGTGAAACTTGGATATTATGAGATATTTAAAAAAGTTAAGAAATACAACATAATCTTAAATATTTGAAGTTCAAAAATATTATAAAGCAATAATATTCCATTTTATTTCATTAGAAAACTCCAATATGATTCTCACTTCCAATTTTTTAGATTTTCCATACAAGTCATTTGGTCATTGTCTTTAGGGAAAGTAACCAAATGATGTCCTCCTAGTCAGCCAAAAAACAAAAGTTAAGTAAATGGTATCATTTTAAAGGAGAAGCATAGCGAGAGAAAAGTAAACCCATCGTCAAAGTTGATTCTTAAATCTACTTTGATAAAGGTGAGAACCGAGAAGCGTAGGTCCTAGCCAATTGGTCAACTGTTACTTTTGGTGCAAATCTCTTAATTATCTTGGAACTTGGAAAATGATTGTTTTAAATCGTGTATCTGCTGTCACTTTTCTTAAGACAAAATTTGCCTTCACTAATATGCAACAGAGGTTTATGTGAATTTCCTTATAGGCTAAAATGAAGCACATTTAATTGTAGGTTGCACTTACTGAAATCAAGTCCTTGAGAAGTTATTATATTTTAAGAATTGCTCTCTAACATATATATATATATATATAATATTTTTATAGCAATAATATAGACAAATGGATTCTTGATATGGAAGGTTTATATGAATTTCCTCATAAGCTAAAATGAAGTACACTTGATTATAGGTTACACTTACTGAAATCAAACCCTTAAGAAGTTATTATATTTTAAGAATTGCTCTCTAAAATGTATATAACATTTCTGCAGCAATAATATAAACAAATGGATTCTTGATATAGAGAAGGAGAAACCAAGGGAAGAAGGAAAAATTTTGATAATTTGAACAAATGATGGGTCCGTGGTATTTATAGATATAGTGATGACCCTTTGTCAATAGACACCTTTGGTTTGGTGGTTAACAACTTGATCATTCAATTGAAGGATGGATGCAACTTCTCTTAATTTTCTATTATTTATTATGAAATGACAATAACACATAATGTCCATTTAGTCCAGCTGTCATAATCTTTGCATGTAACTCAAAGGTCTTGGTTCAAATCTCAGTAGATAACATTTTTAGTTATTTATTAAAAGTCACATTTATTACCCAACTAACACAACAAACATCTATTTGAGGGTCTAGACCAATGGTTTTGTCCTTTGCCCATCATACACACCTCCTGAGTTCAAATATGAAGAACCATAACTTTTGCTTTCTTTTTATTTTAAAAATTCCAACAATCCCCCGCCATTTTCAAAATATTGAAACATATAATTTGCTTTCTTTTTATTTTGAAAATTCCAACAATCCCCCACCATTTTCAAAATATTAAAACATATAAAGGATCTCCAGTAAATCTATAATCATATGCATAAGTAAAGGTCTCTTATAGATTGAACCTTTACATAGTGAAAAATGCAATCCAACAGATCTAAATAATATGGTAGACAAGTTTTGAATCAATTATTCTTATTGATAAGTTGTAGAAACAATTCACACATATGACAGTACATATGACAGTACAACATTATACTTCTTTTTTTTTTTAATAATTGACACATTAAAGGTCATTGTGTCCATATCCTTTTCATGAATGCTTTAAAGCCAAGCCCTTTAGTTTAATGGAATGGCCTAAATATTTCACATTCATATAGGTAGACTGGGGCCCCCACTATAAGATATCCTTTTAAGTCTGTTAAGAGTGTTAAACACTCATCCTCCAATTTACTGTGAGAATTAAGCACTATATAACCCTAGGATGGAAATAAAATCAATTATAGTATTTCAATCACATTAATGATGTACTTTGACTTATTAAACTCAAGACTTGACGTTGTATCAAGTGTTGAGTTGAGTTTCTATCATTGGTGATTTGTATTTATGGGCTTGAGACTCATCCCTCTTGATGTCTTATTCACCATGTCTCTTGTTAATTCTTTTGTTAAAGGATTAGTCATGTTTTGACTTGATCTTACAAAATCAATTATGATCACTCCATTTGTGATCAAGTCTCTCACATAGTTATGTCTAAGTCTAATGTGTTTGGACTTAACATTATATACTTAACTATATGATCTTGCCAATGTTGCAGCACTATCATAATGTATATAAATAGGTGCTAGTAGCTTTTGCCATAAAGGAATCTCATAAAGCAAATTCCTTAACCATTCTACTTCTTTACTTGTTGAAGCTAATGCTACAAATTCTGTAGTAATAATAAAATCTGCTATGCAAGTTTGTTTCTTGGAACCCCAAAAAATTGTGTACCCCCATTAAGTATAAAGATCCATCCATTGGTAGAAGTATGATCCTCTTTATTAGTGATCCACTAGGCATCTAAGTACCCTTTTATAACAAAAGGATGATCAATGTAACTTATACCATAATTTTTTGTTTTCCTTAAGTACTTTAGGATTCTTTTTACTCCATGTCAATGCATTTCACTTGGATTACTTGTGTAACTGCTCATTTTGCCCACTACATAAGTTATATCTGGCCTTGTACATGTCATTACGTACATTAGACATCCTATCACCTTGGCATATTCTAGTTGTGATACTGGACTTCCAACACTCTTGGTGAAATTCATATTGGGATCAAATAGGGTAAAGGCTGACATACAATTTGTATGATTAAATTTATTGATAACCTTTTTAATATAAAGTGATTGAGAAAGCATTACTCTTTTGGTCTCGCAAGATTTTGATTCCAAGGATGACATTTGTCTTACCTATATCCTTCATAATGAAATTGCTAGACAAAAACCTTTTGGTAACTTCAACTTTTTCCAAGTGTGTCCCAAAGATTAACATGTCATCTACATACAAACAAATAATCATACCTTTTCCTTCTTTAAACTTACTATAGACATATTTATCTGATTCATTAATCTTGAATCCATTGGCAAGTATTACCTAATCAAATTTTTTGTGCCATTGCTTAGGTGCTTGTTTTAGTCCATACAAGGACTTAACCAATTTACAGACCTTTTCCTTTTGACTAGGTACAACAAATCCCTCAGGTTGCTCCATATACACTTTTTCTTCTATTTCACCATTTAAGAATGTTGTTTTCACATCCATTTTATGAATTACTAAATTATGAATTAATGCAAGTGCAATGAGTAGCCTGATTCTGGCAATTCTAGCCATTGGTGAATATATGTCAAAATAATCAATACTTTATTTTTGTGTAAAGCCTTTTGCAACCAGCTTAGCCTTAAACTTGTCTATAGTTCCATTGACCTTCATTTTTCTTTGTAAAAATCCATATATATCTAATTGGCTTTAAACCAAGTGGGAGGTCTATTAATTTCCAGGTGTTATTACCCATAATGGAATCCATTTCATCATTTATTGCTTCCTTCCAAAACATGGCATCTTGCAATTTCACTACTTCATCAAATGTTTTAGGATCATCTTCAGTATTAAAGCAATATGAAATTTGATTACTCATTAATTCCCTTGTTCCTTCTACTAGGAACACATAAAGTAATTAGAACCAAAAGTTTTTACTTTCTTTTCTCTTTTGCTCCTGCAAAGTTCAATGACTTCATCATTTTCATTTCCTTTTGCCAACCCATCATTTTCCTTATTAGGAAATTGTTTTTGTTATGAAATTTTAGGAATAAAGATAAACTTATGTTTGTCAAAAATAGCATCCCTTGATTCTATGAGTGTTTTCATAGGTATAGAGTTATTAGGCTCTATGATCATGAATCGATAGGTCTTGTTATTGTGAGTATATCCTAAAAAGATACACTTAATTCCTCTTTCATCCAACTTAATTCCTCCCCAAAAACCATGGCTGAAGCCAAAAGTTGACAACATGGCATTAACCATATCCATCAATGTTTAATTTTTACGTTCAGTAATACCATTTTATTGTAGTGTGTAAAGAGCAATTATTTGATGAATACTTTTTAAGGACTCAAAGAATGTAGTGTCATAATATTCTCCTACTTTATCCGATCGTAAACATAAAATAACATATTCACATTGTAATTTAACCTCAGATTTATAGACTTTGAATCTTTCAAGAACTTCATTTTTAGTATGCAATAAGTAAACATGACAATATTTAGAGTAATTATCAATAAATGTCACAAAGTATCTTTTCTCTCTTAGTGTTTGTGTGTTATGCAAATCACATACATCACTATGAATTAATTCTAATATCTTAGAAAATCTTTGAATACTTGTACATGCACTTCTAGTTATTTTTATTAACATACAAAGTGTGCATTTATCTTATAATACATCAAAATGTGGCAAAAATTCTAATTTAACCATATTATACAATTTTCTAAAATTTATATGTCCTAATTCATTATGCCATAAAGAAATATGCTCAATAATATAAGTAGAAATATTAGTATTATTATTAGTAACAATATTGAGTTTGAACATCCCATCATAAGGATAACTCTTTCCCATAAACACACCTCCTTTGGAGAGAAATGAAGTTATTAGCCTCAAAATATGAGTTTAAACCCATATTTGTTCAATTGACTACTTGAAACCAAATTTTTTTTAAACTTCTAGAATATAAAATACATTGGTAAGAGTAATAACTTTCCAATAAGTGAATTGCAATTTTTCTTCCTCAATTCTCATAACAGGAACTATAATAGAAATTTTTTCCATGTACACAACTATACCATTAATTACTAGTTTCAATCCTTTAAAGAGACTTTTGTTCTTACAAACATGATGAGTAGCCCCGAAATCAATCCACCATGTAATGTCATCTTCAATCAAATTGATCTTTATGATCATAGAAACCATCTTCTCATTTATTGCTCTAGAAGAGGCCAGCTTTTCTTTTTGCTTTTTAAGTAAACGACACTCATATTTATAGTGTCCTTTCTTTTGACAAAAGTTACATTTTCCATTTCTCTTATGCTTTTTATGTTGGTTTTTGTCATTTTTAGATTGATTCTTCCATTTATGGGAGGACTTACTTGATTGTCCTTCCTCAACTACATGCACTTTTGAAACATGAGAGCCTTGCTTTTTGGTTTCTTCTTGCATGTGAAATTCTTCTTCTATACGAAAATGGTTAGCAAGCTTTTCAAGAGAAATATCCTCTATTTTGTGTTTAAAGCTTCTCTTGAAATCTTTCCATAAAGGAGGCAACTTGTCTATTATTAAAATCACAATAATGGTTTCATCCATATACATCTTGTGTTGTGAGAAGTGATTGAGTATTTTTTTAATCTCAGCAAATTGTTCCATTACTAGTCTATCATCAATTATTTTATAATTATTGAATTTAGAGACAAGAAATTTCTTATTTGTTGTATCCTCTTATATGTATTTTGTCTTTTTATTTCTCTTATAGTTTTTTTTTGCAGTTTGAAAGTTGTAGTAAACATCAAATAATAAATCACTCATGACATTTAAGATGTGTACTTTGTATATCTCATCATTGGTTGCCCATTTTTGCCTCTTCATGGTATCAACAATAGTCTCATTTTTGGACTATTCTAGTCTTGTTATGTTCAAAACATAAGTCACTTATAGTGATACTGATAGAAAATGAACTTTCTTCTGCCAATGTATGAAATTTTCTCCATCAAACCTTTCTAATTTCACAAAGTTTGAAGACAATTCTTTCAACATTCTGACCATAGTAGAAAATTTTGTTTGGTGCAAATCTTTTGATTATCTTGGAACTTGGAAGATGATTACTTCAAGTCATGTATCCAATGCCACTCTTCTTAAGACAAAATTCACCCTCACTAATATGCAACAAAGGTTTATGCGAATTCCCTCACAAAATAAAATGAAGTACACTTAATTGTAGGTTGCACTTACTGAAATTAAGCTCTCGATAAGTTGTACTTTTAGAATTACTTTTAAAAATATCTATAATATTTCACAGCAATAATATATACAAAACAAATCCTTAATATGGAGATGGAGAAACCAAGAAAAGAAGGAAGAATTTTGATACTTTGAAGAAATAATGAGAGTTTACGGCATTTATAGATGTGGTGGTGATCCTTTGTCAATTGACATCTTTGATCTAGCGGTTAACAATTCCACCATTCAATTGAAGAGTCATATGTCATTTATTGTAAAAAGACATATAAAACAATTAATTGAAAAATATAACTTTTTTTTACTTTCTCATTTATTATAAAATGATATAAAAATAATTAATTGATAACTAACATGTAAAATTTATTAATAAGATATCATTTTAAGTTATTTATTAAAAGTTATATTTATAAATAATTGTTTCAAAATTTAGACTAATAGTTGAATCCTTTGTTTACCCTACACACTTTTTGGGTTCAAATCCCAAGCACCACAACTTTCAATTTCTTTTTTTTATTTGAAAATTCCAACAACTTTTCAGGTGGTGTGCTTGTTTATGTTTTCCGGCCATTTTTTTTCTCTCTTGGATATTGGTTTGGAAATTTAACAATAATGTTTTCTGGCCTGGCCGGAAGCAGGCCCAAATGGACTCTTGCATGTATGTGCTATCAATTCAATTGCACCCTGCCTTCCGTTCCATTTTGTGTTCAATTAGTTATGCAAATTAAACCCCATATTGGAAGCTCTTCAATTTGTGCCACTAGTAGAACCATATTCCAAGCAAACTGTATATTTTCAAATTTCAGTGATGCAGTAATCTATATAATTTGTTATTTTTCTTTCATCATTTTTTTGGTAAATGTATACCAAAGGCCATTATTTATAATATAGAATTACAATTACTTAAACAGAATTAAATTTTTCCCACCAGACTATATTCTTGCTATGTGCAAAAAAGAAACATTATTGCTGAATACCTTCCTACCTACGGTATCCCAAAAATCTAACATTGGATGAGTTCAGATTACAACTGCATCTTGCAAGATTACACATATCTTTCTAGTTGTAAGAGCAACTCAAGCGGCTTCCCTTGGATAATCAAACACATACGCAATTGTACAAACAATTTTTAAGCTTGGATTCATTTCTTTGGGCTTTGGGGGATTTTCTTCTTGATTTTTTTTTTTTTCCTTCCCTATTCTTTTATTTTCTTTTCTTTTCTACTTTTAGGTCGAATCATGCATCCAAACAAATTAATGTTCTTCCCCCATCCATCCTAGGCAGATTGTTATTCCCAACTAAGGACTCCTGCATAACAGATGCTAGGTTATTATTTCCTCCTTTAAAGTATCTATCCTCACATTTTTCTACTCTGTCAATGACCCCTTTTACTGCTATATCAAGTGCATCTCCAAGGGTCGGAGATTTGGACCTGAAATCTGCATATATAACCATTGGTATCGGCCTTATACCCTCCTCTCTTTTTGCCAACATCTCCTCCTTTGAGAACTGAAGCAATGTCTCATCGATTCTGATTTGCCCTTCTTTTACCAACTCCCCTGGTATTAACACAGAATGTCTTGAATAATTCTCTGGAAATTACCAAACATATTGCAAATACACAGAGCCTGGATCGAAGAACACCGGGATGCAGCCTGCCAACTAGGATTCAAATGTTGATCACCGAGCTAATTAATACCCAGGAGGCTGCAAGCAGAATACCGAGTCCTGAGACACCCTGATCACCTCCATCGGGTTATCACACTTGCTTCAAGGAAAGTTGCTATCTAGTAACTTACAAATACTCCCTGAAGCTAAACAATGGTCGATGATCTCAACACGGATAGAATCATTCCTACCTGGTTGAGGGGTGCCTGAGAAAGAGCAAGAGTATTGCCTTTCCTGTTTTCTTATTCTGTTTTTCCATCGAAGCGTCTCACTCTCACTTGAAGGATGGAAATGTGTGGGGTATGCCAATGCAAATTCGTTTCTCTTAGAAGTTCATTCAATTGACAATATTGTCATGTTCATGGTTTCAGGCAGATTCAACAGCTTACTTCCCCAATATGAATCAGTATCAGATCCCCTCTGAAAATCCCAAGCAATCCTTCGAGTGACAAAGAAATGGTCTCTACCCCACATTCTTTTCTACTCAGGCCATTCTGCCACCCACATCGCCAAATCAAGTCCCAATGCATCTCTAGTCGATGCATTGTGAGTCCAAAGGTATCGACCAACATCAAGGCCTGCATAAAATGGCACGAAAATGGCAGAAGCTAATGAAGAATCGTTAGTCAAGCCCCGTAATTCTTCATTTTGTTACAAAACAAAATTTCTAGAACAAATTGGTTTGTCTGAAACCATCATTTCTCCAATATAACCCCACCAGGATTCTCAACCTAATGACCAAGGCCTGAATGGGCATGAAGATTCTTATGGTGTCACCATTTTGCTGCCATATTTCCATTACTGCAAGTCTGCAGAGATTTCCCTCCATAACTTGAGAGTTGGTTATGGCAGTTAAGGGTTGTTTCAAGAGGCTGTCTCTCCTTCTAGAAGTTTTTTCATATTTTGAAATATCATTAGCTTGCAAATCAAGCAAGTCAATCACTATGTAACAGTTTAAATAGTTGATAATTATTTAGATTCAAATTTAAATTTGAAATTTAAGTTATAAAAGTTATACAATTACAACAATTTTTATTTTGAATTTTAAGTTCTTATACTATGTATATAAATTGAATCAATGAGAAGGATCTTCTTCTCTCAATCTCAAGCTCCTTTCCTTACTTCATGTTCCTTGTGTTTCACTTATTTCTGTTTAGTCTAAAAGCAGAAAGTAAACCAAATAGTGTATCAAAGTTTAAAGGTCCTTATGTCAACTAATTTTAGTAAGTTAAAGAGAGTTCAAATACAAAAACACAAAGAAGTCAGTCATCACAGACCCTTACATGGAGTCTGAATCTTTCTCTTCATCAGCAAACCCTATTGTGGCTCAATTTAAGCATCACAGTGAGCAAGTCTTTAAGTAATACAAGGCTTTGACTTGTATTCACTCATTTGTCACATAAACCATCTTTAACAGGATAAGGACATATGACACAGTAAAAGAAGCTTGGGATAGACTGAAAGAGGAATTTAGTGGCAGCTCTAAGACCAGAACCATGCAATTCCTTAACCTCAGGAGAGAGTTTGAGTTCCTGAGAATGAAGGATACTGAAACTGTGAAGGACTATAGTGACAAGTTGCTGAAAGTGGTCAATCAAATAAGAATGTTGGGAGAGAATTTTATAGATAGAAACATAGTCCAAAAGGATGCTTGTGAGCATTCCAGAGAGGTTTGAATCCAAAATCTCATTTCTAGAAGACTCTAAGGATCTCAATTCCATTTCCTTGGGTGCACTTATCAGTGCCCTTCAAGCTTAGGAACAAAGAAGGCTTGTAAGGCAGAGGAAAACACAATTGAACGAGCTTTCCAAGCTTCCCACAAATAGAAAAGTCAAGACAAAAGGAGAAATGGTGGCCAGCAGGCTGGCAAGGAAGCTGAAACTATCAAAGGCACTCACAAAAAAAAAAAAAAATACTTTAACAAGGGATGGCTTAACCTTAAGGACATAGGAGGTGGTTAGTTTTCAGTTCCAAACAAACCTATTCCCAAATTACAATACTATAATCTTAACCACCTTTTTGTTATTACTATTATTATTATTTTAGTTCTATTTATAATAATATAATATTGATTTTTTTTATTATGAAGAAAAAATAAAAGGATGAACTACATAAAGACTTGACTCGACAAGGTTAAATGTCATTTACTCCGCTCGCATCAAATCATTTGCAACCCTTGCATGTGTCCATTCCTCTTCCTTTTGGGCCCCTTTGTGTGGATGATAGATGGATTCATTTGGGCCATTTTACTTTAAACTACCCTTGCATGTGTCCATCACTAAAGTAATGTTTTGTGAAATAGGAAAGCCAATTAGTTAACAAATTGTTTTGGGTGACTAAGGCTCCTCTTGGTTTTCTTAATTTAATATTTTATGGATCATAAGTAAATCATCCATGATTCCAAGGTCTGGAGCTTTCTGAGGATTGGCAAATCATGAACACACAAAAGAGGATGGAACATTTTTCCCAAGTTAATGTATGACCCTACATTCAGAGACTATCACAGAAGTGATGCATTAACCCAAAGATCACCATCAAGTAAGTAGGCAAAGAATTTAGTAACCCACAACATTTATGGTCACAGCAACCCAGGGAAGAAAATGGAACAAACAACCAAAAAACTCACTGTTCTATAGCTTCTCTGCCTTTCACAGAAGCAGCAAAGCATGCACATTGATGTATGGCATTGAAATCTTTTTGTAACATTGCATCTTTACTAAATAAGGCATCTGACAAAACAACAGCTGATGCTCCATGGGATATGTAGTCCGCCACTGAATCTGCATCCAATTTAAGAGTCACCCAGATGTCAATGAATTTCTAGAATACAATTGAATTATTGATACGATGCAAAACACCAGCAAAAGCAGAAATAGTAACACTATAACTGCAACCAAAATATTGTTACCTTCCAACATATATACTTTCTGAGGAAGATATTTACAAATACTCTGTAACTTTGAATTTAATCTATATAAAATGACCCTTTGATGAAGAATTTCACAATAATTTAGCATCCTTTCCATCACAGTGGTGAATGCACATTTAATGTTGTTCGGTCAAAAGTACACAACTATGAATCAAGCATCTAAAGATATGGATCAATGATGCAATGATGCAATTGATGAAGTGAAGGTAATCTCATCTTCTCAATGAAAAACATGAGCTTTTGGATGACAGGAAATATTAAAACTATAGACATTTTAGAGAATGTCATCACAATTATTAACTTCCAGTAACTATATGCATCAATAAGGGTTATAAATGTTTTGATGTCTGTCATACCATTTCCACATAGACCTTATTGATCAAGCCAAAGATCCCTGACTTCAAGGCAGAGCAAATTTATGGAAAGGAACAGGGGAGAGAAAGAGAGAGAGGAATAAGAAGAAAATTTCTCAGCAACATCAGCACATCAGAAAGCATGTTAATCAACCTCTGTTGAAGAAGTAAAGCCTTTTAACTCGCAGCAAGTGGCAGATTCACCTGCTCGCTTAGCTGCAACTATTGCACTCTTGCCTCTCCCAAAGAGTCACCCCTACCTTAAAGTCAGTAAGAAGAAAAGCCTAGATTGTTTAATGCACAAACCTATTGTTATGCCTTGAGAAGCAACCATAGGTATATGAGGGAAAGGCTTCTTCAGTGCTGACATATAATGGACACCACTTAATGCTGAAACAGGATAAACCTGTACCATTAACATGATGAAAATCAAACCATATGTTGTTTGCTGGAATACCCAATTGCAACACGAAAGTACTTCTTCTACCTGGTCCTTAAAAAATTCCCATTGAAATGGGGATGCAATCACATGAAGGCATAGTCAGACCACATTGTATATAATAACCAATAACTTTACAATTGAGAAGCGTGCTGTAGGTATCAATTAGTGAATGTGTCATTACCCAATTTGAATCTCATCCTCACTCCCACCCTGTACATGATGAAATATGAAAACTTGATAAAACTTGCCTTGACAATTTTGGTGCCAGAACCATATGCAGACAATATCAGTGAAACGGAAAAGCTCTGGTTATGGCATTGATGTAGCAGAAAATAATACAAATGATCAAATGTTCAAATGGGGGTGGATAACTAATAAAGTTATTTTAAACTTTTTATTGCTGCTGAGGAAGGAAATAAAGGAGAAAAAAATTGTTGGAGAAGGCAAAGAAAACAGCTTTTCCTTCTTGACTATCACATGATTTTTCCCAATACATTTCCTTTACATGGTGTAACTACTCCAAAGGCCATGGAAAGAATATTAGATAAAGATGGAAAGCCAAACAGAGAAAATAAGAGTTAACATGATCTACACATAGAATTGGAACTTGGGAACTTAAGATGAATGAGAATTCAAGCTCAAAGACTTTTTTCTTCTGTTGGTGTCATCACCTTGGGTATATATAGAACTTCATCATCCTGGACCTCATCCATAATGTCCTAGAGAGAAGTATGTTTCATTAGTATCAGCAAAACAAAACAAGCAGCACTGCTGACACAGTTGTTCATGCATCATGAGAACAGGACAAAAAAAAAAAAAAAAGAGAGAGTGAGAAAGGGATTATGAAAGAAAGGAAGAAAGACAAAAATAAAACCCTTTGAAGACTAATGACTCAGTTTTAATTGAAGAAAGATTCATTTCACACTTGGAATATAAGATGCATACTTTCACCATTGCTGGGCTCATAAGGAATTTGGCTCCTGCGTTCATGGCATTCAAGGCATCCTCAGCACTTAAAACAGTGCTCACCTACATTCAACAAGTCTTCTGAATTCAACTGTATGGTATATTACATAAACATGTCAACAATATTTTTTTCAACCGAGTAGCCTATTCGACAATTTGCAAAAGAGAATTCCAGAACATGCATCTCTAATGCAAGACCTCACAAGAGACAGGTTTTGCAGTGTTGCCATGCCGAAGAGAAACTATATTGTATAATTTAGTCTCTAAAATTTTGTGCAGAGCAAATAATATCATCATTTTGATAATTTTGATGCATTTATATTCAAGAATGAGTAAGATTAATAAGTCTTTCATATAATCACAGAAGAATACAGACAAAAAGATGAAAATGCATATGTACAAGCAGACATAACAAGTTCTGAGGGTTTTGGCAAGTTCTTGCAACTTGTGCTGACTACATTATGCTTCGGCCAATAAAAACACCAATGTCCTGAAATCCAAAAGGATATAGGAAGAAAGATTACCCCGATGGTCATTGCAGGATGATGCTGCACCAGCCTCTTTACACAACTTGAGCACAACAGATTCAAGCATATTATGTCTGCTCCAGGGTGGCCAAAATACTCGAGAAGATGAAAGAATGGCATATACAAAACAACCTGAAACACACCTGGGGTGGACATCACAATCTCCCGCTGCATATCCAAATAAAGAACATGCGTTATGTTACCATCAGTGTGCAGAAGTACACGCATAACGTGAACTGATTAGTGCAGCAAAAAGAATATTAGTTTGTTTGCTAAAAAGTTTTTTTTATGTGCTTTTTCACTTTTGTAAAGCAGCAAGAAAGATAGTATCTTTGGTGAACCCAACTTCTGAAAACTACAGCATACAAATTACACAGAATTTAAGCAGAGATGTCGAAAATTTGTTTATCAAAGCCCCTGCGGCAATATGTGAACATAGTATCCCTCAAGATTCTCAACTGAAATGGCAACAAATCATTGATGGTATTTGAATAGAAGACGCAAAATGGCAAGACAGCTTTGACAGCTTAGGGCTATCAATCACCTAATTAGTTGGGCTCTCCTGCTGAAATCCTACCAATATAACAAGTATGGGGCTGACACCCTTCCTCTCAAGAAGTGCTCAAGCATTGTAATGGTCATGGAAGCACAGAAATAGAGAAAAAAAATAAAAAGAAAATAATTAAAAAAAAAAAAACTTACAACTGAAATGCCACCGCTAAGTGCAGCAGTTGTAGTTTCATTTCATGAGTAATCTGCGAAAGCAAAGCTGCGAAAATGGAAACTAATACTTCACCATTGTTGGGCTCATAAGGAATTTGGCTCCTGCGTTCATGGCATTCAAGGCATCCTCAACACTTAAAACAATACCCACCTACAGTCAACAAGTCTTCTGAATTCAATTGTATGGTATATTACATAAACATGTCAACAACACTTTTTTCAATTGAGTAGCCTATTCGACAATTTGCAAAAGAGAATTCAAGAACATGCATCTCTGATGCAATGTTGCCATGCTGAAAAGAAACTATATTGTATAATTTACTCTCTAAAATTTCATGCAGAGCAAATAATATCATCATTTCCATAATTTTGATGCATTTGTATTCAAGCATGAATAAGATTAATAAGACTTTCATATAATCATAGAAGAATACAAACAAAAAGATGAAAATGCATATGTACATGTAGACATAACAAGTTCTGAAGGGTTTTGGCAAGTTCTTGCAACTTCTGCTGACTACATTATGCTTTGGCCAATAAAAACACCAATGTTGCGAAATCCAAAAGGATATAGGAAGAAAGATTACCCCTATGGTCATTGCAGGATCATGCTAAACCAGCCTTTTTACAACCTGAGCACAATAGATTCAAGCATATTATGTCTGCTCCAGGGTGGCCAAAATACTCGAGAAGAAGAAAGAATGTGGCATATACAAAACAACCTAAAACACACCTGGGGTAGATATCACAATCTCCCGCTGCATATCCAAATAAAGAACATGTGTTATGTTACCATCAGCATTAAGAAGTACATGCATAATGTGAACTGATCAGTGCAGCAAAAAGAATATTAGTTTGTTTGCTAAAAAGTTCTTTTTATGTGCTTTTTCATTTTTGTGAAGTAGCAAGAAAAATAGTATCTTTGGTGAACCCAACTTCTGAAAAACTGTAGCATACAAATTACACAGAATTTAAGCAGAGATGTTGAAAATTTGTTTGTCGAAAGCCGCTGCAGCAATATGTGAACATAGTATCCCTCAAGATTCTCAACTGAAATGGCAACAATTCATTGATGGTATTTGAATAGAAGATGCAAAATGGCAACACTGCTTTGACAGCTTAGGGCTATCAATCACCTAATCAGTTGGGCTCTCCTGCTGAAATCCTACCAATATAACAAGTATAGGGGCAGACACCCTTCCTCTCAAGAAGTGCTCAAGCATTGTAATGGTCATGGAAGCACAAAAACAGAGAAAAAAGTAAAAAGAAAATAATTAAAAAAAGGGACTTATAACTAAAATGCCACCGCTAAGTGCAGTAGTTGCAGTTTCATGAGCAATCTGTGAAAGCAAAGCTGCGAAAATGGAAACTAATACTTCACCTTGTTATTTTTGTCAAAACCTTGTTATTGACCAGGTAAGTCTAGTCACAACAAAAAGTGCCAAAATTGGATGTTTCGAGCCGTTCCCAGTCTCTGTTTCTAACTTTTAAACCATTCCAAAAAATAAGATATTCACTCAAAAATATTTTAACCCGAAAATAATTGAAATTCAAAGGTAATTATGGGTTTTTTTTTATTTTGATATTGATCAAGTCATTCCTATTGTCCCTAATGTTGACAATTGCACTTGCACTTGCACTTGCACTTACACTAACTCCTCCTTGATCAGTAGCACTCCCAGTCTCTCCAACATTGGCAACTTTAGTTGTGGTATCTTCGTTACATTCAGTTGTACCCTACATTACAAAAATAATCATTTCAAAAGGACAAAAAAAAAAAAAAAAAAAATGAAGTCACAAAAGACTGGAATGCATTAGTTTAGAAATTTTACTTTCTTACATGTTTTCTTAATGTGTCTTTTTTTTACTTATATTTTTTTTGCATACTTTTATAATTATCTTTGTTTAGATGACTTAAAATGTTGTTAAATTATTTTTTGATACCTTTTTAGATTCATTCTTATTTTTTTTTTTGCCTAACTTTTTTTTGGGTCCATTACGCATGACATAGGTGGTAGAAGTTTCTTTTTTGGGTCAATTAGGCATGACATAGGAGGTAGAAGTTTCTCTAGGTCAATTCTTGGCACAAAAAACCTTAGCCCCTCACGGACTACAATTACTCTTGATAAGCAATCAATAAAATGTCTTTTAAGTACAAAAGTGATATTTGTTACTCTAAAGTTAGCTTGACATTATAAATTGCACATATTGTATGACATGGAATTCTTGTCCATAGAATAAGAAAAAAAAAAAAAAAATTTAATCATAAATCAAGAGATGAAAAGGGATGAAACCAACTGTTACTTTGAAAAAAGATACAAATTGGACTTATTTGTAACACATTTAGTTAAACAAATCTCAATTTTCATCTCATATTCACTTTTGTGACGTAATAATGGTACTTTGTGGCTTTTTTTTAAAAAAAAAATTAATACATGTTTTGTAATTATTTATTTATTTAATAAAAAAAATTTGAGTGAACTCAAAAGTAATAAATTTAAGTAAATACATTTAATTTATATATCACACACACACACACACATATATGACATGTAATATAAAATATCTTTTATATAGTATAAAAATTAAGTGTATCTACTTCACTCTCTTATTTTTGTGTCTCCTTACACAAATCCTTTAATAAGTATAAATCTACTTTTAATTATAGAGAATAGACAAAAAAGAGAAAAAAAAATTGTCAGGGAGGGGGGGGGGTATGCATTTTTTTAGGTGGTGGTTGTGTTTTCTTAACGTTAGGAATGATTGCAAAGTTTTATGAGTGGGTTGTCACATTTGTGAGAGACCAGTATGGAGCCATAAGAAATATTTTAAGGGAAAAAAATATTCATAAAAGGGGAAATTTGCAAAAATCAAGAAATAAGACAAAATTTTTTGGGGTTATTGGACAATTATTAAATCTGTTTACATATGTGAAAGTAATTATGGAATTAAAGCCTTATAAGGTGCTCAAATGATGCTAGAGTATTGCACAACAAACTCAAATTTTATGCTACAAGTTTCCCTCTTTTTTTGAAAGTTAGTTAGAACAGTTACTTTAAATTTCAAATTTGACTTGTTAAGTGAAGTGTTAGTGGCTTCTTTTGTAAGTTTTAGGAACAAATTCAAATTAATTTAAATTTGTACCCAAGCTGTCAACTTTGTATTTTAAATTTAAATTAATGTAATCATATAGGAGTGTACTACTTTAAAATGCTTCACTTATATATATTGAAGCATGGAGAGATGATGTAAGAGAGAAATCTTTTGATCATCAATTTTAGAGATCCTCCTTTGTTTTCCCCCCCCCTGCTTTATACCAGAAAGTGTTATGGTTTATTTGATTGCATTATTACTACCAAAATTCCAACAATTGGTATCAGAGCAGGTTACATCATTAGAGACCTGTAAAGAGTGATCTAAAAGAGAGGAAAACACCCATGAGCACTTCAACCAACGTACTTGCAATTTTCTAGAATGACATTCTCTAGCTTCTCACCCTTACCACCACCAAAATTCAATGGAGATAATTACACTCTGGTTAGTTATGATGAAGGCATATTTGAGACCTTTGATCTATGGGAGGTCACTAAGAATGGTGTTAATATTTCTCCTCTCCCTACTAATCTAACAATGACACAAATGAAACACCACAGTGAGCAAGCTTCAAGGTAATGTAAAGCCTTGACTTGCATTCATTCTACTATTGCAGAAAGTATTTCAATAGAATCATGGCTTGTGACATAACCAAAGAGGCTTGGCCGAGGTTGAAGGAAGAATTTGGAGGTAGCTTGAAGACCAAAATCATGCAATTGTTGAACCTTAGAAGGGAATTTGAGTTGCTAAAAATGAAGGAGTTTGAAACTGTTAAGGAGGATAGTGATAGATACTAAAAGTGGTGAACCAAATCAGGATTCTTGGAGAAGACTTTCCTAATAAGTTGGTTTTTTAAAAGGTCTTGGTTAGCATACCTAAGATGTTTGAGGCTAAGATTTCAACTTTAGAGGACTTTAAAGATTTGAACACCATCACTTTGGCAGAATTGTTGTATGCCCTCCAAGCTCAAGAGCAAAGGAGATAAATAAGAAAGGAAGATACTGATGAAAGTGTCTTCCAAGTTAAGCGAAAATAGAAGAGTACTCAAAAGAGAAAGTAAAAATCAAAGCAAGAAAGGAAGTTTAAAGATGCAAAAGCAAAAGGAACAAAACACTACTCACCATGTGAGTATTGTAGCAAGACTAACCATTTGGCTAAGTTCTGTTGGAGGAGGTATGACTTTGTGTGCACTTTTTGCAAGAAAAAAGGGCACACTGAGGGGATTTACAAGAAAAAGCAAAGTCAGCATCAGCAAGACCTACCAAACAAGATAGAAGCACAAGTGGCAGATGATGACCAGCAACTTGAGGAGCAGTTTTTTGTTGTGCTAGCAGCAGCACTACTAAAAAGGCATGTCAGACATGGCTTATGGATAACGGCTGCATGAACCATATGTCTCCAAAAACCTTGATGTTTTCAAGACTTTGGATGGCTCCTACAACTCCAAGGTCACAATAGGCAATGGACAACTTCTACAAGTGAAAGTGAAAGGGACTGCTACTATTTCCACTCACTTAGATACTAAACTAATAATTGATGTTTTGTTTGTGCCTAATATCAATCAAAACCTTCTTAGTGTTGAACAACTTCTTGAACATAATTGCTTTCTTGTTTTCAAAAACAAAAGGTGTATCATTTATGATGCACATGACCTTGAGCTTGCTGTTGTTCCAATGAAAAGGAAAAGTTTCTATTTAGACTTGAAAGATGTCTCTCATTAAGCATTACCTGCCTTTAGTGATGAATCAATCTTTTGGCATAAAAGATTAGGCCACTTTCATTTTGTTGGAATTCAAACCCTTTATAAGAGAAATCTTGTTAAGGGCATGCTAAAAATTTTTAAACCTACCAGAGTGTGTGAGATTTGTCAACTCGGTAAGCAAACTAAGTTCTTTTTTATCGCTAAAAGGCCTTGGAGAGCAAGTGAAAAGCTTTAACTTGTACACTCAGACTTGTGTGGACCAATGAGCATTGAGTCCATGAAGGGCAGCAAGTACTTTATCATCTTATTAATGATTATAGTAGATTTTGCTGGGTGTTTTTCCTCAAATCAAAAGTTGAAATTTCACCTATCTTTTCAAATTTTAAAACTTGGATTGAAACTCAATTAGGTCTTAAAATTAAAGTTTTAAGGACAAATAATGGTTCGGAGTATACCTCAGAATCATTTAAACAAATCTATTCACATGCAGGCATTCAAAATCAATATACAACACCCTATTCACCCAGCAGAATGGGGTGTGTGAAAGGAAAAAAAAGGGATTATAATGTCCATGGCTAGGTGTTTGTTAGCTGAGAAAATTCTTTCCAAAAGGTTTTAGGGAGAGATGGTGGCCACTTAAGTATACTTACTAAATAGACTACCTACCAAAACATTGTTTGAAATGACTCATTTTTTTCAGGCTTGGTTTCAATACCAACCATCACTTGACCATATGAAGATTTTTGGCTACCTCTATTTTATTTTTATGTACCTAAGTAAAAAAGAGACAAAGCTAGACTTAAGAGCAACTACAGCCATTTTTATGGGGTACACAAATACTACTTGCAACTACAAGGTCTATCACATTAACCTTGGAAAGGTCTCAATTTCCAAAAATGTTAAATTTAGTGAAACTTAGCATTAGAATTGGAGCATATCACATATTGAAACAACTCAAACTCAATTTGATCATGCACCTAATATGCTTGCCCCAGAAGCTGAGTCATCAGATGATGATGAAGATCATCCAATTAGAGAAACCAGACCCCTTTCTGATGTTTATGAGAGGGAAAATGAAGCTACATCAGAACCTACAGATTATGATGAAGCTTTAAATGTACCTGCCAGAAAGAAAACAATGCAAGAGGAGTTACAATCAATTGAAAAAAATGAGACCTAGACCTTAGTCTCTAAACCAAAAAAAAAAAGGTCTGTCATAGGGGTCAAATGGATCTTCAGGACTAAAAACCAGGCTGACGGGCCTATTTGCAAACATAAAGCTAGGCTCATAGCTAAAGGATACTCATAAGAGTTTAGAATAGACTACTATGAAACCTTTGCTCCAGTGGCTAGAATGGATTCTATTAAATTACTTATATAATTGTAGCTCATAACGGAAGGAGAATTCACCAATTAGATGTGAAATTTGACTTCCTTAATGGTTTCCTTCAAGAGGAAATTTTTGTGGAGCAGCCTCCAGGATTTATCAAAAAAGGGTAGGAGAATACGGTGTACTTACTTAAGAAGACCCTCTATGATCTGAAGTAAGCCCTTAGGGCTTGGTACAATATAATCAATGATTACTTGCTAAACTGATGAAGGAATACATTTGTGTCAGACCAAGTATGCTAAAGACCTCCTCAAAAGGTTTCACATGGCTGATAACAAGAGCACAGGGACACCATTACCTACAGGCACCAAGTTACAGAAAGAAGATGATGCTGAAAAGGTCAATGCTACAAGATACAAGAGTCTAATTGGTTGTTTGCTGTATCTGTCAGCTACTAGACCTGATCTTTTGCATGCAACAAGTCTCCTCTCAAGATTTATGCACTCACCAAGTGAACAACATTTCAGAGCTGCCAAAAGAGTCTTGAGATATATCCAAGGGTCTGCAGAATTGGAGATTATGTATAGAAGGATAAATCAGTTGCAACTTATTGGATATACAGACAGTAATTAGGCTAGATCCTTGGAAGACATGAAAAGTACATCTGGCTTTGTCTTTACCTTTGGTGCTAGAGCCTTTTGCTAGAATTCTAAGAAATAAGTCACCACTGCTGAGTCAACAGCAGAAGCAGAACTTAATTATTCTTCAACGAGGTTTTTCCGTACAAAGTTGGACAAAATTTCAAGAAAACAAAACAATTTCTAATACCAGCTGGACATTACGGGCCGACAAGCACCAACATCTTTACAAGTATAAAAGAATCCCATTTGGAGGAGATCGAAGTTTATGAAATCTCATGGCTACAGTAAGGGAGTTGATTAGGGAGGCAATCAGCTGTTTTGTGGCCTCGTGATATAGATGGGTGAAATTCTCACATTCCACGCACCGTCTGTCAAACTCCAGCACTAAGTATGGCAGTAGAACAGCTTAATGATACCTGATGCTTCCTACTGAAGAACCACTTTGGAGTTGAAGATGAATTCATTGAAAACCTTGAGACGATGTTGCCCTTTCTCTTTTCTCTACAGCTTACAAGCAATTTATTTGACTCCTCTTTCTGTATGACATCCATATCTATCATAAGTTGTAAAGCTTAAGTTACACAACATTGCACATGTGATGTTTGTTGTTTCTAAGGCAGGCATCGCATTTCATTACAGCACTGACATGCCACAGAAAACAAGATGGACAGAAGATAATAGACCAAAAAAAAAATAAAAATACCAATCAGATGAACATATCATAAACTGAATTTTGGTAAAAAGAAAGCAAAATCTACAATTAATTCAGGGCTGCTAGCAAAAAAGATTTAAAAAATATCATGTGGTAATGTTCTATGAAATGGGAAAGTCTATAGAATTTTAAGAACATATATGCTCACAATCAGATAAAGACCATCACTAAAGTAATGTTTTGTGAAATAGGAAAGCCAATTAGTTAACATATTGTTTTGGGTGACTAAGGCTCCTCTTGGTTTTCTTAATTTAATATTTTATGGATCATAAGTAAATCATCCATGATTCCAAGGTCTGGAGCTTTCTGAGGATAAGCCAATTAGTCAATGAATTTCCAGAATACAATGAACCATTGATATGCTACAAAACACCAGCAAAAGCAGAAACAGTAACTCCATAACTGCCACCGAAATATCGTTACCTGCCAACATATACACTTCCTGAAGAAGATACTTACCAATACTCTGTAACTTTGAATTTAATCTATATAACATGACCCTTTGATGAAGAATTTCACAATCATTTAGCATCCTTTCCATCACAATGGTGAATGCACATTTAATGTTGTTTGGTCAAAAGTGCACAACTATGAATCAAGCATCTAAAGATATGGATCAATGATGCAATGATGCAATGATGCAATTGATGAAGTGAAGGTAATCTCATATTCTCAATGGAAAACATTTGCATTTGGATGATAGGAAATATTACTTTGTCAGTAAAACTATAGACATTTCAGAGAATGTCATCATAGTTATTAACTTCTAGTAACTATATGCATCAATAAGGGTTATAAATGTTTTAATGTCTGTCATACCATTTCCAGAGACCTTATTGATCAAGCCACAGATCCCTGACTTCAAGGCATAGCAAATTTATGGAAAGGAACAAGGGAGAGAGAGAGGAATAAGAAGAAAATTTTTCAGCAACATCAGCACATAAGAAAGCATGTTAATCAACCTCTGTTGAAGAAATAAAGCCTTTTAACTCGCAGCAAGTGGCAGATTCACCTGCTCGCTTAGCTGCAACTATTGCACTCTTGCCTCGCCCAAAGAGTTACCCCTACCTTAAAGTCAGTAAGAAGAAAAGCCTGGATTGTTCAAAGCACAAACCTATTGTTATGCCTTGAGAAGCAACCATAGGTATATGAGGGAAAGGCTTCTTCAGTGCTGACATATACTGGACACCACTTAATGCCAAAACAGGATAAACCTGTACCATTAACATGATGAAAATCAAACCATATGTTGTTTGCTGGAATACCCAATTGCAACATGAAAGTACTTCTTCTACCTGGTCCTTAAAAAATTCCCATTGAAAATGGGGACGCAATCACATGAAGGCATAGTCAGACTAGATTGTATATATAACTTCAAAATTGAGAAGTGTACTGTAGGCATCAATTAGTGAATGTGTCATTACCCAATTTGAATCTCATCCTCACTCCCACCCTGAACATGATGAAACCTGATAAAACTTACCTTGACAATTTTGGTGCCAGAACCATATGCAGATAATATCTGTGAAACAGAGAAGCTCTGGTTATGACATTGATGTAGCAGAAAATAATACAAATGATCAAATGTTCAAATAGCGGTGGATAACTAATAAAGTTACTTTAAACTATTTATTGCTGCTGAGGAAGGAAATAAAGGAGAAAAGAAATTGTTGGAGAAGGCAAAGAAAACAGCTTTTCCTTCTTGACTCTCACATGATTTTTCACAACACATTTCCTTTACATAGTGTAACTACTCCAAAGGCCATGGAAAGAATATTAGATAAAGATGGAAAGCCAAACAGAGAATACAAGAGTTAACATGATCCACACATAGAATTAGAACTTCGGGAACTTAAGATGAATGAGAGTTCAAGCTTAAAGACTTCTTACTTCTATTGGTGTCATCACCCCAAGTATATATAGAACTTCACCATCCTGGACCTCATCCATAATGTCCTACTGAGAAGTATGTTTCATTAGTATCAGCAAAAGAAACAGCATTGCTGACACAGTTGTTCAAGCACCATGAGAACAGGACAAAAAAAAAAAATGAGTGAGAAAGAAATTATGAAAGGAAGGAAGAAAGACAAAAATAAAACCCTTTCAAGATTAATGACTCAGTTTTAATTAAAGAAAGATTCATTTCATGCTTGGAATATAAGATGCATATTTTCACCATTGCTGGGCTCATAAGGAATTTGGCTCCTGCATTCACGGCATTCAAGGCATCCTCAGCACTTAAAACAGTACCCACCTACAGTTAATAAGTCTTCTGAATTCAATTGTATGGTATATTACATAAACATGTCAACAACACTTTTTTCAACTGAGTAGCCTATTCGACAATTTGCAAAAGAGAATTCCAAAACATGCATCTCTGATGCAATGTTGCCATGCTGAAGAGAAACTATATTGTATAATTTACTCTCTGAAATTTCATGCAGAGCAAATAATATCATCATTTCCATAATTTTGATGCATTTATATTCAAGCATGAATAAGATTAATAAGACTTTCATATAATCATAGAAGAATACAGACAAAAAGATGAAAATGCATATGTACATGCAGACATAACAAGTTCTGAAGGGTTTTGGCAAATTCTTGCAACTTCTACTGACTATATTATGCTTTGGCCAATAAAAACACCAATGTTGCGAAATCCAAAAGGATATAGGAAGAAAGATTACCCCTATGGTCGTTGCAGGATCATGCTAAACCAGCCTTTTTACAACCTGAGCACAACAGATTCAAGCATATTATGTTTGCTTCAGGGTGGCCAAAATACTCGAGAAGATGAAAGAATGTGGCATATACAAAACAACCTAAAACACACCTGGGGTAGATATCACAATCTCCCGCTGCATATCCAAATAAAGAACATGTGTTATGTTACCATCAGCATTAAGAAGTACATGCATAATGTGAACTGATCAGTGCAGCAAAAAGAATATTAGTTTATTCGCTAAAAAGTTCTTTTATGTGCTTTTTTATTTTTGTGAAGCAGCAAGAAAATTAGTATCTTTGGTGAACCCAACTTCTAAAAACTGCAGCATACAAATTACACAGAATTTAAGCAAAGATGTCAAAAATTTGTTTGTTAAAGCCCCTGCAGCAGTATGTGAACATAGTATCCCTCAAGATTCTCAAATGAAATGGCAACAAATCATTGATGGTATTTGAATAGAAGACGCAAAATGGCAACACTGCTTTGACAGCTTAGGGCTATCAATCACCTAATCAATTGGGCTCTCCTGCTGAAATCCTACCAATATAACAAGTATGGGGGCAGACACCCTTCCTCTCAAGAAGTGCTTAAGCATTGTAATGGTCATGGAAGCACAGAAACAGAGAAAAAGGTAAAAAGAAAATAATTAAAAAAAGGGACTTACAACTAAAATGCCACTGCTAAGTGCAACAGTTGCAGTTTCATGAGCAATCTGCAAAAGCAAAGCTACGACCGGGTAAGTCTAGTCACAACTAAAGTGCCAAAATTGGAAGTTTCGAATTGTTCCGAGTCTGCTTTCAACTTTTAAACCATTCCACAAAGTAAGATATTCACTGGAAAATATTTTGACCCAAAATAAGATAATCATGAGTTTTCTTATTTTGATATTGATGTACAATATTGATCAAGTCAATCCTATTATCCCTAATGTTGACAATTGCACTTGCATTTACACTAACTTCTCCTTGATCAGTAGCACTCCCAGTCTCTTCAACATTGACAACTTTAGTTGTGGTATCTTCATTACCTTCAGTTGTACCTTACATTACAATGATAATCATTTCAAAAGGACCCAAAAAAAAGAAAACAAATGAAGTCACAAAAAACTGAAATACATTAATTATAGAAGTTTTACTTTCTTGCATGTTTTCTTAATGTGTCTTTTTTACTCATATTTTTTTTGCACTTTTGCAACTATCTTTGTTTAGATGACTTAAATGTTGTTAGATTATTTTTTGATACCTTTTTAGATTCATTCTTATTTTTTTGCCTAACTTTTTTTTGGGTCCATTAGGCATGACATAGGTGGTATAAGTTTCTTTTTTGGGTCAATTAGGCATGACATAGGAGGTAGAAATTTCTCTAGGTCAATTCTTGGCACAAAAAACTTTAGCCCCTCACGGACTACAATTACTCTTGATAAGCAATCAATAAAATGTCCTTTAAGTACAAAAATGATATTTGTTACTCTAAAATTAGCTTGATATTATAAATTGTACATATTGTATGACATGGAATTCTTGTCCATAGAATAAGAAAAAAAAGTTTAAACTTTAATCATAAATCAAGAGATGAAAAGGGATGAAACCAACTGTTACTTTGAAAAAAGATACAAATTGGACTTATTTGTAACACATTTAGTTAAACAAATCTTAATTTTCATCTCTTATTCACTTTTGTGACATAATAATGGTACTTTGTGGCTTTTTTTTTTTTTAAAAAATTAATACATGTTTTGTGATTATTTATTTATTTAATAAAGAAAATTTGAGTGGACTCAAAAGTGATAAATTTAAATAAATACATTTAATTTATATATTACACACACAAACACACACACACACATATATATATATATATATATATATATATAATATAAATAAATCTTTTTATATAGTATAAAAATTAAGTGTATCTACTTCACTCTGTTATTTTTGTGTCTCCTTACACAAATCCTTTAATAAGTATAAATCTACTTTTAATTATAGAGAAAAGACAAAAAAAAAAAAAAAAAAAAAATTGTTGGGGAGGGGGGGGGGGGGCATTTTTTTAGGTGGTTGTGTTTTTTTGACATTAGGAATGATTGCAAAGTTTTATGAGTGGGTTGTCACATTTGTAAGAGACCAGCATGGAGCCATAAGAAATATTTTAAGGGCAACAAATATTCATAAAAGGGGAAATTTGCAAAAATCAAGAAATAAAACAAAATTTTTTTTTTTGGGGTTATTGGACAATTATTAATCTGTTTGCATATGTGAAAGTGATTGTAGGACTGAAGCCTTACAAGGTGCTCACATGATACTAGAGTATTGCACAGTAAACTCAAATTCTATGCTGCAAGTTTCCCTCTTTTTTTGAAAGTTAGTTAGGACAGTTACTTTAAATTTCAAATTTGACTTATTAAGTGGAGTGTTAGTGGCTTCTTTTGTAAGTTTTAGGAACAAATTCAAATTAATTTGAATTTGTACCCAAGCTGTCAACTTTGTATTTTAAATTTAAATTGATGTAATCATGTAGGAGTGTACCACTTTAAAATGCTTCACTTATATATATTGAAGCATGGAGAGATGATGTAAGAGAGAAAACCTTTTAATCATCAATTTTAGAGATCCCCCCTTGTTTTTTTCCCCTCTTCTACTTTATACCAGAAAGTGTTATGGTTTATTTGATTGCATTATTACTACCAAAATTCCAACAATTGGTATCAGGGTAGGTTACATCATTAGAGACCTGTAAAGAGTAATCTAAAGGAGAGGAAAACACCCATGAGCACTTTAACCAACATATTTGCAATTTTCTAGAATGACATTCTCTAGCTTCTCACCCTTACCACCACCAAAATTCAATGGAGATAATTACACTCTGGTTAGTTATGATGAAGGCATATTTGAAAGCCTTTGATTTGTGGGAGGTCACTAAGAATGGTGCTAATATTTCTCCTTTCCCTGCTAATCTAACAATGACACAAATGAAACACCACAGTGAGCAAGTTTCAAGGTAGTATAAAGCCTTGACTTGCATTCATTCTACTATTGCACAAAGTATTTTCAATAGAATCATGGCTTGTCACATAGCCAAAGAGGCTTGGCAGAGGTTGAAGGAAGAATTTGGAGGTAGCTTGAAGACCAGAAACATACAATTGTTGAACCTTAGAAAGGAATTTAAGCTACTAAAAATGAAGGAGTTTGAAACTATTAAGGAGGACAGTGATAGATTACTAAAAGTGGTGAACCAAATCAGGATTCTTGAAGAAGACTTTCTTGATAAGTTGGTTTTTCAAAAAGTCTTGGTTAGCATACCTGAGATGTTTGAGGCTAAGATTTCATCTTTAGAGGACTTAAAGATTTGAACACCATCACTTTTGCAGAATTATTCTATGTCCTCCAAGCTCAAGAGCAGAGGAGATAAATGAAAAAGGAAGATACTGATGAAAATGTCTTCCAAGTTAAGCGAAAATAAAAGAGTACTCAAAAGAGAAAGTAAGGATCGAAGTAGGAAAGGAAGTTTGCAGATGCAAAAGCAAAAGGAACAAAACACTACTCACCATGTGAGTATTGTAACAAGACTAACCATTTGGCAAAGTTCTTTTGGAGAAGGTATGACTTTGTATGCACTTTTTGTAAGAATAAGGGGGCACTCTGAGGGGATTTGCAAGAAAAAGCAAAGTCAGCATCAGCAAGACCTACTAACCAAGATAGAAGCACAAGTGGCAGATGATGACTAGCAACTTAAGGAGCAGTTTTTTGTTGCTAGCAGCAGCATTTCTAAAAAGGCATGTAAGACATGGCTTGTGGATAGCGGCTGCATGAACCATATATCTCCAAACCTTGATGTTTTCAAGACTTTGGATGGCTCCTACAACTCTAAGGTCAAGGTGGGCAATGGACAACTTCTACAAGTGAAAGTGAAAGAGACTGCTGTTATTTCCACTCACTTAGGTACTAAACTAATAACTGATGTTTTGTTTGTGCCTAATATCAATCAAAATCTTCTTAGTGTTGAACAACTTTTTGAACATAATTGCTCTCTTGTTTTCAAAAAAAAAAATGTGTATCATTTATGATGCACATGACCTTGAACTTGTTGTTGTTTCCAATGAAAAGGAAAAGTTTTTATTTAAACTTGAAAGATGTCTCTCATTAAGCATTACTTGCCTTTAGTGATGAATCAATCTTGTGGCATAAAAGATTAGGCCACTTTCATTTTGTTGGAATTCAAACCCTTCATAGGAGAAATCTTGTTAAGGGCATGCTAGAAATTTTTTTGACCTACCAATGTGTGTGAGATTTGTCAACTTAGCAAGCAAACTGAGTTCTCTTTTATCACTAAAAGGCCTTGGAGAGCAAGTGAAAAGCTTTAACTTGTACACTCAGACTTGTGTGGACTAATGAGCATTGAGTCTATGAAGGACAACAAATACTTTATCATTTTTATTGATGATTATAGTAGATTTTGCTGGATGTTTTTCCTTAAATCAAAAGTTGAAGTTTCATCCATCTTTTCAAATTTTAAGACTTAGATTGAAACTCAATTAGGCCTTAAAATTAAAGTTTTAAGGACAAATAATGGTTCTGAGTATATCTCAGAATCATTTAAACAAATCTATTCACATGCAGGCGTTCAAAATCAATATACAACACCCTATTCACCCCAACAAAATGGGGTGTGTGAAAAGAAAAAACAAGACTATAATGTCCATGGCTTGGTGTTTGTTAGCTAAGAAAATTCTTTTCCAAAAGGTTTTGGGGAGAGGTGGTGGGCACTTAAGTATACTTGCTAAATAAACTACCTACCAAAGCATTATTTGAAATGACTCTTTTTCAGGCTTGGTTTCAATACTAGCCATCACTTGACCATCTAAAGATTTTTGGCTACCTCTGTTTTATTTATGTACCTAAGTAGAAAAGAGACAAGCTAGACTCAAGAGCAACTATAGTCATTTTTATTGGGTGCACTAATACTACTTGCAACTACAAGGTCTATCACATCAACCCTAGAAAAGTTTCAATTTCCAAAAATGTTAAATTCAGTGAAGCTGAGCATTAGAATTGGAGCATATCACATATTGAAACAACTCAAACTCAATTTGATCATGCACCTAATATGCTTATCCCAGAAGCTGAGTCATCAGATGATGATGAAGATCATCCAATTAGAGAAACCAGACCCCTCTCTGATGCTTATGAGAGGGCAAATGAAGCTACATTAGAACCTATAGATTATGATAAAGCTTTGAATGTACTTACCTAAAAGAAAGCAATGCAAGAGGAGTTACAATCAATTGAAAAAAAATGAGACCTAGATCTTAGTCCCTAAACCAAAAAAAGGTTTGTCATAAGGGTCAAATAGATCTTCAAGACTAAATACCAGGCTGATGGGTCTATTTGCAAACATAAAGGTAGGCTGGTAGCTAAAAGATACTTATAAGAGTTTGGAATAGATTATTGTGAAACCTTTGCTTCAATGGCTAGAATGGATACTATTAAATTACTTATTGTAATTTTAGCTCTTAAAGGATGGAGAATTCACTGATTAGATGTGAAATTTGCCTTCCTTAATGGTTTCCTTCAAGAGGAAATTTTTGTGAAGCAGCCTCTAAGATTTATCAAAAAAGAGTAGGAGAATAAGCTGTACTTACTTAAGAAGGCCCTCTATGGTCTGAAGCAAACCCCTAGGGCTTGGTACAACATAATTAATGATTACTTGCTAAAGCTTGGTTTCAAGAGGAGCAAAACAAAAATTACTTTATATGTTAAGGTGCAAGGAGATTAAATACTCTACATTTCACTATATGTTGATGACTTATTAGTCATGGGAAGTAATTAGAAACTTGTTTAAAGGTTTAAAGCTAAAATAAAGGAAGTTTTTGACATGAGAGATCTTGGTGTCATGTCATACTTCCTAAGATTGGATCTCAAGCAAACTGATGAAGGAATACATTTGTGTTAGACCAAGTATGCCAAAGACCTCCTTAAAAGGTTTCACATGGCTGATAACAAGAGCACAGGGACACCTTTACCTACAAGCACCAAGTTACAGAAAGAAGATGATGTTGAAAAGGTCAATGCTACAAAATACAAGAGTCTAATTGGTTGTTTGATGTATCTGTTAGCTACCAAACCTGATCTTATACATGCAACAAGTCTCCTCTCAAGATTTATGCACTCACCAAGTGAACAACATTTCAAAGTTGCCAAAAGAGTCTTGAAATATATCCAAAGGTCTACAGAATTGGGGATTATGTATAGAAGGATAAATTAGCTACAACTTATTGGATATACAGACAGTGATTGGGCTAGATCCTTGGAAGACATAAAAAGTACATCTGGCTTCGTCTTTACCTTTGGTGCTGGAGCTTTTTGCTGGAATTCTAAGAAATAAATCACCACTGCTGAGTCAACAGCAGAAGCAGAACTTAATTATTCTTCAATGAGGTTTTTCCGTACAAAGTTGGACAAAATTTCAAGAAAACAAAACAATTTCCTATAATACCAGCTGGACATTACGAGCCGACAAGCACCAACATCTTTACAAGTATAAAAGAATCCCATTTGGAGGAGATCGAAGTTTATGAAATCTCATGGCTACAGTAAGGGAGTTGATTAGGGAGGCAATCAGCTGTTTTGTGGCCTCGTGATATAGATGGGTGAAATTCTCACATTCCACGCACCGTCTGTCAAACTCCAGCACTAAGTATGGCAGTAGAACAGCTTAATGATACCTGATGCTTCCTACTGAAGAACCACTTTGGAATCTAGTTGAAGATGAATTCATTGAAAACCTTGAGACGATGTTGCCCTTTCTCTTTTCTCTACAGCTTACAAGCAATTTATTTGACTCTTCTTTCTGTATGACATCCATATCTATCATAAGTTGTAAAGCTTAAGTTACACAACATTGCACATGTGCTGTTTGCTGTTTCTAAGGCAGGCATCGCATTTCATTACAGCACTGACATGCCACAGAAAACAAGAAGGACAGAAGATAATAGACCAAAAAAAAAAAAAAAAAATACCAATCAGATGAACATATCATAAACTGAATTTTGGTAAAAAGAAAGCAAAGTCTACAACAGAACATCAAAACATGACTCCACCCTCATTCTACTTTAGTGCACAATAGAGAAAGTTGCATCGTAAAGCCATGATTCTTCTCTAAAAATATCCAAATTTTGCCTGTACAGTTAGAAATGGTCAAAATACAGTACCATCTCAAATTTGTCTCCTTGCAATTGTGTGCATGAGTACACACATGAGTTGGTATAATTAGAAAAAGAAAAATTTATGATAGAACATATTTGTTCCTTACAAGGTGACATGAGAACATCCAAACCTTAATTGACAAGTAATGATGGTTGAACTGTAAACTTGATTAGCCAAAATTATATATATGAATGACATTGGCAGGTTACTATTATGGGCTGCTAGCAAAAAAGATTTAAAAAATATCATGTGGTAATGTTCTGTGAAATGGGAAAGTCCATAGAATTTTAAGAACAGAGATGCCAGCAATCAGATGAAAACCATCACTAAAGTAATGTTTTGTGAAATAGGAAAGCCAATTAGTTAACATATTATTTTGGGTGACTAAGGCTCCTCTTGGTTTTCTTAATTTAATATTTTATGGATTATAAGTAAATTATCCACAATTCCAAGGTCCAGAGCTTTCTGAGGATTGGCAAATCATGAACACAAAAGAGGATGGAACATTTGTCCCAAGTTAATGTATGACCCTACATCCAGAAACTATCACAGAAGCGATGCATCAACCCAAAGATCACAATCAAGTAAGTAGGCAAAGAATTTAGTAACCCACAACATTTATGGTCACAACAACCCAAGGAAGAAAATGGAACAAACAACCAAAAAACTCACTGTTCTACAGCTTCTCTGCCTTTCACAGAAGCAAAGCATGCACATTGATGTATGGCATTGAAATCTTTTTGTAACATTGCATCTTTACTAAACAAGGCATCTGACAAAACAACAGCTGATGCTCCATGGGATATGTAGTCCTCCACTGTATCTGCATCCAATTTGAGTGTCACCCAAATGTCAATGAATTTCCAGAATACAATGAACCATTGATATGCTGCAAAACACCAGCAAAAGTAGAAACAGTAACTCCATAACTGCCACCGAAATATCGTTACCTGCCAACATATACACTTCCTGAAGAAGATACTTACCAATACTCTGTAACTTTGAATTTAATCTATATATAAAATGACCCTTTGATGAAGAATTTCACAATAATTTAACATCCTTTCCATCACAGTGGTGAATGCATATGTAATGTTGTTCAGTCAAAAGTACACAACTATGAATCAAGCATCTAAAGATATGGATCAATGATGCAATTGATGAAGTGAAGGAAATCTCATCTTCTCAATGGAAAACATGAGTTTTTGGATGATAGAAAATATTTCTTTGTCAATAAAACTATAGACATTTCAGAGAATGTCATCACAATTATTAACTTCCAGTAACTATATGCATCAATAAGGGTTATAAATATTTTGATGTTTATCATACCATTTCCAGAGACCTTATTGATCAAGCCAGAGATCCCTGACTTCAAGGCATAGCAAATTTGTGGAAAGGAACAAGGGAGAGAGAGAGGAATAAGAAGAAAATTTCTCAGCAACATCAGCACATCAGAAAGCATGTTAATCAACCTCTGTTGAAGAAGTAAAGCCTTTTAACTCGCAGCAAGTGGCAGAATCACCTGCTCACTTAGCTGCAACTATTACACTCTTGCCTCTCCCAAAGAGTCACCCCTACCCTAAAGTCAGTAATAAGAAAAGCCTGGATTGTTCAATGACAAACCTATTGTTATGCCTTGAGAAGCAACCATAGGTATATGAGGGAAAGGCTTCTTCAATGCTGACATATATTGGACACCACCTAATGCCGAAACAGGATAAACCTGCACCGTTAACACGATGAAAATAAAACAATTTGTTGTTTGCAGGAATACCCAATTGCAACACGAAAGTACTTCCTCTACCTAGTCCTTAAAAAATTCCTGGTGAAATGGGGACACGATCATGTGAAGGCATAATCAGACTAGATTGTATATAATAACCAATAACTTTAAAATTGAGAAGCATGCTTTAGGTATCGATTAGTGAATGTGTCATTACACAATTTGCACCTCATCCTCACTCCCACCCTGAACATGATGAAATATAAAAACCTAATAAAACTTACCTTGACAATTTTGGTGCCAGAATCATATGCAGACAATATCTGTGAAATGGAAAAGCTCTAGTTATGGCATTGATGTAACAGAAAATAATACAAATGATCAAATGTTCAAATAGCGTTGGATAACTAATAAAGTTACTTTAAACTTTTTATTGCTGCTGAGGAAGGAAATAAAGGAGAAAAGAAATTGTTGGAGAAGGCAAAGAAAACAACTTTTCCTTCTTGACACTCACATGATTTTTCCCAATACATTTCCTTTACATAGTGTAACTACTCCAAAGGCCATGGAAAGAATATTAGATAAAGATGAAAAGCCAAACAGAGAATACAAGAGTTAACATGATCCACACATAAAATTAGAATTTCGGGAACTTAAGATAAATGAGAGTTCAAGCTTAAAGACTTTTTACTTCTGTTGGTGTCATCACTCCAGGTATATATAGAACTTCACCATCCTGGACCTCATCCATAATGTCCTACAGAGAAGTATGTTTCATTAGTATCAGCAAAAGAAGCAGCATTGTTGACACAGTTGTTCAAGCACCATGAGAACAGGACAAAAAAAAAAAAGTGAGTGAGAAAGAAATTATGAAAGGAAGGAAAAAAGACAAAAATAAAATCCTTTCAAGATTAATGACTCAGTTTTAATTGAAGAAAGATTCATTTCATACTTGGAATATAAGACGCATACTTTCACCATTGCTGGGCTCATAAGGAATTTGGCTCCTGCGTTCATGGCATTTAAGGCATCCTCAGCACTTAAAACAGTACCCACCTATAGTCAACAAGTCTTCTGAATTCAATTGTATGGTATATTATATAAACATGTCAACAACACTTTTTTCAATTGAGTAGCCTATTTGACAAATTGCAAAAGAGAATTCTAGAACATGCATCTCTGATGCAAGACCTCATAAGAGACAAGTTTTGCTGTGTTGCCATGCCGAAGAGAAACTATATTGTATAATTTACTCTCTGAAAAATTTCAAGCAGAGCAAATAATACCACCATTCCATAATTTTGATGCATTTATATTCAAGCATGAGTAAGATTAATAAGTTTTTCATATAATCACAGAAGAATACAGACAAAAAGATGAAAATGCATATGTACATGTAGACATAACAAGTTCTGAAGGGTTTTGGGAAGTTCTTAAAACTTGTGCTGACTACATTATGCTTTGGCCAATAAAAAACACCAATGTCGTGAAATCCAAAAGGATATAGGAAGAAAGATTACCCCTATGGTCATTGCAGGATGATGCTGCACCAGCTTCTTTACAACCTGAGCACAACAGATTCAAGCATATTATGTCTGCTTCAGGGTGGCCAAAGTACTTGAGAAGATGAAAAAATGGAATATACAAAACAACCTGAAACACACCTGGGGTGGACATCACAATCTCCAACTGCATATCCAAATAAAGAACATGCATTATGTTACCATCAGCGTTCAGAAGTACATGCATGACATGAACCGATCAGTACTGCAAAAAGAATATTAGTTGTTTTTTGCAAAAAGTTCTTTTTATGTTTTTTTTTTCATTTTTGTGAAGCAGCCAAAAAAATGGTATCTTTGGTGAACCCAACTTATGAAAACTGCAGCATCAACTACAAAATTGGCATAGTACAAATTACACAGAATTTAAGTAGATATGTCGAAAATTTCTTTGTCGAAGCCCCTGTGGCAATATGTGAACATAGTGTCCCTCAAGATTCTCAACTGAAATGGCAACAAATCATTGATGGTATTTGAATAGAAGACGCAAAATGGCAATACTGCTTTGACAACTTAGGGCTATCAATCACCTAATCAGTTGGGCTCTCCTGCTGAAATCCTACCAATATAACAAGTATGGGGCAGACACCCTTCCTCTCCAGAAGTGCTTAAGCATTGTAATGTTCATGGAAGCACAAAAACAGAGAAAAAAATAAAAATAATAATAATTTAAAAAAAAAGGGACTTACAACTGAAATGCCACCGCTAAGTGCAGCAGTGGCAGCTTCATAAGCAATCTGTGCGCTAAGATTAAATTTTAAAAAAAAAAAATCTGTCAAAGCCCAAACACATTAAAGTCAATTCATCACAAACCCACAAAACCAAAGCTGTAAATATGAAAACTAATACTTCACCTAGAGGCACGAAGGCACGCAATAACGCCAGAATCGAGAATAAGAGATAAGGGGGCGCTTCTTTTGCTAGGAGGCATGGAGACATGGGGAGAAGAGCAATAAACTCTTCCGCTCTCCTCACATCTCGGAGATGTTTGAGGTGTTAATGCTAGCGGCCAACTCGACGCCGCCAACAGCCGCATGCTCGCAGCGCCGCCCATATCTCTTCAAGTCCCAACCCTCTTCTTCTTCCGCCTTTTCACAGTAGGATATGCAACTTTCGGTTTATATTTATTTTCTAAGTTTGGAAAAATAAAATTAGTAAATGTTATTTAGCAAAGTTTTTGTAATCAAATCGCTACTTCAATTTAAAAATTAATTAATTTATAATATAATTAATTTAATTAAATTATTATAATTATATTTAATATAAAAATTATAAAAAATTTTAATAATATAATTTTTTTTTTTTTTTAAAAATTAAAATATTAAAAAAATATTTTTTTTTTTTTTTTATAAAATTTAAATTAATCTAATTAAAAAATATAATTAATTTATTAATTTATTATATAACATAATAATTTATTAATTTTTAAAATTAATAATTTTTAAATCAATCAAATTAAATTAAAATTTAATTTTCAGTTTTATCAATCTGATTACTTGCTCTGATCTAATTTTTGAAATCTTGTTATTGACCTGATTATTTGCTCTAATCTAATTTTCAAAACCTTGTTATCAAACTTAAAAGTGCCAACATTCAAAGTTTTGAACCATTTCCACAATTTGCTTTTAACTTTTAAACCATTCCAAAAAATAAGATATTCACTGAAAAATATTTTAATTCAAAAATAATTGAAATTCAAAGATAATCATGAGTTTCCTTATTTTGATATCAATCCTATTGCCCCTAATGTTGACAATTGCACTTGCACTTACACTAACTCCTCCTTGATTAGTAGCACTCCCAGTCTCTCTAATATTGACAACTTTAGTTGTGATATCTTCATTATTTTTAGTTGTACCCTACATTACAATGATAATCATTTTAAAAGGACCCAAAAAAAAAAAAAAAACAAAATAAAGTTACAAAAAACTAAAATGCATTGGTCATATAAATTTTATTTTTTTGCATGTTTTTTAAATGTGTCTTTTACTCAATATTTTTTGCCCTTTTACTACTATCTTTGTTTAAATGACTTAAATGTTATTAGATTATTTTTGATACCTTTTTAGATTCTTTCTTATTTTTTTGCCTAACTTTTTTGGGTCTGTTAGGCATGACATAGGTGATAGAAGTTTCTTTAAGTCAATTATTGGCCAAAAAAACCTTAGCCCCTCATGGACTACAATTACTCTTGATAAACAATCAATAAAATGTCTTTTAAGTACAAAAGTGATATTTGTTACTCTAAAGTTAGCTTGACATTATAAATTGCACATATTATATGACATGAAATTCTTGTCCATAAAATAAGAAAAAAAAAGTTTAAAATTTAATCATAAGTCAATAGATGAGAAGGGACAAAACCACCTGTTACTTTGAAGAAAGATACAAATTAGACTTATTTGTAGCACATTTAGTTAAACAAATCTCAATTTTCATCTCCTATTCACTTTTGTGACTTAATAATGGTAGTTTGTGACTATTTTTATCAAAATTCATAGCATGACCAAATCTCATTTCAAGAAAAGAGTAAATTTTAAAGTGGAGAGAATTTAGTTCAAAATAAATTTTTAAGAACTAAATTAGAAAATTTTAAAGTTAAAAATTTAATTAATTAAATCAGTAATATTTTTGTTTAATATTAAATATATAAAAAAAATTAATAACATGAATTTTATTTTTTAAAAAATTAAAATATTAAATAAATATTTTGAAAATATTTTTATAAATTTTTTAAATTAATCAAATTAAAAAATTGTAACTAATCCATCAATTTAATCACTAATTTTTAAAATTAACAACTATAATTTAATTTTTAATTTTACAAATTTGATTTGCTAGTCCGATCCAATAGACTCAAGGTAATTGGTGTAGGCTGCCAAAGTTCATTTATTTCAACATTGTATTAGAGCACTTGGTGAGATACACAATGCTTCATAAAAGCAAGGATTTATAGTGATTTTTGCTAACTAATTTTTTTTTCTTTTAAGAATTAACTTACCATATTTATTTTCTCATTCTTTTCCACTCTTTGTGATTAGTTCATTATTAAATTATTATCTATTAAATCTTTCATGTGACAATCCATTAAATGATATGTCATTATAGTTTGATGTTATATCAATAAATTATTGTTGATGCGTAATTGTAATTATAATTAATATTTTTAAAAATTAATATTAAAATTTATCTAATTTCTATATATTATGTTTTTACTAAATATTATTAGAATTAAATTTTTTTAAGCTTTACAAAAATAATAACTTTAAAAATTGATTAAAAAAAACCCTTCTTTGCAATTTATTCCTCTCTAACATAATGTCTCAATTAATTTCTAGCATTTTTCATCACCTCTCTCTCTCTCTCTCTTTCTCTCACACACACACACACATTTGTAGGCTCCTTTTTGTCATTTGATCTTTCTATATCTTGATTTTTTTAACAAAATCTTTTTGTTTTGGTTAATTTTGCAAGTTAAGTATAGCTTTGCATTCCATTTGTCTCTTCTTTTTCAAATTGGGTATCACTTCTAATTTAATTCATTCCTTCCTCTCAAAACTTAATCATTCGTTGAGTGATGCCATCATACTTCTTCGAGCCATCTAAGTATACAAGCAAGCAAGGTGATAATGGAAAGGGTGAGCGAATTAGGTACAAAAAAAAAAAACCTAAAATGATGGTCCAAACCCAAATATTAGGTTTTGCATTACTCAAAAACTTTTTTGGGTCTATTAGGCATGACATAGGTGGTAGAAGTTTCTCTAAGTCAATTCTTGGCCAAAAAAAACCTTAGCCCCTTACGGACTACAATTACTCTTGATAAGCAATCAATAAAATGTCTTTTAAGTAAAAAAGTGATATTTGTTACTTTAAAGTTAACTTGATATTATAAATTGCACATATTGTATAACATGGAATTCTTGTCCATAAAATAAGAAAAAAGAGTTTAAAATTGAATCATAAATTAAGAGATGAAAAGGGACAAAACCAACTGATACTTTACAGAAATCTCAATTTTCATCTCCTATTCACTTTTGTGACGTAATAATGGTACTTTGTGGCTTTTTTAAAAAAAAATTAATACATGTTTTGTGATTAATTATTTATTTAATAAAGAAAATTTGAGTGGACTTAAAAGTGATAAATTTAAATAAATACATTTAATTTTTATATCACACACACACACACACACACACACACATACATATATATATGACATGTAATATAAAATATCTTTTATATAGTATAAAAATTAAGTATATCTACTTCTACTTCACTCTGTTATTTTTGTGTCTCCTTACACAAATCCTTTAATAAGTATAAATCTACTTTTAATTATAGAGAATAGACAAAAAAGAGAAAAAAAATTGTTGGGGAGGGGGGTTATGCATTTTTTTTAGGTGGTTGTGTTTCCTTAACGTTAGGAATGATTGCAAAGTTTTATGAGTGGGTTGTCACATTTGTGAGAGACCAGCATGGAGCCATAAGAAATATTTTTAAGGGCAACAAATATTTATAAAAGGGGAAATTTGCAAAAAATCGAGAAATAAAAACAAATTTTTTTGGGGTTATTGGACAATTATTAAATCTGTCTGCATGTGTGTGAAAGTGATTGTGGGACGAAAGCCTTACAAGGTGCTCACATGGTACTAA
>JBAPLJ010002092.1:0-16689 GCA_037832345.1 Rhizophora mangle | reverse complement strand
AGACATTTCAGAGAATGTCATCATAGTTATTAACTTCTAGTAACTATATGCGGTTATAAATGTTTTAATGTCTGTCCATACCATTTCCAGAGACCTTATTGATCAAGCCACAGATCCCTGACTTCAAGGCATAGCAAATTTATGGAAAGGAACAAGGGAGGAGAGAGAGAGGAATAAGAAGAAAAAATTTTCAGCAACATCAGCACATAAGAAAGCATGTTAATCAACCTCTGTTGAAGAAATATAAAGCCTTTTAACTCGCAGCAAGTGGCAGATTCACCCTGCTCGCTTAGCTGCAACTATTGCACTCTTGCCTCGCCCAAAGAGTTACCCCTACCTTAAAGTCAGTAAGAAGAAAAGCCTGGATTGTTCAAAGCACAAACCTATTGTTATGCCTTGAGAAGCAACCATAGGTATATGAGGGAAAAAGGCTTCTTCAGTGCTGACATATACTGGACACCACTTAATGCCAAAACAGGATAAACCTGTACCATTAACATGATGAAAATCAAACCATATGTTGTTTGCTGGAATACCCAATTGCAACACATGAAAGTACTTCTTCTACCTGGTCCTTAAAAAAATTCCCATTGAAAATGGGGACGCAATCACATGAAGGCATAGTCAGACTAGATTGTATATATAACTTCAAAATTGAGAAGTGTACTGTAGGCATCAATTAGTGAATGTGTCATTACCCAATTTGAATCTCATCCTCACTCCCACCCTGAACATGATGAAAAATGAAAACCTGATAAAACTTACCTTGACAATTTTGGTGCCAGAACCATATGCAGATAATATCTGTGAAACAGAGAAGCTCTGGTTATGACATTGATGTAGCAGAAAATAATACAAATGATCAAATGTTCAAATAGCGGTGGATAACTAATAAAGTTACTTTAAACTATTTATTGCTGCTGAGGAAGGAAATAAAGGAGAAAAGAAATTGTTGGAGAAGGCAAAGAAAACAGCTTTTCCTTCTTGACTCTCACATGATTTTTCACAACACATTTCCTTTACATAGTGTAACTACTCCAAAGGCCATGGATGGAAAGAATATTAGATAAAGATGGAAAGCCAAACAGAGAAATACAAGAGTTTAACATGATCCACACATAGAATTAGAACTTCGGGAACTTAAGATGAATGAGAGTTCAAGCTTAAAGACTTCTTACTTCTATTGGTGTCATCACCCCAAGTATATATAGAACTTCACCATCCTGGACCTCATCCATAATGTCCTACTGAGAAGTATGTTTCATTAGTATCAGCAAAAGAAAACAGCATTGCTGACACAGTTGTTCAAGCACCATGAGAACAGGACAAAAAAAAAAAGTGAGTGAGAAAGAAATTATGAAAGGAAGGAAGAAAGACAAAAATAAAACCCTTTCAAGATTAATGACTCAGTTTTAATTAAAGAAAGATTCATTTCATGCTTGGAATATAAGATGCATATTTTCACCATTGCTGGGCTCATAAGGAATTTGGCTCCTGCATTCACGGCATTCAAGGCATCCTCAGCACTTAAAAACAGTACCCACCTACAGTTAATAAGTCTTCTGAATTCAATTGTATGGTATATTACATAAACATGTCAACAACACTTTTTTCAACTGAGTAGCCTATTCGACAATTTGCAAAAGAGAATTCCAAAACATGCATCTCTGATGCAATGTTGCCATGCTGAAGAGAAACTATATTGTATAATTTACTCTCTGAAATTTCATGCAGAGCAAATAATATCATCATTTCCATAATTTTGATGCATTTATATTCAAGCATGAATAAGATTAATAAGACTTTCATATAATCATAGAAGAATACAGACAAAAAGATGAAAAATGCATATGTACATGCAGACATAACAAGTTCTGAAGGGTTTTGGCAAATTCTTGCAACTTCTACTGACTACATTATGCTTTGGCCAATAAAAACACCAATGTTGCGAAATCCAAAAGGATATAGGAAGAAAGATTACCCCTATGGTCATTGCAGGATCATGCTAAACCAGCCTTTTTACAACCTGAGCACAACAGATTCAAGCATATTATGTTTGCTTCAGGGTGGCCAAAATACTCGAGAAGATGAAAGAATGTGGCATATACAAAACAACCTAAAACACACCTGGGGTAGATATCACAATCTCCCGCTGCATATCCAAATAAAGAACATGTGTTATGTTACCATCAGCATTAAGAAGTACATGCATAATGTGAACTGATCAGTGCAGCAAAAAGAATATTAGTTTATTCGCTAAAAAGTTCTTTTATGTGCTTTTTCATTTTTGTGAAGCAGCAAGAAAATTAGTATCTTTGGTGAACCCAACTTCTAAAAAAAACTGCAGCATACAAATTACACAGAATTTAAGCAAAGATGTCAAAAATTTGTTTGTTAAAGCCCCTGCAGCAGTATGTGAACATAGTATCCCTCAAGATTCTCAAATGAAATGGCAACAAATCATTGATGGTATTTGAATAGAAGACGCAAAATGGCAACACTGCTTTGACAGCTTAGGGCTATCAATCACCTAATCAGTTGGGCTCTCCTGCTGAAATCCTACCAATATAACAAGTATGGGGGCAGACACCCTTCCTCTCAAGAAGTGCTTAAGCATTGTAATGGTCATGGAAGCACAGAAACAGAGAAAAAGGTAAAAAGAAAATAATTAAAAAAAGGGACTTACAACTAAAATGCCACTGCTAAGTGCAACAGTTGCAGTTTCATGAGCAATCTGCAAAAGCAAAGCTACGACCGGGTAAGTCTAGTCACAACTAAAAGTGCCAAAATTGGAAGTTTCGAATTGTTCCGAGTCTGCTTTCAACTTTTAAACCATTCCACAAAGTAAGATATTCACTGGAAAATATTTTGACCCAAAATAAGATAATCATGAGTTTTCTTATTTTGATATTGATGTACAGTATTGATCAAGTCAATCCTATTGTCCCTAATGTTGACAATTGCACTTGCATTTACACTAACTTCTCCTTGATCAGTAGCACTCCCAGTCTCTTCAACATTGACAACTTTAGTTGTGGTATCTTCATTACCTTCAGTTGTACCTTACATTACAATGATAATCATTTCAAAAGGACCCAAAAAAAAGAAAACAAATGAAGTCACAAAAAACTGAAATACATTAATTATAGAAGTTTTACTTTCTTGCATGTTTTCTTAATGTGTCTTTTTTACTCATATTTTTTTTGCACTTTTGCAACTATCTTTGTTTAGATGACTTAAATGTTGTTAGATTATTTTTTGATACCTTTTTAGATTCATTCTTATTTTTTTTGCCTAACTTTTTTTTGGGGTCCATTAGGCATGACATAGGTGGTATAAGTTTCTTTTTTGGGTCAATTAGGCATGACATAGGAGGTAGAAATTTCTCTAGGTCAATTCTTGGCACAAAAAACTTTAGCCCCTCACGGACTACAATTACTCTTGATAAGCAATCAATAAAATGTCCTTTAAGTACAAAAATGATATTTGTTACTCTAAAATTAGCTTGATATTATAAATTGTACATATTGTATGACATGGAATTCTTGTCCATAGAATAAGAAAAAAAAGTTTAAACTTTAATCATAAATCAAGAGATGAAAAGGGATGAAACCAACTGTTACTTTGAAAAAAGATACAAATTGGACTTATTTGTAACACATTTAGTTAAACAAATCTTAATTTTCATCTCTTATTCACTTTTGTGACATAATAATGGTACTTTGTGGCTTTTTTTTTTAAAAAAAAATTAATACATGTTTTGTGATTATTTATTTATTTAATAAAGAAAATTTGAGTGGACTCAAAAGTGATAAATTTAAATAAATACATTTAATTTATATATTACACACACAAACACACACACACATATATATATATATGACATATAATATAAAATATCTTTTATATAGTATAAAAATTAAGTGTATCTACTTCACTCTGTTATTTTTGTGTCTCCTTACACAAATCCTTTAATAAGTATAAATCTACTTTTAATTATAGAGAAAAGACAAAAAAGAGAAAAAAAAATTGTTGGGGAGGGGGGTTATGCATTTTTTTAGGTGGTTGTGTTTTCTTGACATTAGGAATGATTGCAAAGTTTTATGAGTGGGTTGTCACATTTGTAAGAGACCAGCATGGAGCCATAAGAAATATTTTAAGGGCAACAAATATTCATAAAAGGGGAAATTTGCAAAAATCAAGAAATAAAACAAAATTTTTTGGGGTTATTGGACAATTATTAATCTGTTTGCATATGTGAAAGTGATTGTAGGACTGAAGCCTTACAAGGTGCTCACATGATACTAGAGTATTGCACAGTAAACTCAAATTCTATGCTGCAAGTTTCCCTCTTTTTTTGAAAGTTAGTTAGGACAGTTACTTTAAATTTCAAATTTGACTTATTAAGTGGAGTGTTAGTGGCTTCTTTTGTAAGTTTTAGGAACAAATTCAAATTAATTTGAATTTGTACCCAAGCTGTCAACTTTGTATTTTAAATTTAAATTGATGTAATCATGTAGGAGTGTACCACTTTAAAATGCTTCACTTATATATATTGAAGCATGGAGAGATGATGTAAGAGAGAAACCTTTTAATCATCAATTTTAGAGATCCCCCCTTGTTTTCCCCTCTTCTGCTTTATACCAGAAAGTGTTATGGTTTATTTGATTGCATTATTACTACCAAAATTCCAACAATTGGTATCAGGGTAGGTTACATCATTAGAGACCTGTAAAGAGTAATCTAAAGGAGAGGAAAACACCCATGAGCACTTTAACCAACATATTTGCAATTTTCTAGAATGACATTCTCTAGCTTCTCACCCTTACCACCACCAAAATTCAATGGAGATAATTACACTCTGGTTAGTTATGATGAAGGCATATTTGAAAGCCTTTGATTTGTGGGAGGTCACTAAGAATGGTGCTAATATTTCTCCTTTCCCTGCTAATCTAACAATGACACAAATGAAACACCACAGTGAGCAAGTTTCAAGGTAGTATAAAGCCTTGACTTGCATTCATTCTACTATTGCACAAAGTATTTTCAATAGAATCATGGCTTGTCACATAGCCAAAGAGGCTTGGCAGAGGTTGAAGGAAGAATTTGGAGGTAGCTTGAAGACCAGAAACATACAATTGTTGAACCTTAGAAGGGAATTTAAGCTACTAAAAATGAAGGAGTTTGAAACTATTAAGGAGGACAGTGATAGATTACTAAAAGTGGTGAACCAAATCAGGATTCTTGAAGAAGACTTTCTTGATAAGTTGGTTTTTCAAAAAGTCTTGGTTAGCATACCTGAGATGTTTGAGGCTAAGATTTCATCTTTAGAGGACTTTAAAGATTTGAACACCATCACTTTTGCAGAATTATTCTATGTCCTCCAAGCTCAAGAGCAGAGGAGATAAATGAAAAAGGAAGATACTGATGAAAATGTCTTCCAAGTTAAGCGAAAATAAAAGAGTACTCAAAAGAGAAAGTAAGGATCGAAGTAGGAAAGGAAGTTTGCAGATGCAAAAGCAAAAGGAACAAAACACTACTCACCATGTGAGTATTGTAACAAGACTAACCATTTGGCAAAGTTCTTTTGGAGAAGGTATGACTTTGTATGCACTTTTTGTAAGAATAAGGGGGCACTCTGAGGGGATTTGCAAGAAAAAGCAAAGTCAGCATCAGCAAGACCTACTAACCAAGATAGAAGCACAAGTGGCAGATGATGACTAGCAACTTAAGGAGCAGTTTTTTGTTGCTAGCAGCAGCATTTCTAAAAAGGCATGTAAGACATGGCTTGTGGATAGTGGCTGCATGAACCATATATCTCCAAACCTTGATGTTTTCAAGACTTTGGATGGCTCCTACAACTCTAAGGTCAAGGTGGGCAATGGACAACTTCTACAAGTGAAAGTGAAAGAGACTGCTGTTATTTCCACTCACTTAGGTACTAAACTAATAACTGATGTTTTGTTTGTGCCTAATATCAATCAAAATCTTCTTAGTGTTGAACAACTTTTTGAACATAATTGCTCTCTTGTTTTCAAAACAAAATGTGTATCATTTATGATGCACATGACCTTGAACTTGTTGTTGTTCCAATGAAAAGGAAAAGTTTTTATTTAAACTTGAAAGATGTCTCTCATTAAGCATTACTTGCCTTTAGTGATGAATCAATCTTGTGGCATAAAAGATTAGGCCACTTTCATTTTGTTGGAATTCAAACCCTTCATAGGAGAAATCTTGTTAAGGGCATGCTAGAAATTTTTGAACCTACCAATGTGTGTGAGATTTGTCAACTTAGCAAGCAAACTGAGTTCTCTTTTATCACTAAAAGGCCTTGGAGAGCAAGTGAAAAGCTTTAACTTGTACACTCAGACTTGTGTGGACTAATGAGCATTGAGTCTATGAAGGACAACAAATACTTTATCATTTTTATTGATGATTATAGTAGATTTTGCTGGATGTTTTTTCTTAAATCAAAAGTTGAAGTTTCATCCATCTTTTCAAATTTTAAGACTTAGATTGAAACTCAATTAGGCCTTAAAATTAAAGTTTTAAGGACAAATAATGGTTCTGAGTATATCTCAGAATCATTTAAACAAATCTATTCACATGCAGGCGTTCAAAATCAATATACAACACCCTATTCACCCCAACAAAATGGGGTGTGTGAAAGGAAAAACAAGACTATAATGTCCATGGCTTGGTGTTTGTTAGCTAAGAAAATTCTTTCCAAAAGGTTTTGGGGAGAGGTGGTGGGCACTTAAGTATACTTGCTAAATAAACTACCTACCAAAGCATTATTTGAAATGACTCTTTTTCAGGCTTGGTTTCAATACTAGCCATCACTTGACCATCTAAAGATTTTTGGCTACCTCTGTTTTATTTATGTACCTAAGTAGAAAAGAGACAAGCTAGACTCAAGAGCAACTATAGTCATTTTTATTGGGTGCACTAATACTACTTGCAACTACAAGGTCTATCACATCAACCCTAGAAAGGTTTCAATTTCCAAAAATGTTAAATTCAGTGAAGCTGAGCATTAGAATTGGAGCATATCACATATTGAAACAACTCAAACTCAATTTGATTATGCACCTAATATGCTTATCCTAGAAGCTGAGTCATCAGATGATGATGAAGATCATCCAATTAGAGAAACCAGACCCCTCTCTGATGCTTATGAGAGGGCAAATGAAGCTACATTAGAACCTATAGATTATGATAAAGCTTTGAATGTACTTACCTAAAAGAAAGCAATGCAAGAGGAGTTACAATCAATTGAAAAAAAATGAGACCTAGATCTTAGTCCCTAAACCAAAAAAAAAGGTTTGTCATAAGGGTCAAATGGATCTTCAAGACTAAATACCAGGCTGATGGGCCTATTTGCAAACATAAAGGTAGGCTGGTAGCTAAAAGATACTTATAAGAGTTTGGAATAGATTATTGTGAAACCTTTGCTTCAATGGCTAGTATGGATACTATTAAATTACTTATTGTAATTTTAGCTCTTAAAGGATGGAGAATTCACTGATTAGATGTGAAATTTGCCTTCCTTAATGGTTTCCTTCAAGAGGAAATTTTTGTGAAGCAGCCTCTAAGATTTATCAAAAAAGGGTAGGAGAATAAGCTGTACTTACTTAAGAAGGCCCTCTATGGTCTGAAGCAAGCCCCTAGGGCTTGGTACAATATAATTAATGATTACTTGCTAAAGCTTGGTTTCAAGAGGAGCAAAACAAAAATTACTTTATATGTTAAGGTGCAAGGAGATTAAATACTCTACATTTCACTATATGTTGATGACTTATTAGTCATGGGAAGTAATTAGAAACTTGTTTAAAGGTTTAAAGCTAAAATGAAGGAAGTTTTTGACATGACAGATCTTGGTGTCATGTCATACTTCCTAGGATTGGATCTCAAGCAAACTGATGAAGGAATACATTTGTGTTAGACCAAGTATGCCAAAGACCTCCTTAAAAGGTTTCACATGGCTGATAACAAGAGCACAGGGACACCTTTACCTACAAGCACCAAGTTACAGAAAGAAGATGATGTTGAAAAGGTCAATGCTACAAAATACAAGAGTCTAATTGGTTGTTTGATGTATCTGTTAGCTACCAGACCTGATCTTATACATGCAACAAGTCTCCTCTCAAGATTTATGCACTCACCAAGTGAACAACATTTCAAAGTTGCCAAAAGAGTCTTGAAATATATCCAAAGGTCTACAGAATTGGGGATTATGTATAGAAGGATAAATTTAGCTACAACTTATTGGATATACAGACAGTGATTGGGCTAGATCCTTGGAAGACATAAAAAGTACATCTGGCTTCGTCTTTACCTTTGGTGCTGGAGCTTTTTGCTGGAATTCTAAGAAATAAATCACCACTGCTGAGTCAACAGCAGAAGCAGAACTTAATTATTCTTCAATGAGGTTTTTCCGTACAAAGTTGGACAAAATTTCAAGAAAACAAAACAATTTCCTATAATACCAGCTGGACATTACGAGCCGACAAGCACCAACATCTTTACAAGTATAAAAGAATCCCATTTGGAGGAGATCGAAGTTTATGAAATCTCATGGCTACAGTAAGGGAGTTGATTAGGGAGGCAATCAGCTGTTTTGTGGCCTCGTGATATAGATGGGTGAAATTCTCACACATTCCACGCACCGTCTGTCAAACTCCAGCACTAAGTATGGCAGTAGAACAGCTTAATGATACCTGATGCTTCCTACTGAAGAACCACTTTGGAATCTAGTTGAAGATGAATTCATTGAAAACCTTGAGACGATGTTGCCCTTTCTCTTTTTTCTCTACAGCTTACAAGCAATTTATTTGACTCTTCTTTCTGTATGACATCCATATCTATCATAAGTTGTAAAGCTTAAGTTACACAACATTGCACATGTGCTGTTTGCTGTTTCTAAGGCAGGCATCGCATTTCATTACAGCACTGACATGCCACAGAAAACAAGAAGGACAGAAGATAATAGACCAAAAAAAAAAAAAAAAATACCAATCAGATGAACATATCATAAACTGAATTTTGGTAAAAAGAAAGCAAAGTCTACAACAGAACATCAAAACATGACTCCACCCTCATTCTACTTCAGTGCACAATAGAGAAAGTTGCATCGTAAAGCCATGATTCTTCTCTAAAAATATCCAAATTTTGCCTGTACAGTTAGAAATGGTCAAAATACAGTACCATCTCAAATTTGTCTCCTTGCAATTGTGTGCATGAGTACACACATGAGTTGGTATAATTAGAAAAAGAAAAATTTATGATAGAACATATTTGTTCCTTACAAGGTGACATGAGAACATCCAAACCTTAATTGACAAGTAATGATGGTTGAACTGTAAACTTGATTAGCCAAAATTATATATATGAATGACATTGGCAGGTTACTATTATGGGCTGCTAGCAAAAAAGATTTAAAAAATATCATGTGGTAATGTTCTGTGAAATGGGAAAGTCCATAGAATTTTAAGAACAGAGATGCCAGCAATCAGATGAAAACCATCACTAAAGTAATGTTTTGTGAAATAGGAAAGCCAATTAGTTAACATATTATTTTGGGTGACTAAGGCTCCTCTTGGTTTTCTTAATTTAATATTTTATGGATTATAAGTAAATTATCCACAATTCCAAGGTCCAGAGCTTTCTGAGGATTGGCAAATCATGAACACAAAAGAGGATGGAACATTTGTCCCAAGTTAATGTATGACCCTACATCCAGAAACTATCACAGAAGCGATGCATCAACCCAAAGATCACAATCAAGTAAGTAGGCAAAGAATTTAGTAACCCACAACATTTATGGTCACAACAACCCAAGGAAGAAAATGGAAACAAACAACCAAAAAACTCACTGTTTCTACAGCTTCTCTGCCTTTCACAGAAGCAAAGCATGCACATTGATGTATGGCATTGAAATCTTTTTGTAACATTGCATCTTTACTAAACAAGGCATCTGACAAAACAACAGCTGATGCTCCATGGGATATGTAGTCCTCCACTGTATCTGCATCCAATTTGAGTGTCACCCAAATGTCAATGAATTTCCAGAATACAATGAACCATTGATATGCTGCAAAACACCAGCAAAAGTAGAAACAGTAACTCCATAACTGCCACCGAAATATCGTTACCTGCCAACATATACACTTCCTGAAGAAGATACTTACCAATACTCTGTAACTTTGAATTTAATCTATATAAAATGACCCTTTGATGAAGAATTTCACAATAATTTAACATCCTTTCCATCACAGTGGTGAATGCATATGTAATGTTGTTCAGTCAAAAGTACACAACTATGAATCAAGCATCTAAAGATATGGATCAATGATGCAATTGATGAAGTGAAGGAAATCTCATCTTCTCAATGGAAAACATGAGTTTTTGGATGATAGAAAATATTTCTTTGTCAATAAAACTATAGACATTTCAGAGAATGTCATCACAATTATTAACTTCCAGTAACTATATGCATCAATAAGGGTTATAAATATTTTGATGTTTATCATACCATTTCCAGAGACCTTATTGATCAAGCCAGAGATCCCTGACTTCAAGGCATAGCAAATTTGTGGAAAGGAACAAGGGAGAGAGAGGGAGGAATAAGAAGAAAATTTCTCAGCAACATCAGCACATCAGAAAGCATGTTAATCAACCTCTGTTGAAGAAGTAAAGCCTTTTAACTCGCAGCAAGTGGCAGATTCACCTGCTCACTTAGCTGCAACTATTACACTCTTGCCTCTCCCAAAGAGTCACCCCTACCCTAAAGTCAGTAATAAGAAAAGCCTGGATTGTTCAATGACAAACCTATTGTTATGCCTTGAGAAGCAACCATAGGTATATGAGGGAAAGGCTTCTTCAATGCTGACATATACTGGACACCATCTAATGCCGAAACAGGATAAACCTGCACCGTTAACACGATGAAAATAAAACAATTTGTTGTTTGCAGGAATACCCAATTGCAACACGAAAGTACTTCCTCTACCTAGTCCTTAAAAAATTCCTGGTGAAATGGGGACACGATCATGTGAAGGCATAATCAGACTAGATTGTATAATAATAACCAATAACTTTAAAATTGAGAAGCATGCTTTAGGTATCGATTAGTGAATGTGTCATTACACAATTTGCACCTCATCCTCACTCCCACCCTGAACATGATGAAATATAAAAAACTAATAAAACTTACCTTGACAATTTTGGTGCCAGAATCATATGCAGACAATATCTGTGAAATGGAAAAAAGCTCTAGTTATGGCATTGATGTAACAGAAAATAATACAAATGATCAAATGTTCAAATAGCGTTGGATAACTAATAAAGTTACTTTAAACTTTTTATTGCTGCTGAGGAAGGAAATAAAGGAGAAAAGAAAATTGTTGGAGAAGGCAAAGAAAACAACTTTTCCTTCTTGACACTCACATGATTTTTCCCCAATACATTTCCTTTACATAGTGTAACTACTCCAAAGGCCATGGAAAGAATATTAGATAAAGATGAAAAGCCAAACAGAGAATACAAGAGTTAACATGATCCACACATAAAATTAGAATTTCGGGAACTTAAGATAAATGAGAGTTCAAGCTTAAAGACTTTTTACTTCTGTTGGTGTCATCACTCCAGGTATATATAGAACTTCACCATCCTGGACCTCATCCATAATGTCCTACAGAGAAGTATGTTTCATTAGTATCAGCAAAAGAAGCAGCATTGCTGACACAGTTGTTCAAGCACCATGAGAACAGGACAAAAAAAAAAAAGTGAGTGAGAAAGAAATTATGAAAGGAAGGAAAAAAGACAAAAATAAAATCCTTTCAAGATTAATGACTCAGTTTTAATTGAAGAAAGATTCATTTCATACTTGGAATATAAGACGCATACTTTCACCATTGCTGGGCTCATAAGGAATTTGGCTCCTGCGTTCATGGCATTTAAGGCATCCTCAGCACTTAAAACAGTACCCACCTATAGTCAACAAGTCTTCTGAATTCAATTGTATGGTATATTATATAAACATGTCAACAACACTTTTTTCAATTGAGTAGCCTATTTGACAAATTGCAAAAGAGAATTCTAGAACATGCATCTCTGATGCAAGACCTCATAAGAGACAAGTTTTGCTGTGTTGCCATGCCAAAGAGAAACTATATTGTATAATTTACTCTCTGAAATTTCAAGCAGAGCAAATAATACCACCATTTCCATAATTTTGATGCATTTATATTCAAGCATGAGTAAGATTAATAAGTTTTTCATATAATCACAGAAGAATACAGACAAAAAGATGAAAATGCATATGTACATGTAGACATAACAAGTTCTGAAGGGTTTTGGGAAGTTCTTAAAACTTGTGCTGACTACATTATGCTTTGGCCAATAAAAACACCAATGTCGTGAAATCCAAAAGGATATAGGAAGAAAGATTACCCCTATGGTCATTGCAGGATGATGCTGCACCAGCTTCTTTACAACCTGAGCACAACAGATTCAAGCATATTATGTCTGCTTCAGGGTGGCCAAAGTACTTGAGAAGATGAAAGAATGGAATATACAAAACAACCTGAAACACACCTGGGGTGGACATCACAATCTCCAACTGCATATCCAAATAAAGAACATGCATTATGTTACCATCAGCGTTCAGAAGTACATGCATGACATGAACCGATCAGTGCTGCAAAAAGAATATTAGTTGTTTGCTAAAAAGTTTTTTTTATGTTCTTTTTCATTTTTGTGAAGCAGCCAAAAAAATGGTATCTTTGGTGAACCCAACTTATGAAAACTGCAGCATCAACTACAAAATTGGCATAGTACAAATTACACAGAATTTAAGTAGATATGTCGAAAATTTCTTTGTCGAAGCCCCTGTGGCAATATGTGAACATAGTGTCCCTCAAGATTCTCAACTGAAATGGCAACAAATCATTGATGGTATTTGAATAGAAGACGCAAAATGGCAATACTGCTTTGACAACTTAGGGCTATCAATCACCTAATCAGTTGGGCTCTCCTGCTGAAATCCTACCAATATAACAAGTATGGGGCAGACACCCTTCCTCTCCAGAAGTGCTTAAGCATTGTAATGTTCATGGAAGCACAAAAACAGAGAAAAAAATAAAAATAATAATAATTAAAAAAAAAAGGGACTTACAACTGAAATGCCACCGCTAAGTGCAGCAGTGGCAGCTTCATAAGCAATCTGTGCGCTAAGATTAAATTTTAAAAAAAAAAAAAATCTGTCAAAGCCCAAACACATTAAAGTCAATTCATCACAAACCCACAAAACCAAAGCTGTAAATATGAAAACTAATACTTCACCTAGAGGCACGAAGGCACGCAATAACGCCAGAATCGAGAATAAGAGATAAGGGGGCGCTTCTTTTGCTAGGAGGCATGGAGACATGGGGAGAAGAGCAATAAACTCTTCCGCTCTCCTCACATCTCGGAGATGTTTGAGGTGTTAATGCTAGCGGCCAACTCGACGCCGCCAACAGCCGCATGCTCGCAGCGCCGCCCATATCTCTTCAAGTCCCAACCCTCTTCTTCTTCCGCCTTTTCACAGTAGGATATGCAACTTTCGGTTTATATTTATTTTCTAAGTTTGGAAAAATAAAATTAGTAAATGTTATTGAGCAAAGTTTTTGTAATCAAATCGCTACTTCAATTTAAAAATTAATTAATTTATAATATAATTAATTTAATTAAATTATTATAATTATATTTAATATAAAAATTATAAAAAATTTTAATAATATAATTTTTATTTTTTAAAAAATTAAAATATTAAAAAAATATTTTTTTTTTATTTTTTATAAAATTTTAAATTAATCTAATTAAAAAATATAATTAATTTATTAATTTATTATATAACATAATAATTTATTAATTTTTAAAATTAATAATTTTTAAATCAATCAAATTAAATTAAAATTTATTTTTCAGTTTTATCAATCTGATTACTTGCTCTGATCTAATTTTTGAAATCTTGTTATTGACCTGATTATTTGCTCTAATCTAATTTTCAAAACCTTGTTATCAAACTTAAAAGTGCCAACATTCAAAGTTTTGAACCATTTCCACAATTTGCTTTTAACTTTTAAACCATTCCAAAAAATAAGATATTCACTGAAAAATATTTTAATTCAAAAATAATTGAAATTCAAAGATAATCATGAGTTTCCTTATTTTGATATCAATCCTATTGCCCCTAATGTTGACAATTGCACTTGCACTTACACTAACTCCTCCTTGATTAGTAGCACTCCCAGTCTCTCTAATATTGACAACTTTAGTTGTGATATCTTCATTACTTTTTAGTTGTACCCTACATTACAATGATAATCATTTTAAAAGGACCCAAAAAAAAAAAAAAAAACAAAATAAAGTTACAAAAAACTAAAATGCATTGGTCATATAAATTTTATTTTTTTGCATGTTTTTTAAATGTGTCTTTTACTCAATATTTTTTGCCCTTTTACTACTATCTTTGTTTAAATGACTTAAATGTTATTAGATTATTTTTGATACCTTTTTAGATTCTTTCTTATTTTTTTGCCTAACTTTTTTGGGTCTGTTAGGCATGACATAGGTGATAGAAGTTTCTTTAAGTCAATTATTGGCCAAAAAAACCTTAGCCCCTCATGGACTACAATTACTCTTGATAAACAATCAATAAAATGTCTTTTAAGTACAAAAGTGATATTTGTTACTCTAAAGTTAGCTTGACATTATAAATTGCACATATTATATGACATGAAATTCTTGTCCATAAAATAAGAAAAAAAAAGTTTAAAATTTAATCATAAGTCAATAGATGAGAAGGGACAAAACCACCTGTTACTTTGAAGAAAGATACAAATTAGACTTATTTGTAGCACATTTAGTTAAACAAATCTCAATTTTCATCTCCTATTCACTTTTGTGACTTAATAATGGTAGTTTGTGACTATTTTTATCAAAATTCATAGCATGACCAAATCTCATTTCAAGAAAAGAGTAAATTTTAAAGTGGAGAGAATTTAGTTCAAAATAAATTTTTAAGAACTAAATTAGAAAATTTTAAAGTTAAAAATTTAATTAATTAAATCAATAATATTTTTGTTTAATATTAAATATATAAAAAAATTAATAACATGAATTTTATTTTTTAAAAAATTAAAATATTAAATAAATATTTTAAAAATATTTTTATAAATTTTTTAAATTAATCAAATTAAAAAATTGTAACTAATCCATCAATTTAATCACTAATTTTTAAAATTAACAACTATAATTTAATTTTTAATTTTACAAATTTGATTTGCTAGTCCGATCCAATAGACTCAAGGTAATTGGTGTAGGCTGCCAAAGTTCATTTATTTCAACATTGTATTAGAGCACTTGGTGAGATACACAATGCTTCATAAAAGCAAGGATTTATAGTGATTTTTGCTAACTAATTTTTTTTTCTTTTAAGAATTAACTTACCATATTTATTTTCTCATTCTTTTCCACTCTTTGTGATTAGTTCATTATTAAATTATTATCTATTAAATCTTTCATGTGACAATCCATTAAATGATATGTCATTATAGTTTGATGTTATATCAATAAATTATTGTTGATGCGTAATTGTAATTATAATTAATATTTTTAAAAATTAATATTAAAATTTATCTAATTTTCTATAAATTATGTTTTTTACTAAATATTATTAGAATTAAATTTTTTTAAGCTTTACAAAAATAATAACTTTTAAAAATTGATTAAAAAAAAAACCTTCTTTGCAATTTATTCCTCTCTAACATAATGTCTCAATTAATTTCTAGCATTTTTCATCACCTCTCTCTCTCTCTCTCTCTTTCTCTCTCTCACACACACACACACATTTGTAGGCTCCTTTTTGTCATTTGATCTTTCTATATCTTGATTTTTTTTAACAAAATCTTTTTGTTTTGGTTAATTTTGCAAGTTAAGTATAGCTTTGCATTCCATTTGTCTCTTCTTTTTCAAATTGGGTATCACTTCTAATTTAATTCATTCCTTCCTCTCAAAAACTTAATCATTCGTTGAGTGATGCCATCATACTTCTTCGAGCCATCTAAGTATACAAGCAAGCAAGGTGATAATGGAAAGGGTGAGCGAATTAGGTACAAAAAAAAAACCTAAAATGATGGTCCAAACCCAAATATTAGGTTTTGCATTACTCAAAAACTTTTTTGGGTCTATTAGGCATGACATAGGTGGTAGAAGTTTCTCTAAGTCAATTCTTGGCCAAAAAAAACCTTAGCCCCTTACGGACTACAATTACTCTTGATAAGCAATCAATAAAATGTCTTTTAAGTAAAAAAATGTGATATTTGTTACTTTAAAGTTAACTTGATATTATAAATTGCACATATTGTATAACATGGAATTCTTGTCCATAAAATAAGAAAAAAGAGTTTAAAATTGAATCATAAATTTAAGAGATGAAAAGGGACAAAACCAACTGATACTTTACAGAAATCTCAATTTTCATCTCCTATTCACTTTTGTGACGTAATAATGGTACTTTGTGGCTTTTTTAAAAAAAAAATTAATACATGTTTTGTGATTAATTATTTATTTAATAAAGAAAATTTGAGTGGACTTAAAAGTGATAAATTTAAATAAATACATTTAATTTTTTTTATATCACACACA